>CM048602.1:9630688-10230688 GCA_026413675.1 Populus pruinosa
TCATTTCCTCATGCCATGACCAATCAGGAAGAAATCGACGATGAAAAAGGCACCGAAAATGTTGATGCGGATCTTTTATCAAAAGTGACAACAGATTCGACACCCGACATCACACCAATCAATTATTACTTTCCTGATGAATCTCTACTTTCTCTTAGTTCAATGCCTTGGTTTGCTAAACATATTAATTTTCTTACTTCAGGATTTTTGCCAGCTCATTGGAATACCGAAGACAAAAGAAAATTTTTGAGCAATGTGCAAAATTTTTATTAGGATGACCCTTACTTATTCAATTATTGTCATGATCAAATATTTCAAAGATGCATTCCCGATAATGAGGTAAGTAATTTCATTAAATTTTGTCACTCTAAGGTATGTGGGGATCATTTCCTGTCAAAAAAGAGGATTGTAGAAATCTTACAGAGTGGATTTTACTGGCCCACCATATTCAAGGAGTCAGATGCATTTCATAAAAACTGTGAAAATTGTCAAAACGTGGGATTTATTTCAAAACACAGAGAGTCTTTAGATAATCTTCTATTGACTCTTAAGTCTCATCATAGTCAAGATAAGCATCGTGCAATTCATAACTTAGGAACCCATTTTCATAAAGAATATGCTTGGCATAGTCTTGGGAATCTGACTAAAAAAAGACCCTGTTTGCCAGTTTTTAAGAAAACTAGATGGGAAGCCTATCCCCGACCCATAGAGGGCGTTTAAGTCGTTCTTGGACGTAAAACCAAGGGAAGATGTGAGCCACAATCACAATTGCAATTTGAATTTTTTTTTTTGTAAAAATTTGTCTTTTGGTTTTATTATTGTGTTTTGTTATTTCTTATTTTTGTTTTAGTGTGTTTCAGGTTTGTCGGTGTTCGTTATTTCAGGTGATATCTTCTATACTCTATCTTTCTACCTTAGAACATTGAGGACAATGTCTCGTTTTGGTGGGGGGGAGAGGGTAGTAGTTGATAAAAAAAAAATTGTTTTTCATTTCATAAAGCATGTGCATAATTGTTGTTACTAGGATGGCAGAGTAAAGGAGTTCTTTTGTTAAAGTGACTCTTGAGACGCATTTTAGTAACCATTCTTAACAAGGTCTATTATAAAACTTCCTGAAATATTCAGGTTTACAAACTCTCGTATTGTTACAACTTAATTCTGCTCATATACTTATTTAACATGTATTCTTAAACCTTAATTTACACACACACACTTTAACATATAATTGTGGGTTGCATATTGGATTATTACATTATTTATGTTCTTTTGTTAAAGGTAACAACTAAGGGAAAGGAATTGTATATAATTAAAAAAAAAAGAAAAAAAAAGAAAAAAAATTAAAAAATGATGATAATAAAAATGTAGATAAGTTTGTTTTCGTAGCCTCCCTAACCTAAGCAATTAAGCCCGAAGGGGTGTTTTAACACCTAATACCCTAAAGTCAACTGACTTGGGAGCTATTGGCCCAACGCTTGTTACATGGGTTGAGGAGAAAAGCTTAAGGGAATCAAACATTGCACTATCTACATATCAGTATCTGCGACCCGAGTTACTAAGCTCGTAGGGGTGTCTTAACACCTAATGCCCTAAGACCAACTAGTCTGGGAGTCATTAGCTGAAAGCTCGTTACATGGGTTAAAGATGCATGATGTTTTTAAATTATATGTATATACATTTAAAAAAAAAAAGAAGTAAAAAAAAAGACGAAAATAATAATCCCATCCCAAGGAAGTTAACCTTAAACATTAGAACAAAAATTTTGTTTTCTTCCAAGAAAAGCCCCATAATTATGTGTTGATACATTGAGCATAAAAGAAAGGTTTATTAATATCTTGTTAAGTGGTATTGAGCATATATATAAATTTAATGAGAGTTTGTTTATCTGGATAGATTAATGGAAGTTAAATGATGAATACCTTGCTTTGTGAAATTTGCAAATTGTTTTAACGCTTTGATTACTAGGGACTAGTAATAAGCTGGTTGGGGGGTGTGATTAGTACTTAAAAGTGCATTTTTATCATGGTTTTATATCATCATTTTGCACTTGAAGTATCAATAACTCCTTAACTAAAATATGTTTTATAATAATGTATCTAATAATATAAGATACCTTTTCATTTTAAATGCAGGCCTATCACATAAATGAAAGTATTGATCGATGACTTTAAGAACTTAAATTGCAAAGGCAAAGAGATGGCCAAACTTAGAAAAGAGATATCGGTGCGATCCAAACCGGAACACTGTTCTGTAATTGGGTCATATCTGGAGCTACAGATCTCAGATTTAGGTCCAATTTATATGGATGGAAAGGTAAGACATAGGCCTACAACTTTCATATGGAGCCCAAGATCTAAAAAGGCCATTATCAAGTCCAAATTGTAGCAACAACAAAGAAGCCTGAATCTGTCTTCCAGCCCGAGCACTGTTTGGTATTTTGGCCATATCTGGAGTTCTAGAAGTCCAAATGAGCTGAATTGTTTACACAAGAAATCTGAGACAATTGTCTACAACTTTTATGTTTACAACTGGCTCCAATTTTGACGTTATCAATGACGTTTTGGGCAGACAAGAGAGAAGATAAGGATTGTCACCAAGTCAAAAGTTGGCCACCCACTTATCAATTAGTCATCAAATCAATAGTTCCCAATTTTGGCCTATAAAAGGATGCATTTGCCATGCATTTAGGCATCTTGGTGTTCAGATCAAGATCATGCTCTTCCTTTCTCTCTTTGTATTTTTTGTAATGTTTATGCTTTGCTTCCATTAATATCAAGTTTATGCCTTTCATTTCCTTTCCTTTACTTAGTTAGCTTTTATGTTCTTATTTTGTTTTTCTATTTTGCTTTCTTTCATTATGTCTAGCTAAGTTAATTATGTCAAGGTGAAAAAGTTACACTAATGGTGTAAGAATAAGTATAGTGTAAACTTAATATGGACTTTAATGTTTGATACTAACATGTTTTATATTTGTTATCTTGTTCACTCTTTAATACTTTGCTTGTTAAATGACTAATCTTGATTTATGTTGTATAACACTTGGTACAACAAATGCTTGGCACTTTCATAGCCCATAATGTATGGTATAACCGACACCTGAGCTATGAAAGGAACTTGATTTGTTGTTAACATAAGTTATAATCATGAATGCTTGACAAGATTTACAAGTATTAGCATTAATCGAATAAGTTGACTAATGTAATCATGTTAACAATGTATAATCTGATTGGAACCTCCTTTGTGTGTGGTTTCCAATTCAATAATAAGAGTTTATACTATACTTGTTTGATATACCATTAGTGGAACCTCTAACCTTGACATTTGTTATTATTATTGTTTAATCCTTACATTAATTTTCCATCTCCAAGTTCTCATCATCTTCTTCTTCTTCTCTTTCTTTATTATTATTATTATTATCATTATTATTATTATTACTACTACTATTACTACTACTACTACTACTACTACTACTACTATAGTTGTTGTTGTTGTTGTTGTTGTTGTTGTTGTTGTTATTGCTATTATTGTTGCTTATAATTGTTGTCTATAATTTGCACAATTAACCTCCCTGTGGTTCGACCCCGGTCTTGCCGGGTTATTTATTACTTCGACACTCCTACACTTGGGAGAAGACATCAACCTTTTAGTTGTGTCAGCTAGCAACGAGAATGACAACACTAATCCTTACAGAAACATGGTTATGGATACAATGAGAATGAATTAAGGTAATGTCATTCAATGTCTAATCATAGAAGAAGAACTTAATGTAGATGTAGCTAGGTTTTTTGATTTGTTGAAAGATTCTGACGAACCATTATGGGATAGCTGCACGAACCATAGTAAATTATTGGTCGTAGCACAGGTGTTCACCATCAAGTCAGAGCACGGGTTGAGTGAGGCTGGGCATGACAAGATTATTGAATGGGCAAGAAGCATTTTACCTTAAGAGAATAGGTTGAAAGAGAACTTCTGTGCTGCGAAGTTCATGATGAAACCCTTCGGTTTAGGATATTAGAAAATTGACATGTGCCCTAACTTCTGCATGTTATACTACCTTGAAAATGCTGAGATGACCGAATGCATAACATGCGGATATTCCCGTTACAAACCTAGAACTGGCAGGGGAAAGACTCTAGTGGCATATAAAAAACTTAGATACTTCCCGATCACACCTAAACAGGTTATTCATGTCACCAAGGACTGCTGAGCACATGACATGGCACCAAGCACACCATGCGGTTGATGGAGTGATGGTTCATCCTTCTAACGGCGAAGCGTGGAAACACTTTAACAGTGTTCATCCTCACTTTTCAACTGAATCAAGGAATGTGTGTCCTGGGTTGTGTACAGACGGATTCAACCCATTTGGGTCATTTACTGTTCCTTATTCTTGTTAGCCAGTCATACTTATAGTTTATTATAACTTGCCACCGAAAATGTGTATGAGGCTAGAGTTCATGTTTTTATCTACTGTTATACCCGGTCCAAGCAGCCCAGGGCGGAATATAGATGTTTGTCTTCGACCGTTGATTGATGAGTTGGCATAGTTGTGGTTCTTTAGAGCTCTAACTTATGTTATATCAAGGAAACAAAATTTCCTTATGAGGGCAGCTTTGATGTGGACTATCAATGATTTTCCAGCTTATGAAATGCTTTTTGGTTGGAGCACGTATGGAAAACTCGCATGTCCATACTGTATGGAAAACAACAAGGCATTCACGCTAGCAAATGGAGGTAAAGCTTTTTTTTTTACTGTCATTGTCGCTTCTTGCCATTTAATCACAGGTATAGAAAGAACAGAAAGGATTTCTTTGTTGGTAGAGTTGAAAAAGATGTTGCATCCCCGCATCTTTCTGGTGAAGAATTGTATGATGTTGTCTCAAAGTACAGTGACAATGTGTTTGACCTTCAATCAGGTAAGCAAAAGTTTCCTAGTTTTGGTTTGACCTATAATTGGGTAAAGCGAAGTATCTTTTAGGAGCTTCCTAATTGGAAGACCAATCTACTTTGCCATAACCTTGACGTCATGCACATCGAAAAGAACATTTTCGAGAACATTTTTAACACCATCATGGATGTGAAGGGGAAGACAAATGACAACATTAAGGCTAGATTAGATATAGCTTTATACTGTAACCGTAAAAATATGGAGTTGGTTTATGATGAGTCACAGGTCGCAAAACCAAGAGCAAGCTTCATGTTAAAGAAAAACGCACAACTGTTAGTCTATAAATGGCTTAAGAGTCTGTGTTTTTCGGATGGACATGCATTGAACATATCATAATTAGTTAATACAGAGGATTGTAGTTTGTATGGAATGAAGAGTCATGATTGCCACGTGTATATGCAAATACTCATCTCATTAGCTTTTCGTGATTTGTTGCCAAAGGGAATATGGGATGCAATCACGGAGATCAGTCATTTCTTTAGATATATATGCTCTAGCAAGTTGAATGTTGATCACATTAAGAGGCTTCAAACAAATATTGTCGAAACACTATGCAAACTTGAGATGATATTCCCTCCATCATTTTTTGACTTAATGGAGCACCTCCCTATACATCTACCGTTCGAGGGAAAAGTTGGAAGACTGGTCCAATATAGATGGATGTACCCATTTGAACGGTTAAATATTACAGTTGCAATGTAATTCATATATAAAAGTATTTTACATGTTTTTCTTAATTGAAAATACTTGATTAATATTTCAATACAGGTACTTGTTTAATCTCAAGAAAAAGATTAAGAATAAGATGCATGTTGAGGCTTTGATATGTGAGGCCTAGATTGTTAAGGAGATCTCAACATTTATCTCGTACTATTTTGAACCTCATCTGAGAATGAGAATCAATCACGTTCCCTGGTATGATGATGACGGTGGAGTGCCTTCTAGTGGAAACTTGTCAATATTATTCAATATTGAACGACCCACACCTAAAAATATCGTAAGAGGAAGATATTTGTTAGAAATAGAGTTCAAACAAGCACATAACTATGTTCTATTTAACTGTGATGAGTTGAGACCTTTTATTCAATAAGTTTATACTAATTAAACTTTGTTAGTAATATACTTTTAATTATATATTATAATATCATACACTCATTATCACTTGTATGCAACATCGACAATATTTGATCTCCAATAACTCAGCTGACTGAATCCCAGATCTTTCAATTACAAGATAAGCAGTTTGCCACATGGTTCAGAATACATGTAAACACTATCACAAACTTATTCTAACTTGCAAAATTACTGTACGTATGCATGTCATTATGAGATTCTCGTTCATTTACTGTTTATTGATATACATTACATATAAGGTTTATCAAATGGGAAGGAGTGCACCTAAGTCATTATCTTCACTAAGCCTAGGGCCTGAAAGAAAATGTAAGTGCTACAATGGGTATTTTGTCAATGGATATGTTTTCCATACTGAAGAATACGAGTAAGGAAGAAAGACATACAACAACGATGTTTGTGTTAAGGGATCCACTAATAGTGAGTTAGAAGTTGATTACTATGGTCGATTAGAAGAGGTCGTCGAACTGTAATATCATAACAAACATAATAGAGTGTTTTTATTCAAATGCTATTTGTATGACACGACTGATAGAGGAATCAAAGTTGATTCGTACTATGGTCTGGTCGAAATCAACTCAAAAGCTAGATTTCACAACATAAACGATGTCTTTGTTTTCGCAAAGCAATGTAATAAGTTTATTACACATACACCCCTTCATTTAGAAAGGATCGATCAAGAGTGGATTGGTTATCCATTTTAAAAACAAAACCCCAGGGTCGTGTCGAGGTTATTCAGGATGAGAACGAAGATGCAAGTGTGCATGATGAAGGCTTTCAAGTTAGTGAGGTGGTTGGACCATATTGAGTTGCTCCTTTGATTGAATTGGAAGAAAAATTAAATTTTCATGTTTTCGATGATAGTCTTGTTGATGTTGACACAAAGGAGTTGAATTTTATTTTGAACTCTAGCGGACGAGCAAATGTCAATAAAAAAGATGATATTCATATTGAAGATTGCGATGAAGGTGATGACAATTCAATTGATGACAATGAAGAAGAAAATTCTGACTAACTACCAAAATGAAGCCCTATATAATACCCTTTTTTCATGTAATTTACATTATGGATGATATATTTTGAAACACAAAATATTTATTACTTGAAATAATTAGTTGAAATGCCACAATTATAAAATAATTACTTGAAATAATTATTGATCATGCATGATATATTTTGTAACATGAAATAATTACTTGAAATACCACCACATCATCAATGGCAACACCGATGGCATTAAGTCCGTCGACATTTCACAGAGAGTTTGAAAATAATTACTTGAAATGCCACCACATCATCGACGACAACACTGATGGAATTAAGTCCGTCAGCATTTCACAGAGAGTTCAAAAATAATTACTTGTAATGCCACCACATCACTGACGGCCTTAAGTCCGTCGACATTTCATAAAGAGTTCGAAAATAATTACTTGAAATGCCACCACATCACCGACGACAACACCAACGAATTTATATCCGTCGGCATGTTGGCGGCGCATCAATTTTACCGACAGACCACGCGCATTTCAAAGTGTTGTGCATTAAATACATCTCTGACTGCGTCATATTGTCGACGGATTTACCAACAGACCATGAAAAATATGGAGGGACATTAAAATTTTTTATGTGAAATTCAAAATTTATCGACGGATTTTTAACACCTCACTGATGGAATAAATTAAATTAATAATTAATTTTGTATCCATCAGTAAAACTAGCATATAAGTTTCCCCGATCGCCTCTTCAGTTCATTTTTTCTTCTCCTCAGTTTTTCACCATTCTTTTCCTCTCCATGCTGCTCTGCATTTTTCACTAGCGATCTGAAGCATTTTTTGTCATGAATCTCCATCAGTTTAAAAGGTTAGTATTTCTTCTATTTCATTTTACTTTAATGTTTTTTTTTATATTTTTTTGTTATGTTTTTTGTTTTGGTGTATTTTTTGTAATGTAAATAAAGTCTATAGTTTTTTTTTTTTGCATAATTCATTGCTAAAGTCTATAGTTTTTTTTTTGAATTTTTTGAATTTTTTTATTGTTGTATTGGCATAATTATTATTAGTTAATTTGTTGAATATTAATTGTTAATGTTGAATTTACCATAGAATTTACTTTAATGGTTTTTTTTTTTAATTTATTGTTTTGTTGTATTAGCATAATTATTGAATAATTTATTGAATTGTAATTCTTAATGTTGAATTTACCTTAGGATTAGTAATTGAATATGTTGGAATAATTATTAATTTTTGATCAGTACTTAAAAGTGCATTTTTATCATGGTATTATATCATCATTTTGCACTTGAAGTATCAATAACTCCTTAACTAAAACATGTTTTATAATAATATATCTAATAATATAAGATACCTTTAATTTGTGGTAAATATTCATTTTAAATGCAGGCCTATCACATAAATGAAAGGATTGATTGATGACTTTAAGAACTTAAATTGCAAGGATAAAGAGATGACCAAACTTAGAAAAGAGATGTCAGTGCAATACAAACCAGAACACTGTTTGGTAATTACGTCATATCTGGAGCTATAAATCTCAGATTTAGGTCCACTTTATATGGATAGAAAAGTGAGACATAGGCTACAACTTTTATATGGAGCCCAATATCTAAAAAGGTCATTTTCAAGTTCTAATTGTAGCAACAACAAAGAAGCCCGAATCTGTCCTCCAGCCCAAGCACTTTTAGTATTTTGGCTATATCTGGAGTTCTAGAAGTCCAAATGAGCTGAAGTTTTTACATAAAACAGCTGAGACAATTGCCTATAATGTTCATGTTTTCAAGTGGCTCCAATTATGACGTTATCAATGATGTTTTGGGCAGACAAGAGAAGATAAGAATTGTCACCAAGTCAAGAGTTGGCCACCCACTTATCAATTAGTCATCAAATCAATAGTTCCCAATTTTAGCCTACAAAAGGAGGCATGACACGACTAAAAGGTTGATGTCTTCTCCCAAGTGCAGGAGTGTCGAAGTAATAAATAACCCAGCAAGACCGGGGTCGAACCACAGGGAGGTTAATTGTACAAATTATAGACAATAATTATAAACAACAATAATAGCAATAACAACAATAGTAGTAATAATAATAATAATAATAATAATAATAGTAGTAGTAGTAGTAGTAGTAGTAGTAGTAGTAGTAGTAGTAGTCATAATAATAATAATAAAGAAAGAAAGAGAAGAAGAAGAAGATGATGATGATGAGAACTTACCGATGAAATATTAATGTAAGGATTAAACAATAATAATAACAAATGTCAAGGTTAGAGGTTCCACTAATGGTATATCAAACAAGTATAGTATAAACTCTTATTATTGAATTGGAAACCACACACAAAGGAGGTTCCAATCAGATTATATATTGTTAACATGATTACATTAGTCATCTTATTCAATTAATACTAATACTTGTAAATCTCGTCAAGCATTCATGATTATAACTTATGTTAACAACAAATCAAGTTCCTTTCATAGCTCAGGTGTCCGTTATACCATACATTATGGGCTATGAAAGTGCCAAGCATTTGTTGTACTAAGTGTTATACAACATAAATCAAGATTAGTCATTTAACAAGCAAAGTATTAAAGAGTGAACAAGATAACAAATATAAAACATGTTAGTATCAAACATTAAAGTCCATATTAAGTTTATAGTATACTTATTCTCACACCATTAGTGTAACCTTTTCACCTTGACATAATTAACTTAGCTAGACATAATGAAAGAAAGCAAAATAGAAAAACAAAATAAGAACATAAAAGCTAACTAAGTAAAGGAAAGGAAATGAAAGGCATAAACTTGATATTAATGAAAGCAAAGCATAAACATTACAAAAAATACAAAGAGAGAAAGGAAGAGAATGATCTTGATCTGGAAACCAAGATGCCTAAATGCATGGCAAATGCCTCCTTTTATAGGCCAAAATTGGGAACTATTGATTTGATGACTAATTGATAAGTGGGTGGCCAACTTTTGACTTGGTGACAATCCTTATCTTCTCTTGTCTGCCCAAAACGTCATTGATAACGTCAAAATTGGAGCCAGTTGTAAACATGAAAGTTGTAGGCAATTGTCTCAGCTTTCTTGTGTAAAACATTCAGCTCATTTGGACTTCTAGAACTCCAGATATGGCCAAAATATCGAACAATGCTCTGGCTGGAAGACAGATTCGGGCTTCTTTGTTGTTGCTACAATTTGGACTTCATAATGGCCTTTTTAGATCTTGGACTCCATATGAAAGTTGTAGGCCTGTGTCTTACCTTTCCATCCATATAAATTGGACCTAAATCTGAGATCTGTAGCTCCAGATATGACCCAATTACCGAACAGTGTTCCGGTTTGGATTGCACCGACATCTCTTCTCTAAGTTTGACCATCTCTTTATCCTTGCAATTTAAGTTCTTCAACTCATCAATCAATCCTTTCATTTATGTGATAGGCATGCATTTAAAATGAACATTTACCATAAATTAAAGGTATCTTATATTATTAGATATATTATTATAAAACATGCTTTAGTTAAGGAGTTATTGATACTTCAAGTGCAAAATAATGATATAAAACCATGATAAATATGCACTTTTAAGTACTAATCACACCCCTCAACAAGCTTATTACTAGTCCCTAGTAATCAAAGCATTAAAACAATTTGCAAATTTCACAAAGCAAGGTATTCATCATTTAACTTCCATTAATCTATCGAGATAAACAAACTCTCATTAAATTTATATATCTGCTCAATACCACTTAACAAGATATTAATAAACCTTTCTTTTGTGCTCAATGTATCAACACATAATTATGGGGCTTTTCTTGGAAGAAAACAAAATTTTTGTTCTAATGTTTAAGGTTAACTTTCTTGGGTTGAGATTACTATTTTTGCCTTTTTTTTTTCGTTTTTTCTTTTTTTTTAAAAAAAATCTGTATACATATAATTTAAAAACATCATCCATCTTTAACCCATGTAACGAGCTTTCAGCTAATGACTCCCAGACCAGTTGGTCTTAGGGCATTAGGTGTTAAGACACCCCTACGAGCTTAGTAACTCGGGTCGCAGATACTGATATGTAGATAGTGCAATGTTTGATTCCCTTAAGCTTTTCTCCTCAACCCATGTAACAAGCGTTGGGCCAATAGCTCCCAAGTCAGTTGACTTTAGGGTATTAGGTGTTAAAACACCCCTTCGGGCTTAATTGCTTAGGTTAGGGAGGCTACGAAACCAAACTTATCTACATTTTTATTATCATCATTTTTTTCTTTTTTTTTTCTTTTTTTTTCTTTTTGTTTTCATTTTTTTCATGTTTTTTTTTTCTTAATTATATACAATCCCTTTCCCTTAGTTGTTACCTTTAACAAAAGAACATAAATAATGTAATAATCCAATATGCAACCCACAATCATATGTTAAAGTGTGTGTGTGTAAATTAAGGTTTAAGAATACATGTTGAATAAGTATATGAGCAGAATTAAGTGGTAACAATACGAGAGTTTGTAATCCTGAATATTTCAGGAAGTATTATAATAGACCTTGTTAAGAATGGTTACTAAGATGCGTCTCAAGAGTCACTTTAACAAAAGAACTCCTTTACTCTGCCATCCTAGTAACAACAATTATACACATGCTTTATGAAATGAAAAACAATTTTTTTTTTATCAACTACTACCCTCTCCCCCCAACCAAAACGAGACATTGTCCTCAATGTTCTAAGGTAGAAAGATAGAGTATAAAAGATATCACCTGAAATAACGAACACTGACAAAACCTGAAACACACTGAAACAAAAATAAGAAATAACAAAACACAATAATAAAACCAAAATACATAAAAATTCACAAATGAAGGATCAAATCCAATCTAAGCTTTTTACGGCTTTCCTTAGATGATCAATTTATGCGACTCATGGAAGGATCAATCACAGGAGTGAAAGATTGTAGTTGGTCAATCAATTGTTCAGCAGTAGTAGCAGAGATTATGATTTGTCGTGCAGAAGATGTTAGAAATTCCTGTTCCACAGCATGATCAAGAAAAGACAACAACTTATCATAATAACCATTAACATTTAACAAACCAATGGGTTTATGGTGAATGTGCAATTGAGCCCAAGAGGAAATATGAAAGATCTCTTCCAATGTGCCTAGACCACCTGGTAAAGCAATGAAAGCATCAGCATGGTTAAACATTGCATTCATTCGAGCCGACATTGTGGAGACCTGAAGTTCCTCTCCAATTGTTTTTCCAATGATGTCCCCTTGTGCCAAAGCTTCAGGGATGACTCCTAAAACTTAACTACCTCCTAAAAATGCAGCTATTGACACACCTCCCATTAACCCAAGACTGCCTCCCCCATACACTAAATGAATCTTTCTCTTAGCTAGCACCTGATCAAGATGATTTGCTGATTCTAAAAACTTTTTTTCTTTCCCAGGACTAGATCCACCGAAAACACAAATATTTCTTATTTGATGACTTGAGGAACTTGCCATTTCTACACACTTCTGTATTTGTTGAATGTATGGGTTGAGTAGAAATGAAAGGAAGGAAAAGAGGGTTTTATAGATGAGAAATTAGAAAGGCAATCATAACATCTATATGTAGGCCAGCTGGAGTCTTACTCTCTCTCTCTCTCTTTTTATTTATTTATTTATTTACTTACTTTTGAAAAAAAAGCATGTGTATGTACAAGTAGTTGTGATTGTGGCTCACATCTTCCCTTGGTTTTACATCCAAGAACGGCTTAAACGCCCTCTGCTTGACCGCTTTTTATGATCGGCTTGTTTTAACTCGCAAGTGCACGAGTGTGCGATGTAGCAATTAACTCGGTAAGATCGAGGTCATATCCACAGAGAGCTAGATCTGGAAATTAAGCTAAGTAACAAAAAAAACTCAAGAGAAATTAAATTAACAATAACTTGGTTGAAAATAATTGATGGATTTGTTTTCAAAGATAAAAAAAAATGTAAATAGATTTTAAATCACAAGAAAAGTAAGTCTTGGTCCAAATCAATTTTAATGGTGATGTATTGGTGATTTCTTCAACATATATAAGATAACTCAACCTAATCTCAACGATGGTGATATTAGATCGGAAGATATTACAATGAAGATTAGAAAGATGAAGATTGATTATTGCTTAAGAATGAATAAGTACTTTCATATTAAGTAAGGCATTGAATCAAGCAATCTCTATACCAAAACTAAAGTTTGTGCATAAAAATTCAAGATTATAACATTACCTAAATGATTTCTAAAATTTCTTTACAATAATAAATCATTCATGAAGAAAATAAGAAGATAAACATTAAGATTCATTCATATCCTAAAGAACTTACCTCAATCACCATTATCCTTGATTTGGATCCAAGAAAGAGTTTAGCCAACCATGATTATATATAAGAACACTTCAATAAACATGAAAGAACTTGAATCCAACTGAAAAAATAAGTTTTACAAACTAAAGAACCGAAATCTATAAAGAAGAACACAATACAATTTCAGAAAAAATTCGGACACAAATCTGACTCTAACTTTGGACAGCAATTCGACCCTCTTAGAAGCTTTTTTTCGAGAAGTCTATTAGAGACATATTTATAGGAAATTCTGTCACCTTTCCAGATCATTAAAGAACAGCTCATTTGGACACCTGAGTCAAAAGTTATAGTCAAAACACCGAAAGGTGTTCTGAAAAATCAAATCAAGACAGCTTTACAACTACTTTGGTGCACGTTTTTCTTCCTCATTTATGAGGTGTCTCCTTCTTCTTTTTGACCCAAAATAATGTTAAAATATCCCCTCCAGCTTTCCATCCATGTGCTTGCCTTCTTGGATCAATGGATTACCCAAAATAAATCAATTGTTATTTGTTGTGTGGACATGTAAGATCATGGATTGTGTTTGGGTTGATTTGAAGGTTGATTTGGGGTTGATTTAGGGCTGATTTGGGGCTGATTTTTGGGCTAAATTTGAGCATCAAATAAGTATACAAATGTACTTATTATTTGGGCTAAGATTGACATTGAAACCTTGAGTGTTTAATGGTTGAAGTTTGCACACAACATAAGGCAAGTTTGGGCTTGAAATAAATCATATGATATTCTTTTCTAGAATTGGAATAGAATTGATTTTTGGGACAAATTTGGAGCACTTATTTGAACCAAGATTTGCTTCAATCTTCAACTAAATATCTCTTCAATTCTTTGTTCTGAATTCTGACGTTGAATTTTCTGAATTAATTCATTTAAGCTCCAAAAACCTATCGAAACATTAAAACAAACTTCATTACTAAAAAACACATCAATTATTATAAAAACAACCAAATAAAAACAATAAATACATATGTAGAACAAGAGACTTAATGACACTTTTGATGCACAATCACCCTCTATGGGTTGGGGATAGGCTTCCCATCCAGTTTTCTTAAAAACTGGCAAACAGGGTCTTTTTTAGTCAGATTCCCAAGACTAAGTCAATCATGTTCTTTATGAAATAGTGGCCATAAATCATGAATTGCACGATGCACATCTCCACTAGGATGGCCAAAATCACACTTGAAGGACCTATCATGCAAACATTGGTATCTTTAACTTAGTGTACACAATAGCAAATAAAGAAAAATAAGCATACTCACATTCTCTAAATCAAACATCCATACAAAATTTCCAAAATTCAGTCATATTTATCGTGCAACCAACATAATTGATTCATACGAAAACTCAACTTGTAATCTTCCATTCTCACCAACACAAACAAGGTAGCAAACTAGAGAAATATCTATATATATTTTTTTTTTTTTTTTGAAGATATGATTTATTTTTTGTCTTTAAGTAGTCACTTCCCTTTTGACGCGAATACAAACATTTGTGATGAATGCACCCGGTTACTCACAAAGTCACAAACTTAAAGTGCTTTGCATACTCATATTTTAAGCTGCCGTTTGACGTAAAGATAAACATTTGTGATGAATACCCCTAGTTACTGAGCAACTCAAAACATTGAAGTAGATAGAACTTTGTACACATTTATTTATTTATTCGTATAATAATTATTACTCTATTTACTTAAACCTTGTTTAGGACTGGATCAAAAGGGATAATCACAAGTAAAGCATCATACTCATCTTTCATGCATAATCACACAACTCACACAACTTTTACAAGGAAAGATGTATTTCAGTAATCTTAAGAAAAAAGTATGCTATATCTTGCTTTATAAGATATTATCTATCCCAAATTAAAGTATGCAATGTTCAACATAATAATGAATTCAAAAATGTAATGATGATCCTAAACAAGTCTCATTCACATACGAATGCAAGTTTTTTTTTTTTTTAACAAGCATGGTTATCTCAAGCATGCAACATAATGAAATATCTAAAATTAAGTTTTACATTATCCTCAATGTAAAAGAGAAAGAGAAGAAAAGTATAAAGATTAGAAAATTGTTACTCCCCTTCTGTTTTCAAGGATGAATGTCTGATTGAATTGGGCATGAGCTGACTTCTTGCTTGATTTTTTTTTAACCTGCATATCACAACTAAAAGAAAACATTGATGTTTTTTTTTTTTTGAAAATAAAGAACCTCACACCCCCCAACTTAAAATAATGCATTGTCCCGAATGCATGAACACGAAAATATAAGAGATGGAAGAAAGAAGAAAAAATAATAAAAATGAAAAATAAAAATAAAAATAAAAATAAAATAAAAATAAAAACTCATTACTTCTAATACTACAATGGTATTGGATCTTGAAGATCCAATGTCTCAACTTCAGCCACAACATTTTCAAGATAAGGTTTCAATCGATGACCATTTACTTTGAAAATATTTCCATTCTTGGGATTTTCTACCTCAAATGCACCATGCTCAGAGATGGATTTAATCACAAATGGACCAGTCCATTTTGTCCTCAACTTCCCAAGAAAGAGATGTAATCGTGAATTATACAAGAGAACCTTTTGACCAACATGAAAGGATTTTCTAAGAATATGTTTATCATGCAAAGTTTTCATCTTATGTTTTGAAATTTTTGCATTTTCAAATGCATCATTTCTCAACTCCTCTAATTCATCCAATTGAAGCTTTCTATTTTTGCCAACCTCGTTTTCATTGTCATTGAATTGCCGAATAGCCCAATATGCACGGTGCTCAATCTCAACAGGGAGATGACAAGGCTTTCCATAAACTAGCCTATAAGGAGACATTCCTAAAGAGGTCTTATAAGCAGTGCGATATGTGATTAGTACTTAAAAGTGCATTTTTATCATGGTTTTATATCATCATTTTACACTTGAAGAATCAATAACTCCTTAACTAAAATATGTTTTATAATAATGTATCTAATAATATAAGATACCTATAATTTGCGGTAAATGTCTATTTTTAATGCAGGTCTATCACATAAATGAAAGGATTGATTGATGACTTGAAGAACTTAAATTGCATGGATAAAGAGATGGTCAAACTTAGAGAAGAGATGTCGGTGCAATCCAAACCGGAACACTGTTCGGTAATTGGGCCATATCTGGAGCTACAGATCTCAGATTTAGGTCCAATTTATATGGATGGAAAGGTAAGACATAGGCCTACAACTTTCATATGGAGCCCAAGATCTAAAAAGGCCATTATCAAGTCCCAATTTTAGCAACAACAAAGAAGCCCGAATCTGTCTTCCAGCCCGAGCACTGTTCGGTATTTTAGCCATATCTGGAGTTCTAGAAGTCCAAATGAGCTGAATTTTTTACACAAGAAAGCTGAGACAATTGCCTACAACTTTCATGTTTGCACCTGGCTCCAGTTTTGACGTTATCAATGACGTTTTGGGCAGACAAGAGAAGATAAGGATTGTCACCAAGTCAAAAGTTGGCCACCCACTTATCAATTAGTCATCAAATCAATAGTTCCCAATTTTGGCCTATAAAAGGAGGCATTTGCCATGCATTTAGGCATCTTGGTGTTCAGATCAAGATCATGCTCTTCCTTTCTCTCTTTGTATTTTCTTTGTAATATTTATGCTTTGCTTTCATTAATATCAAGTTTATGCCTTTCATGTCCTTTCCTTTACTTAGTTAACTTTTATGTTCTTATTTTGTTTATTTATTTTTCTTTCTTTCATTATGTCTAGCTAAGTTAATTATGTCAAGGTGAAAAGGTTACACTAATGGTGTGAGAATAAGTATACTGTAAACTTAATATGGACTTTAATGTTTGATACTAACATGTTTTATATTTGTTATCTTGTTCACTCTTTAATACTTTGCTTGTTAAATGACTAATCTTGATTTATGTTGTATAACACTTGGTACAACAAATGCTTGGCACTTTCATAGCCCATAATGTATGGTATAACCGACACCTGAGCTATGAAAGGAACTTGATTTGTTGTTAACATAAGTTATAATCATGAATGCTTGACGAGATTTACAAGTATTACCATTAATTGAATAAGATGACTAATGTAATCATGTTAACAATATATAATCTGATTGGAACCTCCTTTGTGTGTGGTTTCCAATTCAATAATAAGAGTTTATACTATACTTGTTTGATATACCATTAGTGGAACCTCTAACCTTGACATTTGTTATTATTAT
The DNA here is from genome assembly GCA_026413675.1 of Populus pruinosa. Taxonomy (NCBI): domain Eukaryota; kingdom Viridiplantae; phylum Streptophyta; class Magnoliopsida; order Malpighiales; family Salicaceae; genus Populus; species Populus pruinosa. The sequence goes on from CM048602.1 coordinate 9,648,365, forward strand.
TGTTTAATCCTTACTTTAATATTTCATCTCTAAGTTCTCATCATCATCTTCTTCTTCTTCTCTTTCTTTATTATTATTATTATTATTATTATTATTATTATTATTATTACTACTACTACTATTGTTGTTGTTATTGTTGTTTTATAATTGTTGTTTATAATTTGTACAATTAACCTCCCTGTGGTTCGACCCCGGTCTTGCCGGGTTATTTATTACTTCGACACTCCTGCACTTGGGAGAAGACATCAATCTTTTCAGTCGTGTCAAGTTTTTGGCGCCGTTGCCGGGGAGGTAAGTTCTTGTTTAAATTATAGTATTTATTTTATTTTCTCTTTTCACTTTTCTTGTATATAACTTTGTTTCTTTTCTTTTGTTTCTTTTTATTTTGTTTTCTTCCTCCTTCTTTTGCTTTTTTCTTCTTTTTTTTATTTTATTCCTACACGTGCATGAGAGTGTGGTCACGTACATCAAGTGGTAGACTTTGTAGGGTATCCTCATCATTTTCAGAAAATATGGCTGAAGATGATAATCAATCACTTCATAATGAAAATAATGAGAATAACCGTGCTAGAACACTTAGAGACCACATGAATCCCACAAGAACAAGTGCACCATCATGTATAGTTTTTCCTCCTGATGCATCTCATTTTAATTTTAAACCAGGTATTATTCAACTTTTACCATCTTTTCATGGTTTGGAATTGGAAAATCCATACTTGCATTTAAGGGAATTTGAGGAGGTTTGCAACACATATAATAACTTAAATTGTAGCATGAACACCATCAGATTAAAGCTTTTCCCTTTTTCATTAAAAGATAAAGCTAAAACATGGCTACAAAATTTAAGACCAGGATCCATTCGTGCTTGGGATGAAATGCAACAACAGTTTTTAAAGAAGTTTTTCCCATCTCATAGAACAAACTCTTTCAAGAGACAAATCACCACTTTCACTCAAAAACCAGGAGAAACATTTTACAAATGTTGGGATAGGTATCGAGACTTGCTTAGTACTTGCCCCCATCATGGTTTTGAAACATGGAGATTGGTTTCACATTTCTATGAAGGGTTAACACCTAAAGATAGGCAAATGGTTGAATTGATGTGCAATGGAACTTTTGAAGATAAAGACCCTGATGAAGCAATGGAGTACTTAGACTTATTAGCTGAAAATGCTCAAAATTGGGACACTGCGGGTACATATGAGGCAACGAGTAAAACTCAACCTCATACATCTAGTGGAGGTATGTACAACCTTAGGGAAGATCATGACCTTCAAGCCAAATTTGCATCTTTAGCTAGAAAAGTTGAGGCACTAGAATTGAAAAAGAGTGGTCATTTAAAATCTGTTGAAAACATTGTGTGTCAAATCTGTGAAACAAATGAACACTCAACCAATGATTGTCCAACTTTGCCTTCTTTTAAGGAATGTCTCCATGAGCAAGCCCATGCTTTAAACAGTTTCCAAAGGCCTAACCATAACCCATACTCCCAAACATACAACCCTGGTTGGAGGAATCACCCAAATTTCAGTTGGAAGAGTGAGAACAACAATGCACAAACTTCACAACCACCATTTCAAGCACACCATAATTTCCAAAATTCTCATGGATATGCACCTTCTTATGCTCCACCTTCTAGAAGAAATCTTGAGGAAACATTGCATGCATTCATTGAAAAGCAAGAGACAATCAATACTCAACTTGCTCAAAACATGACAGATTTTAAAGATACTCTTGCTAAATTAACATCTGCTCTCAGTTTCCAAGAGAAAGGTAAGTTTCCATCTCAATCACAACAAAATCCCAAAGGGCAATACAATGCAAATGCAAGTAGTTCCGGAAGCCAACACATGGATCAAGTCAAATCAGTCACTACTCTGCGCAGTGGTAAGGTTATTGAAAAACCCTCTCTTGAACCTTATGAGAAAGATGATGACTCAATCTCTGAGGGTAAGGAAGGGGATGAATCTAAAAATTGCAAAGAAACGACTGAGTCACCGCCAGCACTTCCATTTCCTCAAGCCATGACCAAACAAAGGAAAGTCAATCACAATTCTGAAATTTATGAAATTTTCAAACAGGTAAGGATCAATATACCTTTGCTGGATGCAATTAAACAGGTTCCTTCCTATGCTAAATTTTTGAAAGATCTCTGCACTGTGAAGAGGAAACTGAATGTGAAAAAGAAAGCCTTTCTAGCCGAACAAGTAAGTGCTATTCTTCAAAACAATAATGCTTTGAAATATAAAGACCCTGGTTGTCCTACAATTTCTTGCTTTATTGGAGAGCATAAAATTGAAAGAGCCTTACTTGATCTTGGTGCTAGTGTGAATTTACTTCCATATTCAGTTTTTCAGAGTCTCAATCTAGGTGAGTTAAAACCAACTTCTATAACTCTTTTACTTGCCGATAGATCTATAAAAGTGCCTAGAGGAATAATTGAAGATGTGTTAGTACAAGTCGATAAATTCATTTATCCTGTGGATTTTATTGTCTTGGACACACAACCTGTTGAAGTATGTAATTCATTTCCTGTTATTTTAGGACGTCCATTTCTTGCAACTTCTAATGCATTGATTAATTGTAGGAATGGACTGATGAAGCTATCATTTGGAAACATGACATTGGAGATGAATATTTTCAACATTTGCAAGCAACCTCGAGATGATAATGATTTACAGGAAGTGGACTTTACTGAAAAATTAATTCATGATCAATTTCCAACCACTTCCAATGAAATTGAGATTGATGAATCTGATGATTTGAAAATGATTTATTTTCAGGAAGAATCAAAGACAAGTAATTGGAGGCCACAAATTGAGGAATTGCCACCACGACCAATTAAGTCCATACCTTCAAGTGTTCAACCACCAAAACCTGATTTGAAGCCGTTGCCATCCAATCTCAAATACTCATTTTTGGGAGAAAATGAAACTTTTCCGGTAATAATCTCTTCCAAACTTAATGCACATCAAGAAGGTAAGTTATTACAAACTCTGAAAATGCACAAAAATGCATTAGGATGGACCATAGCTGATATAAAAGGAATTAGTCCTTTGATTTGTACACACAGAATTTATTTAGAGGAAAATGCTAAACCCTCTAGAGAAATGCAACGAAGGCTAAATCCTAATATGAAAGAAGTAGTGAAAAATGAAGTCATTAAGCTTCTAGATAATGAAATCATTTATCCTATTTCTGACAGCAAATGGGTAAGTCCTACCCAAGTTGTACCTAAGAAGTCTGGAGTCACTGTGATAACAAATGAGAACAATGAGTTAATTCCCACTAGAACTATTACTGGTTGGCGCATGTGCATTGACTATAGGAAACTTAATTCAATGACTAGAAAAGATCATTTTCCTTTACCTTTCATGGATCAAATCCTAGAAAGAGTTGCAGGTCATGAATTTTATTGTTTCCTAGATGGCTATTCGGGTTACAACCAAATTGAAATTGCATTGGAAGATCAAGAAAAGACTACTTTCACATGTCCATTTGGTACTTTTGCATATCGAAGGATGCCTTTTGGATTATGTAATGCACCAGCCACATTTCAAAGATGCATGCTTAGTATATTTAGCGATATGGTTGAACATTTTCTTGAGATTTTCATGGATGATTTTTCTGTTTTTGGCAATTCATTTGATGATTGTTTGACTAATTTAGGAAAGGTTTTGACCAGGTGTGAAGAGAAGAATCTTGTGCTGAATTGGGAAAAATGTCATTTTATGGTAACAAACGGCATTGTACTTGGTCACATTGTTTCATCAAAAGGAATTGAGGTTGACAAATCTAAAATCGAGTTAATTGCAAACTTGCCAACACCAAAATCTCTTAAAGATGTTAGATCATTCTTGGGACATGCTGGTTTTTATAGAAGGTTCATCAAAGATTTTAGTGTAATATCTAAGCCTTTAAGTAACCTTCTAACAAAGGATACTATTTTTGAATGGACTGAACATTGTGAAGAAGCCTTTGTTAAACTTAAAAATTTGCTTACTTGTGCTCCTATCATTCAACCTCCTGATTGGTCATTACCTTTTGAAATAATGTGTGATGCTAGTGATTATGCCGTAGGTGCTGTTTTGGGACAAAGAAAAGATAAGAAACCTTATGTAATTTACTATGCAAGTAAAACTTTAAATAGTGCTCAAATGAATTATACCACCACTGAAAAAGAATTACTTGCAGTAGTATTTGCATGTGAAAAATTCAGATCTTATCTTGTTGGCTCACCTGTTGTTGTTTTTAGTGATCATGCAGCATTGAAATATCTTCTTTCTAAGAAAGATTCCAAGGCTAGATTGGTGCGGTGGATTTTATTACTTCAAGAATTTGATATCACAATCAAAGATAAGAAAGGCAGTGAAAATGTTGTCGCAGATCACTTGTCAAGATTGACAACAGATTCAAAAATTGACATCACACCAATCGATGACTACTTTCCCGATGAATCTTTACTTTCTGTCTTTACAATGCCTTGGTTTGCTAATATTGTTAATTTTCTTGTTTCAGGACAACTGCCAGCTCATTGGAGTACCCAAGATAAAAGAAAGTTCTTGAACGAAGTGAAGAACTTTTATTGGGATGATCCTTATTTATTCAAATATTATCCTGATCAAATATTTCGAAGATGCATTCCTGACAATGAGGTAAGTAGTGTCATTAAATTTTGTCATTCTGAAGCATGTGGGGGCCATTTCTCATCAAGAAAGACAACTGCAAAAATCTTACAAAGTGGATTTTACTGGCCCACCATGTTCAAAGACTCACATGCATTCTGCAAGTCTTGTGAAAATTGTCAAAAGTTGGGATCTATTTCAAAACGTCACATGATGCCTTTAAACCCTATTATTGTCATTGAGATCTTTGACTGTTGGGGTATAGATTTCATGGGCCCATTCCCTCCATCATTTGGTTTCTTATACATATTAGTCGCAGTAGATTATGTTTCAAAATGGATAGAGGCAATTCCAAGTCGAAACAATGATCACAAAACAGTGATAAAGTTTTTGAAAGAAAATATTTTGAGTCGATTTGGAGTCCCTCGAGCCATAATAAGTGATGGTGGAACACATTTCTGCAACAAGCCATTTGAGTCTTTAATGAAGAAATATGGAATCACACACAAAGTTGCCACCCCTTATCACCCTCAAACAAGTGGACAAGTAGAGCTTGCTAATAGGGAGATCAAACATATTTTGGAGAAAACAGTGAACCCTAATAGGAAAGACTAGTCTTTAAGACTTAATGATGCACTTTGGGCTTATCGAACTGCTTATAAAACATCATTAGGTATGTCACCTTATAGACTAGTCTATGGAAAACCTTGTCACTTGCCTGTGGAACTTGAACATAAAGCTTATTGGGCTATTAAAGCTTTCAATTCAAATCTGGATGATGCTAGTCAACTGCGAAAATTACAAATAAATGAGCTTGAGGAAATAAGAAATGATGCATATGAAAATTCAAGAATTCATAAAGCAAGAATTAAAGAGTTTCATGACAAGAAAATACTGAGAAAAACCTTCAATGTTGGTCAAAAAGTCTTGCTTTATAATTCTCGACTGCATTTATTTCCTGGAAAATTAAGATCAAGATGGAGCGGTCCTTTTATTGTGAAACATGTGTATCCATATGGGGCCTATGACATCGAGAATCCAAAGAATGGCAATGTTTTCAAGGTAAATGGACATCGTCTGAAAGTTTACTTTGACAATTTTTCAGTTGAACATAACTCTATTGAATTGGGTGATCCTGTATATAAAGATTGATTTTATTTTATTTTATTTTATTTTTGTTTCTTATATAAATATTGATTTTATTTTATTTTTGTTTCTTTTTGAGTGATTTTTGCGAGTTTCTTCCCCCCGGTCAAATGGCGGATAACGGTACTCCGTGACTTAAGTCGGTTCTTTCAGTTTCCCATAATTACTGATATCTGTGTATATATCTGTGCAATTCTTTGAATCTCTCTTCCAATTCTCATTTGAAAATGGACACTAATCTTGAAAAATTGAAAAAGTATTTTCCCGCTCTGCCTCAGAATGCGATTACAAAAATTTACCGTGCTAGATGTGCAAGATTGAGATTATTAATGAATCATGGAATTCCTGAAGATATTCGTCGGTTGATTGAAGCAAAGGTCCGATTATCAGGTGAGTCCTCTAACTTCTTCATTTCACACATGCCTGGAACAGGTAAAAGCACTTTTGCAAAGAAGCGTCGTGCAAAACGACTGGATGTCTGTCATCGATGTGCTAGATGGACTTGTAATACACAATGTCGTTCTTTAGGAATGGTATCTATAAACCGTGAAGATAAAATACAATTCATTAAGGATGGCCTGAGTAAGGAGTCTTTAGATAATCTTCTATTGACTCTTGAGACGCATCCTAGTGGAGATGTGCATCGTGCAATTCATGATTTATGGCCACTATTTCATAAAGAACATGATCGACTTAGTCTTGGGAATCTGACTAAAAAAGACCCTGTTTGCCAGTTTTTAAGAAAACTGGATGGGAAGCCTATCCCCGACCCATAGAGGGCGTTTAAGCCGTTCTTGGACGTAAAACCAAGGGAAGATGTGAGCCACAATCACAACTACCTGTACATACACATGTTTTTTTTTTCAAAAGTAAATAAATAAATAAATAAAAAGAGAGAGAGAGAGTGTGAGACTCCAGCTGGCCTACATATAGATGTTATGATTGTCTTTCTAATTTCTCATCTATAAAACCCTCTTTTCCTTCCTTTTATTTCTACTCAACCCATACATTCAACAAATACAGAAGTGTGTAGAAATGGCAAGTTCCTCAAGTCATCAAATAAGAAATATTTGTGTTTTTGGTGGATCTAGTCCTGGGAAAGAAAAGGAGTTTTTAGAATCAGCAAATCATCTTGGTCAGGTCCTAGCTAAGAGAAAGATTCATTTAGTGTATGGGGGAGGCAGTCTTGGGTTAATGGGAGGTGTGTCAATAGCTGCATTTTTAGGAGGTAGTCAAGTTTTAGGAATCGTCCCTGAAGCTTTGGCACAAGGGGACATCATTGGAAAAACAATTGGAGAGGAACTTCAGGTCTCTACAATGTCGGCTCGAATGAATGCAATGTTTAACCATGCTGATGCTTTCATTGCTTTACCAGGTGGTCTAGGCACATTGGAAGAGATCTTTCATATTTCCTCTTGGGCTCAATTGCACATTCACCATAAACCCATAGGTTTGTTAAATGTTAATGGTTATTATGATAAGTTGTTGTCTTTTCTTGATCATGCTGTGGAACAGGAATTTTTAACATCTTCTGCACGACAAATCATAATCTCTGCTTCTACTGCTGAACAATTGATTGACCAACTACAATCTTTCATTCCTGTGATTGATCCTTCCATGAGTCGCATAAATTGGTCATCTAAGGAAAGCCGTAAAAAGCTTAGATTGGATTTGAGCCTTCATTTGTGAATTTTTGTGTCTTTTGGTTTTATTATGTTTTGTTATTTCTTATTTTTGTTTCAGTGTGTTTCAGGTTTTGTCAGTGTTCGTTATTTCAGGTGATATCTTTTATACTCTATCTTTCTACCTTAGAACATTGAGGACAATGTCTCGTTTTGGTTGGGGGGAGAGGGTAGTAGTTGATAAAAAAAAAAAAATTTGTTTTTCATTTCATAAAGCATGTGCATAATTGTTGTTACTAGGATGGCAGAGTAAAGGAGTTCTTTTGTTAAAGTGACTCTTGAGACGCATCTTAGTAACCATTCTTAACAAGGTCTATTATAATACTTCCTGAAATATTCAGGATTACAAACTCTCGTATTGTTACCACTTAATTCTGCTCATATACTTATTCAACATGTATTCTTAAACCTTAATTTACACACACACACTTTAACATATGATTGTGGGTTGCATATTGGATTATTACATTATTTATGTTCTTTTGTTAAAGGTAACAACTAAGGGAAAGGGATTGTATATAATTAAGAAAAAAAAAACATGAAAAAAATGAAAACAAAAAGAAAAAAAAAAGAAAAAAAAAGAAAAAAATGATGATAATAAAAATGTAGATAAGTTTGGTTTCGTAGCCTCCCTAACCTAAGCAATTAAGCCCGAAGGGGTGTTTTAACACCTAATACCCTAAAGTCAACTGACTTGGGAGCTATTGGCCCAACGTTTGTTACATGGGTTGAGGAGAAAAGCTTAAGGGAATCAAACATTGCACTATCTACATATCAGTATCTGCGACCCGAGTTACTAAGCTCGTAGGGGTGTCTTAACACCTAATGCCCTAAGACCAACTGGTCTGGGAGTCATTAGCTGAAAGCTCGTTACATGGGTTAAAGATGCATGATGTTTTTAAATTATATGTATATAGATTTTTTTTAAAAAAAAAAAAGAAAAAAAAAAGACAAAAATAATAATCCCAACCCAAGGAAGTTAACCTTAAACATTAGAACAAAAATTTTGTTTTCTTCCAAGAAAAGCCCCATAATTATGTGTTGATACATTGAGCACAAAAGAAAGGTTTATTAATATCTTGTTAAGTGGTATTGAGCAGATATATAAATTTAATGAGAGTTTGTTTATCTGTATAGATTAATGGAAGTTAAATGATGAATACCTTGCTTTGTGAAATTTGCAAATTGTTTTAACGCTTTGATTACTAGGGACTAGTAATAAGCTGGTTGGGGGGTGTGATTAGTACTTAAAAGTGCATTTTTATCATGGTTTTATATCATCATTTTGCACTTGAAGAATCAATAACTCCTTAACTAAAATATGTTTTATAATAATGTATCTAATAATATAAGATACCTATAATTTGTGGTAAATGTCTATTTTTAATGCAGGTCTATCACATAAATGAAAGGATTGATTGATGACTTGAAGAACTTAAATTGCATGGATAAAGAGATGGTCAAACTTAGAGAAGAGATGTCGGTGCAATCCAAACCAGAATACTGTTCGGTAATTGGGCCATATCTGGAGCTACAGATCTCAGATTTAGGTCCAATTTATATGGATGGAAAGGTAAGACATAGGCCTACAACTTTCATATGGAGCCCAAGATCTAAAAAGGCCATTATCAAGTCCAAATTTTAGCAACAACAAAGAAGCCCGAATCTGTCTTCCAGCCCGAGCACTGTTCGGTATTTTGGCCATATCTGGAGTTCTAGAAGTCCAAATGAGCTGAATTTTTTACACAAGAAAGCTGAGACAATTGCCTACAACTTTCATGTTTGCACCTGGCTCCAGTTTTGACGTTATCAATGACGTTTTGGGCAGACAAGAGAAGATAAGGATTGTCACCAAGTCAAAAGTTGGCCACCCACTTATCAATTAGTCATCAAATCAATAGTTCCCAATTTTGGCCTATAAAAGGAGACATTTGCCATGCATTTAGGCATCTTGGTGTTCAGATCAAGATCATGCTCTTCCTTTCTCTCTTTGTATTTTCTTTGTAATATTTATGCTTTGCTTTCATTAATATCAAGTTTATGCCTTTCATGTCCTTTCCTTTACTTAGTTAACTTTTATGTTCTTATTTTGTTTTTCTATTTTGCTTTCTTTCATTATGTCTAGCTAAGTTAATTATGTCAAGGTGAAAAGGTTACACTAATGGTGTGAGAATAAGTATACTATAAACTTAATATGGACTTTAATGTTTGATACTAACATGTTTTATATTTGTTATCTTGTTCACTCTTTAATACTTTGCTTGTTAAATGACTAATCTTGATTTATGTTGTATAACACTTGGTACAACAAATGCTTGGCACTTTCATAGCCCATAATGTATGGTATAACCGACACCTGAGCTATGAAAGGAACTTGATTTGTTGTTAACATAAGTTATAATCATGAATGCTTGACGAGATTTACAAGTATTACCATTAATTGAATAAGATGACTAATGTAATCATGTTAACAATATATAATCTGATTGGAACCTCCTTTGTGTGTGGTTTCCAATTCAATAATAAGAGTTTATACTATACTTGTTTGATATACCATTAGTGGAACCTCTAACCTTGACATTTGTTATTATTATTGTTTAATCCTTACTTTAATATTTCATCTCTAAGTTCTCATCATCATCTTCTTCTTCTTCTCTTTCTTTATTATTATTATTATTATTATTATTATTATTATTACTACTACTACTATTGTTGTTGTTATTGTTGTTTTATAATTGTTGTTTATAATTTGTACAATTAACCTCCCTGTGGTTCGACCCCGGTCTTGCCGGGTTATTTATTACTTCGACACTCCTGCACTTGGGAGAAGACATCAATCTTTTCAGTCGTGTCAATATGCCCACAAAGCATCAACTAGTCGTAGGGACCAATCTTTACGGTTTGGATTGACTGTTTTCTCTAAAATATTCTTGATCTCCCTATTTGCCAACTCAGCTTGGCCACTAGTCTGTGGGTGATAGGGGGTACTGACCTTGTGAATTACACCATATTTTCTCATCAAAATCCCAACGGGCTTGTTACAAAAATGTTTTCCCCCATCACTAATCATAGCCCGGGGCATGCCAAAACGAGAGAAAATATTTTCTTTCAAGAATTTGACCACAACTCGATGGTCATTGGTTCGAGATGCAATGGCCTCCACCCATTTAGACACATAATCAACAGCAACAAGGATGAATTGGTAACCAAATGAACTTGGAAAAGGTCCCATGAAATCAATCCCCCAACAATCAAATATTTCCAAAACAAGGATGGGGTTAAGGGGCATCATGTTACGCCTAGTGAGGCTACCTAGTCGTTGGCATCGGTCACATGCAACACAGAAGGCATGAACATCTTTAAACATGGTAGGCCAATAAAAACCACACTGCAAGATTTTGGCAATGGTTTTCTTGGAAGAGAAATGCCCACCACAGGCTAATGCATGACAAAAATTAATGACCCTTGGAATTTCATGATCAGGGATGCACCGCCTAATAATTTGGTCAGGACAATATTTAAATAGGTAGGGGTCATCCCAAAAAAAGGTGCGCACATTGCGCAAGAATTTTTGTTTGTCAAGTTTAGACCAATGAGAAGGAATTTGACTTCTGGCTAGGTAATTTGCTATGTCAGCATACCATGGAGAACCAATGTAAGAGATAGTACCTGCACAAAATAAATTTTCATCAGCAAAGAGTTCATTTATTGGAGATTCATCAATTATGGTCTTATAGCTTGAAAGACGAGACAAATGATCAGCGACTACATTCTCTACTCCCTTTTTATCTCGAATTTCAATGTTAAACTCTTGGAGTAGGAGGATCCATCGAATCAAACGTGGTTTGGCATCTTGTTTTGTGAGCAAATATTTCAATGCTGCATGATCAGTGAAAACAATAACAAGAGATCCAACCAAATAAGACCTAAACTTGTCTAATGCAAAGACCACAACTAAGAGTTCTTTTTCAGTTGTAGTGTAATTCAATTGAGCATCATTCAAAGTCTTGCTAGCATAATATATGACATGAGGTTTCTTGTCTTTTCTTTGCCCTAAAACAGCCCCAACCGCAAAATCACTAGCATCACACATCAATTCAAATGGTAAAGACCAATCAGGAGCTTGTATGATTGGTGTAGTTGTCAACAACCCTTTAAGCTTTTCAAAAGCTTCTTGACATTTTGATGTCCAATCAAATGGGACATCTTGTGACAACAAGTTACACAATGGTTTGGCAATGGTACTAAAAGAATGAATGAATCTTCGATAAAAACCAGCATGTCCTAAAAAGGATCTCACATCTTTCACAGTCTTAGGGGTAGTTAATTTTTGAATGACTTCCACTTTTGACTTATCTACCTCTATCCCTTTTGAAGAGACAATGTGACCTAAAACAATGCCATATGTCACCATAAAATGACACTTCTCCCAATTGAGTACAAGATTGCTCTCTTCACACCTTTCAAGAACTTTTTCTAGATTCATTAGACACAACTCATAAGAATCCCCATAAACTGAAAAATCATCCATGAAAACTTCCAAAAAATTTTCCACCATATCACTAAAGATACTCATCATACACCTTTGAAAAGTGGCTGGTGCATTACACAAACCAAATGGCATTCTTCTATAAGCATAAGTACCAAAAGGACAAGTGAAAGTGGTTTTTTCTTGGTCTTCTAAAGAAATCTCAATTTGGTTGTAACCTGAGTATCCATCCAGAAAACAATAGAAAGCTCTTCCAGCTACTCTTTCAAGCACTTGGTCTAAAAATGGAAGCGGAAAATGGTCCTTCCTAGTCACCATGTTCAATTTACGATAATCAATGCACATACGCCATCTAGTTTGGATTCTAGTTGGTACCAGCTCATTATTTTCATTCTTCACTACCGTGACTCCAGATTTTTTTGGGACAACTTGGGTTGGACTAACCCATTTTGAGTTTGCAATAGGGTAAATGATACCTGCATCAAGTAGCTTAAGCACTTCACCTCTCACTACTTCCTTCATGTTTGGGTTCAATCGTCTTTGCATTTACCTCACAGATTTAGCCTTTTCTTCAAGATAGATTCTATGTGTACATAAAAGAGGGCTAATTCCTTTCAAGTCAGTAATTTTCCACCCAATTGCTTTCTTGTGTTTTCTCACCACTCTCAAAAGTTTGTGTTCTTGTTCTATGCTAAGTTTTGATGAGATCACAATAGGATATGATTCATCTTCCCCTAGAAATGCATACTTAAGATCACTCGGTAAAGGCTTCCTTTCTAGTTTATCAGGCTGGACAAGAGATTCCTCAACTTTCACTTGGGGTGAAATCAAAGGCTCAAATGATGGGGTCCATTGACCTATTGACATAATAGGCATTGGATCTAGATAAGTCTCGAGTTCTCTTACTTCCTCATCAACACATTCCAAAGAACAAAATCTTTCATCATGAATTAAAGTTCTCTCCAATGGATCCTTGATCCACACTCTCTCAAAGTGTTCTTGACAAACTGTTTGGATGAAATCTACCTCTCTAAAGTCCTCATGTTCCCCGATTTGTTTGGAGACATTGAATATGTTCATCTCCACAGTCATATTCCCAAAAGACAATTTCATCACCCCATTCCTACAATTAATTAAGGCATTGGATGTAGCTAGGAAAGGTCTCCCTAAGATGACTGGGATGTGTTGCGATGTCGTGGTCGCACAAATTAATTACCCTAGCTTAAAACACAACACACAAGATAGTATAGAGCAAGCAAGGGGTCGATCCCACAAGGAAGATTTAGTTTAGATTTTTATGCTATACGTTATGCAATTGGGGGGTTTTGATTTGTGATGATCTAAACTATGGAAGAAATTAAACTAGCAAACAAAATCAATTGAAATCAAAATTTATCAAGAAAACAAACCTTGGTTGCAAGCACACATCCACCAATGGAAATTAGAACCGATCCTTGAAACAAAACTACAATTTATATTCTGAATTTTTATCTTTTGTTAATGTTGGTTAATTAACGGATCCGCCGTATAATTAACCCTAACCAACAAATAATCACAATGTCCGCATTAATGATTTAGTTCAATGGTAGCCCTAAGAACTAGATATTTGAGTGTTTTCCCTAAGTTTAATAATGTAGTTCCGCCACAATTATCAAGCTTAGTTGCTTCACAAGTTCATACATCACAACTCCGGTTTTGATATCAAACTTAGCAATAAATTGTTCACAATAATAACTTAGAGTTCCGCTCTAGCAATTATCAACAACAATCATAGAAAATATGCATAGGAAAACAACCATACTTATTCATAATATAAACTGAAAATAAAAGGAAGAATAAATCTCACGGTTCTTGAAATCCGAAGGTTTGTTGTGTCCTTGCAACCAAGAAAAGAGCTTAGCCTTGCATAACCATTGAACAACTACTCTTAAAGAATGAAGAGAGCATGATTTTTTTGGGTTTGTAGAGGAGAGAATTTGTGTTTCTTCACTTCTGGCTGCTGCCTCCATTCTCTCCTCTCTCTCTTTCTTTTTATATGCTAAGAAACCCTAGTTCCTAATTTACAAAGTAGTCCTCCCTTAAGTTGACAATTGACATTTAAGTACTTCTATAACTATTTTCCCTAAAAAAAAAGAAATAGCCTTGCATGAAATCTTCAAACTCTGACTTAGAGGAGCTAAATTGATGATATAAAAACTTGGATGACGGTTTAGAAGCTTCGAAACGTAATTTGGACTCATTTCTTCACGAAACCTGATTGCTGGCAGAATTCATTTGTCATCTTTGAAAAATCATATCTCCCTCATATGACTTCTTTTTTGGATGAAATTTGGAGCGTTTATAGTCCTTTGAGTCAGGAATCCAACAAAATGGAGTTTGCATAAATTGGACTTCTATAGCTCCAGATATTGAATTTTGAATAGACAAAGGTCAACAGTGGCAGAATGCGAGATTTGACTTTGAAGGATGTGATTTCCATGATCTTCCTCTTTTTATTTTTCTTGCATTGCATTTCCAGAAAGGTATGGATGTTAGCTTTTTATTACCACTAGAATCACTTCATTTCGATCTCTAGAACTCACGCTGTGCACAAAACATTGACTGAACATCAAATCTGCCAATTATCTCCAATTTACTCCTTTTTGCATTTTTCATCCAAAAGTGCCTTCAAAACATAAAACAAAGAATATCAAGGCATTTTACATATAAAACATGGACAAAACATTAGGTAAATATGGGTGAAACTATCGAATAATATGGTTATATCAGGATGGGGGCATTAGAACCTTGAATTGGTGCGGTGTCTAATACTACAAAATCAAGAGGAAAGTATAATTTATCTACTTGGACCAACACATCCTCAACGATACCCCTGGGAATCTTGATTGACCTATCAGCTAATTGAAGGGTGATTCGAGTAGGCTTGATTTCTCCTAAACCTAATTGTTCGTAAACAGTGTAGGGTATTAAATTCACACTTGCTCCTAAATCCAACAAAGCTTGATCTATCTTATGACTTCCAATAATGCATGAAATGGTAGGACAACCAGGATCTTTGTATTTGGGAGGGGTTTTAAACTGGATGATGGCACTAGCATGTTCAGTTAGAAAGGCTCTTTCTTTCACATTCAATCTCCTTTTGACTGTGCATAAATCCTTAAGAAACTTTGCATAAGATGGAACTTGTTTAATTGCATCAAGGAGTGGAATATTGACTTTCACTTGTTTGAACAATTCATAGATTTCCGAGTTCATAAGATCTTGTTTAGGTTTTCCTAACCTTTGTGGAAATGGTGCTCTAGGAACAAATTCTAAATCACTCATTTTGACTCCAATCTTTCTTGAATCATCTCCTTTCTCACTCATCTCTTTCTCATTTATCTCACCTTCTTTGTCACTCAAACTCTCATTTGTCACTTGTGTTTTGATTCCCTCTTCACTTTCCCTAGATTTCTCCTCCACAATACCTTTAGGAATCCTAAAACCTACACCTTTATCAACAATCTTTCCACTTCTAAGGGTAGTGATGGCTTGGACTTGTTCATGGTTTGAAGGATCACTAGGTGAGGATTCACTCATGTGTACCTGACCTCTAGGATTGGGCATTGGTTGAGTTGGGATTTTTCCCTTCTCTTGAATGCTTAGTGATTGAGTCAACTTAGTTAGTTGACTTCGAATGTCATCTAAGGTCCTATTGGTCTGGTCTTGGAATTTGTAAACTTGGTTGTTGATTCCTCCTTGCGTTTGCATGAATTGTTGAAGAGTATCCTCTAAGGATCTCTTATGAGGTGGTTGGTATGTGTTATGTGTGGGAGCATGAAATGGTTGGGGTGGAGGTTGAAATGTTTGAGGTACTGAAGAGCCCTCATTTCTCCATCCAAAATTTGGGTGGTTCCTCCATCCAGGATTATAGGTCTCAGAGTAGGGATTGCCTACTTGGTTTGGAAATGGCTTTCTAACATTACTTGAATCAAAAGTTTGGCCATATAACACTTCCTTGAAGGCTGGAATGGTAGGACATTCAGTTGTCCTATGCCCTTTGCTTTCACAAACAACACAACTTTCCTCTTGTTGTTCACTTATGACATGCACTTTTTTAATCTCAAGTAATGTAGTCCTCCCTTAAGTTGACAATTGACATTTAAGTACTTCTATAACTATTTTCCCTAAAAAAAAAGAAATAGCCTTGCATGAAATCTTCAAACTCTGACTTAGAGGAGCTAAATTGATGATATAAAAACTTGGATGACGGTTTAGAAGCTTCGAAACGTAATTTGGACTCATTTCTTCACGAAACCTGATTGCTGGCAGAATTCATTTGTCATCTTTGAAAAATCATATCTCCCTCATATGACTTCGTTTTTGGATGAAATTTGGAGCGTTTATAGTCCTTTGAGTCAGGAATCCAAAAACATTGAGTTTGCATAAATTGGACTTCTATAGCTCCAGATATTGAATTTTGAATAGACAAAGGTCAACAGTGGCAGAATGCGAGATTTGACTTTGAAGGATGTGATTTCCATGATCTTCCTCTTTTTATTTTTCTTGCATTGCATTTCCAGAAAGGTATGGATGTTAGCTTTTTATTGCCACTAGAATCACTTCATTTCGATCTCTAGAACTCACGCTGTGCACAAAACATTGACTGAACATCAAATCTGCCAATTATCTCCAATTTACTCCTTTTTGCATTTTTCATCCAAAAGTGCCTTCAAAACATAAAACAAAGAATATCAAGGCATTTTACATATAAAACATGGACAAAACATTAGGTAAATATGGGTGAAACTATCGAATAATATGGTTACATCAAATACCCCCACACTTAGCTCTTTCTCGTCCTCGAGAAAGGATAAATAAAATTAAATTGAATTGAAAATAACCATGATCAATCTCTTAATCTCCCATCAATATCTAAGAGTACAAGCATTATAAATAAGAATATAATAAAAAAGGATAAAATAAATAAATTTTTATGAATTTGTTTACATGCAAACTTCAAAATTCAATCAATCGTCGGGATTTAAATGAAATCTATGCCATGCCAAAGTGATAGGTCCTCTCATTGATATACACTCCAACACTCATGTGTTTAGGGTTTATGTGTTTAAATCTCTCAAATTCAATCAAAGAGTATGTTCTACCATAAGCTTGCTTTTCAATCTCATCTCCATTACTAACATATTACAAACAATGCATGAATCAAAAGGTCTTATTTTCCGGTTGTAATGGGGCTAAGGTTAAGGTGAGGTAAAAGAGAGTAAAAGAAAAGGTTCAAATCAAAGAAAGTAGAGCATTCCGAAAAATGATATTTCAAACAAGATATTCCATCAAAGCTCATAAATTTTTTCATCTTTAATCACCAATGCTTAACTCCTTTTGATTGTAAGCTCTTTTAACATAAAATCTTAAGAACATAAAGGAACATTTTTTTTTTCTTCTTTTCTTTTTTTTTCTTTTTTTTTTTTGTAATTTTGCCCATCTTTTCATCAAGCATCACTTCTTCTATCTTTTCATATAATTTCCAACCATAATTCCATGAAGTATCACAAGTACATGCTCTACTAATCCTTGGCCAGGGGAAAAGGAAAATATATATAAAGTTAAGGCTTATACATGGATAAAGCAAAGAAAAGATAAATAAGCTCAAAAGGGGCTCACTAAGGATAATATGCTTTAGGTTGGCTTTTTGGTTCAAGTGCTTTAAAATTCCTATTGCCTTTATCATCTTCATGTATATTTGTAATGTAATATAATCTCAATAAGATATCAAGCAAGTTCTAGAGATACATATCATTGAAAGAATGCACCTCAAAGAATACAATGTTGAAGGCTCAAAAACTTGCAGTGGTATAACACTATAAAATCAACATGGCATATTCTCAAAGTCAATCCCTAAACCAATTAAACCTTAAAATTTGCATGCATACTCTTTCATTTGATTTATATCTTCATCTATCTCAATTAATTCTTATACATAATACTCATATTCTCAAAAACCAATGGGAGTTAAAAAGATCAAACACAATTTTTTTTTTTTTAAGAACAACAAAGAAAACTAAAATAAGAAAATAAAAATTCTCCCAATACCCCCACACTTAAAACACAACATTGTCCTCAATGTTGAAATAAAAGCAAAGGAACATAAGAGAATGACAGAAAATAAATTAAAATGCAAAAAAAAAAAAAAAGATAAGGAAAAGGAGAGCAAATCTGATTTTTCTTTTTGTGTGCTGGGTTGCCTCCCAGTAAGCGCTTTTGTTTTATGTCATTGGCTTGACAGGTGGCATGCTCATTCTTCATAGATTGGTTCAGCTAACTCTACAGCAGCGGTGAGTTCTGCCATCCAACCTTCATAGAAAGGTTTCAAACGATGTCCATTGACCTTGAGTACTTTGCTGGTTTCTAAACTTGTAATTTCAACTGCACCATAAGGAAAAATATTAGAAACAATAAAGGGTCCAATCCAACGAGAGCGTAATTTTCCAGGAAAAAGTTTTAAACGCGAATGATAAAGAAGGACTTTGTCTCCAACATGAAATTCCTTTCTTGTAAGCAATCGGTCATGAAGATTCTTAGTCTTTTCTTTGTAAATTCTTGCATTCTCGTAAGCATCATTTCGAATTTCTTCCAACTCTTGCAGTTGCAATTTTCTTGCAATCCCAGCAGCATCATAATCCATGTTGCATTGTTTAATGGCCCAAAAAGCTTTGTGTTCAAGCTCCACCGGTAGATGACATGCTTTCCCATAAATCATTCTATAAGGTGACATTCCTATAGGTGATTTATAAGCAGTCCTATAAGCCCAAAGTGCATCTCCAAGGCGTAGACTCCAATCTCGTCGGTTAGGTTGCACTGTTTTCTCCAAAATGGACTTGATTTCTCGATTAGAAATTTCAGCTTGGCCATTCGTTTGCGGATGATATGCTGTGGATGTTCGATGAGTCACATGATATTTGCGTAGCAATGCTTCCATGGAACGATTGCAGAAATGAGTGCCACGATCACTGATGATAGCTTTAGGGATGCCAAACCTATCAAATATGTGAGTCCTGACAAAATCTAAAGCAACCTTAGCATCGTTAGTTCGTGTGGCTTTCGCCTCAATCCATTTGGACACATAATCAACAGCAAGAAGAATATAAAGATTTCCAAAAGAAGAAGGAAATGGACCCATAAAGTCAATACCCCAAACATCAAAAATTTCACTTACAAGAATATTTGTTAAAGGCATTTGATTTTTATGAGTGATATTACCTGTTCTTTGGCATTTTTCACATGATTTGCAGAAGTGATATGCATCTTTAAAAATAGAAGGCCAATAGAAACCACTTTCAAGTACCTTGTGGGCTGTTCTTTTTGCTCCAAAATGCCCACCACAAAAAGTGAGAATGGAATGAAATTCATCCTGTGGTACACATCTCCTTACTACTTGATCGACACAAAATTTCCACAAGTAAGGAGTATCCCAAAAATAATATTTAGCATCAGATCGTAACTTGTCCTTTTGGGATGTAGACAAACCTGGAGGGAATTCTTTGGTGACTAAATAGTTCACCAAATCAGCATACCATGGTCTTGTAGAGGAGTGCAACATATACAACTGTTCATCAGGAAATGTTTCTCTTATTGTTCCAGTTGGAATATCATCGGTCCTCAGTCGACTCAAGTGATTAGCCACATGGTTTTCAGCACCTTTTTTGTCTTTGATCTCAAGATCGAATTCTTGTAAAAGCAAGATCCACCTAATCAGTCTTGGTTTAGACTCCTTCTTCTTCAAAAGATACCTAAGAGCTGCATGATCAATAAAAACAATGACTTTTGTACCAAGTAGATATGACCTGAATTTTTCAAGAGCAAACACCACTGCAAAAAGTTCCTTTTCAGTTGTATGGTAATTGCATTGTGCTGCATCCAACATGCGAGAAGCGTAGGCAATAACATGCAAATTCTTCCCAATTCTTTGCCCAAGCACAACTCCTACCGCATAGTCACTCGCATCACACATTATCTCAAAAGGTTCATCCCAATTTGGTGGTTGGATGATAGGGGCAGATGTGACACGTCTCTTAAGCTCATCATGGGCATCTTTACAGGTTTGATCAAACACAAAATCCACTTCTTTGGCTAATAGTCTGCACAAAGGTGCTGTAATCTTCGAGAAATCTTTGATAAAGCGTCGATAGAAACCTGCATGACCTAGAAAAGAACGAACTTCCCTCATGCATGAGGGGTAAGGTAATGATGAAATAACATCTATCTTAGCTTTATCAACTTGTAATCCACGTGAAGACACAACATGCCCAAGAACTATTCCTTGTTCTACCATAAAATAACACTTTTCATAGTTCAAGACAAGGTTTGTTTCAATGCACCTTTTTAGAATCAAAGATAAATTTTCTAGACATTTATCAAAAGAATCACCATACACCGTGAAATCATCCATAAAAACCTCGATTATTCTTTCAACATAGTCAGAAAAAATACTCATCATGCATCTTTGAAAAGTTGCAGGAGCATTACAAAGACCAAAAGGCATTCTCCTATATGCATATGTACCAAATGGACAAGTAAATGTAGTTTTTTCTTGATCCTCAGGATTAATAACAATCTGATTGTATCCACTATATCCATCAAGAAAGCAATAAAAAGACTTACCTGCTAGGCGTTCAAGCATTTGATCTATGAATGGTAATGGGAAATGATCTTTGCGTGTAGAAAGATTGAGCTTTCTGTAATCAACACACATTCTCCATCCACTCGAGATGCGAGTAGGAATGAGCTCATCATTTTTGTTTTTCACCAATGTGATTCCAGTCTTTTTAGGCACCACATGGATTGGCGCCACCCATTTACTGTCAGTGATGGGGTAAATGACTCCTGCATCTAATAGTTTTAAAATTTCAGCTTTCACTACCTCCATCATAGGTGGGTTCAACCTCCTTTGCAGTTCCCTTGTTGGTTTTGCGTTGTCCTCCAATAGTATGTGATGCATACACATTGAGGGACTAATGCTCTTGATGTCAGCTAAAGTCCATCCAATGGCAGTTTTGTGATCACACAACAACTTCACAAGTTTTTCCTCTTGTATACTTGTCAAACCTTTTGCTATGATAACAGGAAGTGTATTATTGTCGCCAATGAATACATACTTCAAATTATCAGGCAAAGGTTTTAATTCTAACTCGGGGGCCTGTAAAATAGATGGCAAAAGCTTTTTATGTGAGAGTAATAAATCAATAAAGACATTACCATGGGGAACGGTTTGTAAAGCTTGTAAGGCCAATACTGATTCGTGCATGTTTTGGGGAACACATATGTGCCTCTCCATCTCTTCTATCTTGGTGAAATCATAGCCATAGCTCAAAGCTATGCTTAATCCATCTTCGCAATCAAAATCACAAACTTGCTGCACACACTTATCAATCTGGTCATAGCATGTGATAGAATAAACATTGCTATAAGGATATTTCATTACATCATGAAAATTGAATTCAATTTTTTCATCTCCTACCTCCATAGACAAGGTATCCTTACCACAATCAATCTTTGTGTTGGCAGTTTTCAAGAATGGTCTTCCAAATAATATAGGAGTGCTGGTTGATGAATCACAAGAATCATGTTCCATATCAAGAATATAAAAGTCACATGGAATAACCAAAGTATCAATCTTGACTAGGACATCCTCTATCACACCAAGTGGGTAAACCAAACTACGATCCGCAAGTTGTATTACAATGCTAGTTTTATGCAAAGGCTCAAGACTAAGAGAATCATAAACATGTTTGGGCATAACACTAATGGATGCACCTAAATCACACAAGGCCCTCTTGAAACTAGCATTACCAATAACACATGGGATAGTAAACGCACCTGGGTCCTTTTGCTTCAAAGGCATATTCTTTTGAACAACAGCAGACACAACTTCACCCATACTTACCATTTCATGACCTTTCAATTTGAAAGCTCTCTTGGTAGTACACAACTCCTTCAAAAATTTAGCATACTTGGGAATTTGTTTGATAGCATCAAGTAAAGGAATGTTGAGTTCTACTTTTTAAAAACCTCTAAAATCTCTTTTTCTTTGTCCTCTTTCTTTGACCTAGAAGAACTCACAGGAAAGGGTGGAATTGCTTTAAAACTGGAATTCATTGAGTGAGGAGTTACCTTTGGAGTGTTGGTCGATGTTTTAGTTTGTGAAGGAGGATGATGTTCCTTCTTTGTACTCAATTCAGTTTCTATCTCTTCTTCTTCCTCCATCTCAATTTGTTTTGACCTTTTCTCTTCAAGTTCTTTCCCACTTCTCAGCATGATCGCACTAACATTCTCTTTTGGATTCAATGCTTGGGAGGGCAATTTTCCGTTCATTTGTGCCTCCAATTTCCCTACACTTGAAGCTACTTGCCCCATTTGCTTCTCCAAGTTGTGAATACTTGACCTTGTTTCCTGTTGAAAAGACATGACATTTTGTTGCAAGGTAACAGTATTAGAAGCCAAAGTTTTCATCATCTCACGAAGATCATCATTGGATGACGACCCCGTAACATTGGAGTTTGTGAATGGAGGGGGTTGTCTTGCTTGATAACTCTGTTGGGGCTGAAATCCATGGGGATGGAATTGTCGGCCTTGATTGCCTTGTTGGGATGGGTTGCCATAGCGTAAGTTGGGATGATCTCTCCATCCGGGATTATACGTGTTGGAAAAAGGATCATATTTACGCTGGGGTTGTCCGTTGAATGCTCCATCAATTGCATGAGCTTGTTCAATGTAATCTTCTTGCATTGTTGGGCACATATCCGAAGCATGTCCTTGTAAGGAGCATATGCTACAAACTTTCACCTGCTGCACATTTCCACAAGCCAAAGAACGCACAAGAGAAGTAAGATCATTAACTTTATTTTCAAGGTTAGAAATACTTACCTCATTTACTCGTTTGTTGGAGAAGTCTCCACGAGTGCCAAACTGTTTTGAGTTAGCTGCCATGTTTGAGATCAATTGGCGTGCAGCCTCAGGTGTCTTATCCACCAATGCGCCTCCACTTGCAGCATCAATGATACTACGGTCAGTAGGCATCAATCCTTCATAAAAATATTGAATGAGCAGTTGATCGGGTATTTGATGATGAGGGCATTGAATGCATAGTTGCTCAAATCTTTCCCAATACTCGGAGAGTGTCTCTCCATGAGATTGCCGAATCCCACATATTTCTTTCCTTATGTTGGCAACTCGAGATGCTGGGAAATACTTCTCAAGGAAAATCTTTTTCATGGCATTCCAAGTTCCAATAGATCCTGGGAGAATAGAGAAAAGCCATGCCTTTGCTGGCCCTTTTAAAGAGAAAGGGAAAGCTTTCAACTTAACTTGTTCTTCATCAACTCCATTCGGTTTCATGCCAACACAAACCATATGGAACTCCTTGAGATGAGTATGAGGATCTTCTCCTGCAAGACCATTAAATGTTGGTAACAAATGTATAAAACCAGATTTGAGCTCAAAGTTTACATTATTGTCAATGTTTATGCATAGTGGCTGATTTTCCACGTTAGGAGCAGCAAGCTCCTTGAGTGTTTGTTGTCGTGCAATAGCCATAGTGTTGAGGCGAGCTTCCTTGCGTAACCTGCGTAAAGTTTTTTCTATTTCGAGATCCAACTGCACTTGAATTTGATTAGTAGAACGGGTTACTGGCATAAATCATCAAGAAAACTCAAAAGAAACCAATCACACAAGAGACCGAAAACAATGCAAATTGTACGAAAATCCTACGCTAGAAAACTAAAACTACCTAAAACCCTTAGAAAACAGTTGAATTTGGCCTCAATAGGGTGGGGCTAGTAGTATACTACTAGTTTTGTTCAGAACGTCGTTTTCCTTCAGGAAAAGAAAAGTTGAAACCTAATTCCACAAACAATTCTGTTTTGAACAGTACCGTCACCGCAAATAAACAGTACCGCCGCAAGAAAAAATTCTGTTTCTCTTTTTTTTTTTTCAGAAATATAAATAAAAAATCACAGAAACTAAAAATAACAGTACAAGCACAAGAATCAACTAAAATTACTTCCCCGGCAACGGCGCCAAAATTTGTTGCGATGTCGTGGTCGCACAAATTAATTACCCTAGCTTAAAACACAACACACAAGATAGTATAGAGCAAGCAAGGGGTCGATCCCACAAGGAAGATTTAGTTTAGATTTTTATGCTATACGTTATGCAATTGGGGGGTTTTGATTTGTGATGATCTAAACTATGGAAGAAATTAAACTAGCAAACAAAATCAATTGAAATCAAAATTTATCAAGAAAACAAACCTTGGTTGCAAGCACACATCCACCAATGGAAATTAGAACCGATCCTTGAAACAAAACTACAATTTATATTCTGAATTTTTATCTTTTGTTAATGTTGGTTAATTAACGGATCCGCCGTATAATTAACCCTAACCAACAAATAATCACAATGTCCGCATTAATGATTTAGTTCAATGGTAGCCCTAAGAACTAGATATTTGAGTGTTTTCCCTAAGTTTAATAATGTAGTTCCGCCACAATTATCAAGCTTAGTTGCTTCACAAGTTCATACATCACAACTCCGGTTTTGATATCAAACTTAGCAATAAATTGTTCACAATAATAACTTAGAGTTCCGCTCTAGCAATTATCAACAACAATCATAGAAAATATGCATAGGAAAACAACCATACTTATTCATAATATAAACTGAAAATAAAAGGAAGAATAAATCTCACGGTTCTTGAAATCCGAAGGTTTGTTGTGTCCTTGCAACCAAGAAAAGAGCTTAGCCTTGCATAACCATTGAACAACTACTCTTAAAGAATGAAGAGAGCATGATTTTTTTGGGTTTGTAGAGGAGAGAATTTGTGTTTCTTCACTTCTGGCTGCTGCCTCCATTCTCTCCTCTCTCTCTTTCTTTTTATATGCTAAGAAACCCTAGTTCCTAATTTACAAAGTAGTCCTCCCTTAAGTTGACAATTGACATTTAAGTACTTCTATAACTATTTTCCCTAAAAAAAAAGAAATAGCCTTGCATGAAATCTTCAAACTCTGACTTAGAGGAGCTAAATTGATGATATAAAAACTTGGATGACGGTTTAGAAGCTTCGAAACGTAATTTGGACTCATTTCTTCACGAAACCTGATTGCTGGCAGAATTCATTTGTCATCTTTGAAAAATCATATCTCCCTCATATGACTTCTTTTTTGGATGAAATTTGGAGCGTTTATAGTCCTTTGAGTCAGGAATCCAACAAAATGGAGTTTGCATAAATTGGACTTCTATAGCTCCAGATATTGAATTTTGAATAGACAAAGGTCAACAGTGGCAGAATGCGAGATTTGACTTTGAAGGATGTGATTTCCATGATCTTCCTCTTTTTATTTTTCTTGCATTGCATTTCCAGAAAGGTATGGATGTTAGCTTTTTATTACCACTAGAATCACTTCATTTCGATCTCTAGAACTCACGCTGTGCACAAAACATTGACTGAACATCAAATCTGCCAATTATCTCCAATTTACTCCTTTTTGCATTTTTCATCCAAAAGTGCCTTCAAAACATAAAACAAAGAATATCAAGGCATTTTACATATAAAACATGGACAAAACATTAGGTAAATATGGGTGAAACTATCGAATAATATGGTTATATCAGGATGGGGGCATTAGAACCTTGAATTGGTGCGGTGTCTAATACTACAAAATCAAGAGGAAAGTATAATTTATCTACTTGGACCAACACATCCTCAACGATACCCCTGGGAATCTTGATTGACCTATCAGCTAATTGAAGGGTGATTCGAGTAGGCTTGATTTCTCCTAAACCTAATTGTTCGTAAACAGTGTAGGGTATTAAATTCACACTTGCTCCTAAATCCAACAAAGCTTGATCTATCTTATGACTTCCAATAATGCATGAAATGGTAGGACAACCAGGATCTTTGTATTTGGGAGGGGTTTTAAACTGGATGATGGCACTAGCATGTTCAGTTAGAAAGGCTCTTTCTTTCACATTCAATCTCCTTTTGACTGTGCATAAATCCTTAAGAAACTTTGCATAAGATGGAACTTGTTTAATTGCATCAAGGAGTGGAATATTGACTTTCACTTGTTTGAACAATTCATAGATTTCCGAGTTCATAAGATCTTGTTTAGGTTTTCCTAACCTTTGTGGAAATGGTGCTCTAGGAACAAATTCTAAATCACTCATTTTGACTCCAATCTTTCTTGAATCATCTCCTTTCTCACTCATCTCTTTCTCATTTATCTCACCTTCTTTGTCACTCAAACTCTCATTTGTCACTTGTGTTTTGATTCCCTCTTCACTTTCC
The DNA here is from genome assembly GCA_026413675.1 of Populus pruinosa. Lineage (NCBI taxonomy): Eukaryota > Viridiplantae > Streptophyta > Magnoliopsida > Malpighiales > Salicaceae > Populus > Populus pruinosa. The sequence continues at coordinate 9,674,648 of CM048602.1, forward strand.
CTAGATTTCTCCTCCACAATACCTTTAGGAATCCTAAAACCTACACCTTTATCAACAATCTTTCCACTTCTAAGGGTAGTGATGGCTTGGACTTGTTCATGGTTTGAAGGATCACTAGGTGAGGATTCACTCATGTGTACCTGACCTCTAGGATTGGGCATTGGTTGAGTTGGGATTTTTCCCTTCTCTTGAATGCTTAGTGATTGAGTCAACTTAGTTAGTTGACTTCGAATGTCATCTAAGGTCCTATTGGTCTGGTCTTGGAATTTGTAAACTTGGTTGTTGATTCCTCCTTGCGTTTGCATGAATTGTTGAAGAGTATCCTCTAAGGATCTCTTATGAGGTGGTTGGTATGTGTTATGTGTGGGAGCATGAAATGGTTGGGGTGGAGGTTGAAATGTTTGAGGTACTGAAGAGCCCTCATTTCTCCATCCAAAATTTGGGTGGTTCCTCCATCCAGGATTATAGGTCTCAGAGTAGGGATTGCCTACTTGGTTTGGAAATGGCTTTCTAACATTACTTGAATCAAAAGTTTGGCCATATAACACTTCCTTGAAGGCTGGAATGGTAGGACATTCAGTTGTCCTATGCCCTTTGCTTTCACAAACAACACAACTTTCCTCTTGTTGTTCACTTATGACATGCACTTTTTTAATCTCAAGAGACTCTACTTTCCTAGCCAATGAGGCTAGTCTAGCATTGAGGTCATCAGTCTCTTTCAATTGAAACTTCCCACTTGAATGAGAAATGGTGTTTCTAGACTCAACATGAACTGGGAGAGAAGTCTCCCATTGCTTTGTGTTTTCAGCCAATTGATCAAAAAAATCAAAGGCCTCACTTGGTTCTTTGTCATAAAACTCACCATTACACATGGTTGACACTAGCTTTTTAAAATCTGCGGTAAGAGAGTCATAAAAGAAACTCACTAACCTCCACATCTCAAAACCATGGTGAGGGCATGCATTTAACAAGTCTTTGAACCTTTCCCAAGCTTGGTGAAATGACTCATTTGGACTACAAGAAAAATTCATCATTTGACATTGTAAAGCTGTTGTCCTATGAGTGGGGAAGTATTTTTTCAAAAATTCAGCTTGCATTTCTCTCCATGTACCTATAGACCCCTACGCAAGGAGTTTAGCCAAAGCTTGGCTTTATCCTTTAGAGAGAATGGGAACAATTTAAGCCGAATGGTTTCCTCTGTGCATGTTCTATCAATAAAAGTATTACATACCTCTTCAAAGTCTTTAATGTGTATGTATGGATTTTCAGAATCCATACCATGAAATGTAGGAAGAAGTTGAATCATGCCCGGTTTCAAATTGAAAGCTTGTTGGTTAAGAGGTAATATAATACACGAAGGTGTACTTTGTCTAGCCGGGTGAAGATACTCTCTAAGAGTTCGAAAATTAGGTTGATCATTGAATTGTGGAGGTCCATTACCTTGAACACTCCCTTCACCCTCTACATCTTCAACATTAGCCATGATAAAATAATAATAATAATAATAATAATAATAATAATAATATAACAATTATATGAAAATGAAAGGAAAGGAAAGAAAAAAAATGCAAATAAAAGTAATAGCTCAAAAATAAAAATACAACAAATTAAGAAATTCACTCTCCAACTAATAAGCACTATTAACAACAATAAACATTAAAAGATAATTATAACAAGCATGAATAAACAAAAGGCGGTAATACCGGCCAAGCACTTCAAACAATAAATATAAGAAAAATAATCATAACAAAACAACAAAATAAAAAGGAAATAAACAAGAGGCGGTAATACCGACCAAGCACTTCAAACAATAAATATAAGAAAAATAACAACAACAAATATTAAAAGATAATTATAACAAGCATGAATAAAAAGACGGTAATACCGGCCAAGCACTTTAGACAATAAATAAAAACAATATCAACTAAATAAAATGAAATAAACAAGAAAAATATTAGCAACTAATAAGAATAGACAATAAAATAAAAATGGTTGAACCAACCAAAATCCAACAATTAATAGTCCAGTCCACAGTCCAATATCCGGAACGTTAAGGTAAAATTTTTTTTTAGGCGGTAAAACCAGCCAATTGAATTTTTTTTATATCATTTTTTTTAGTTTTCCAATAATCAAATCTAAATTTGTTACCTTTGCTTGCTAGCTCCCCGGCAACGGCGCCAAAATTGCTTGACCGCTTTTTATGATCGGCTTGTTTTAACTCGCAAGTGCACGAGTGTGTGATGTAGCAATTAACTCGGTAAGATCGAGGTCATATCCACAGAGAGCTAGATCTGGAAATTAAGCTAAGTAACAAAAAAAACTCAAGAGAAATTAAATTAACAATAACTTGGTTGAAAATAATTGATGGATTTGTTTTCAAAGATAAAAAAAAATGTAAATAGATTTTAAATGACAAGAAAAGTAAGTCTTGGTCCAAATCAATTTTAATGGTGATGTATTGGTGATTTCTTCAACATATATAAGATAACTCAACCTAATCTCAACGATGGTGATATTAGATCGGAAGATATTACAATGAAGATTAGAAAGATGAAGATTGATTATTGCTTAAGAATGAATAAGTACTTTCATATTAAGTAAGACATTGAATCAAGCAATCTCTATACCAAAACTAAAGTTTGTGCATAAAAATTCAAGATTATAACATTACCTAAATGATTTCTAAAATTTCTTTACAATAATAAATCATTCATGAAGAAAATAAGAAGATAAACATTAAGATTCATTCATATCCTAAAGAACTTACCTCAATCACCATTATCCTTGATTTGGATCCAAGAAAGAGTTTAGCCAACCATGATTATATATAAGAACACTTCAATAAACATGAAAGAACTTGAATCCAACTGAAAAAATAAGTTTTACAAACTAAAGAACCGAAATCTATAAAGAAGAACACAATACAATTTCAGAAAAAATTCAGACACAAATCTGACTCTAACTTTGGACAGCAATTCGACACTCTTAGAAGCTTTTTTTGGAGAAGTCTATTAGAGACATATTTATAGGAAATTCTGTCACCTTTCCAGATCATTAAAGAACAGCTCATTTGGACACCTGAGTCAAAAGTTATGGGCAAAACACCAAAAGGTGTTCTGAAAAATCAAATCAAGACAGCTTTACAACTACTTTGGTGCACGTTTTTCTTCCTCATTTATGAGGTGTCTCCTTCTTCTTTTTGACCCAAAATAATGTTAAAATATCCCCTCCAGCTTTCCATCCATGTGCTTGCCTTCTTGGATCAATGGATTACCCAAAATAAATCAATTGTTATTTGTTGTGTGGACATGTAAGATCATGGATTGTGTTTGGGTTGATTTGAAGGTTGATTTGGGGTTGATTTAGGGCTGATTTGGGGCTGATTTTTGGGCTGAATTTGAGCATCAAATAAGTATACAAATGTACTTATTATTTGGGCTAATATTGACATTGAAACCTTGAGTGTTTAATGGTTGAAGTTTGCACACAACATAAGGCAAGTTTGGGCTTGAAATAAATCATATGATATTCTTTTCTAGAATTGGAATAGAATTGATTTTTGGGACAAATTTGGAGCACTTATTTGAACCAAGATTTGCTTCAATCTTCAACTAAATATCTCTTCAATTCTTTGTTCTGAATTCCGACGTTGAATTTTCTGAATTAATTCATTTAAGCTCCAAAAACCTATCGAAACATTAAAACAAACTTCATTACTAAAAAACACATCAATTATTATAAAAACAACCAAATAAAAACAATAAATACATATGTAGAACAAGAGACTTAATGACACTTTTGATGCACAATCACCCTCTATGGGTTGGGGATAGGCTTCCCATCCAGTTTTCTTAAAAACTGGCAAACAGGGTCTTTTTTAGTCAGATTCCCAAGACTAAGTCGATCATGTTCTTTATGAAATAGTGGCCATAAATCATGAATTGCACGATGCACATCTCCACTAGGATGCGTCTCAAGAGTCAATAGAAGATTATCTAAAGACTCCTTACTCAGGCCATCCTTAATGAATTGTATTTTATCTTCACGGTTTATAGATACCATTCCTAAAGAACGACATTGTGTATTACAAGTCCATCTAGCACATCGATGACAGACTTCTAGTCGTTTTGCACGACGCTTCTTTGCAAAAGTGCTTTTACCTATTCCAGGCATGTGTGAAATGAAGTTAGAGGACTCACCAGATAATCGGACCTTTGCTTCAATCAACCAACGAATATCTTCAGGAATTCCATGATTCATTAACAATCTCAATCTTGCACATCTAGCACGGTAAATTTTTGTAATCGCATTCTGAGGCAGAGCGGGAAAATACTTTTTCAATTTTTCAAGATTAGTGTCCATTTTCAAATGAGAATTGGAAGAGAGATTCAAAGAATTGCACAAATATATACACAAATATCAGTAATTATGGGCAACTGAAAGAACTGACTTAAGTCACGGAGTACCGTTATCCGCCATTTGACCGGGGTGAGAGAAACTAGCAAAAATCACTCAAAAAGAAACATAAAAAAAGAAAATGTGAGAAAAACAAAATAATCAACCTTTATCTACAAGATCATTCAAACCAGGTGATTCATTTTCACTAGGAAAATTATCAAAGTAAGCTTTGAAACGATGTCTATTTTGCTTAAAATCATTGTCATTCATTGAATTCTCAATATCACAGGCCCCATAAGGATTGCTCCATCTTGGTCTTAACTCTCTAGGGAATGCATAGAGTTGAGAATCATAAAACAAAACTTTTTGACCAGTGTCAATTTTTTGACAATTTTCACAAGTTTTGCAGAATGCATGCGTGTCTTTGAACATGGTGGGCCAATAAAATCTATTTTCAAATATTTTTGCAATTGTCTTTTTTGACGAGAAACAACTTCCACATGCTTCAGAATGACAAAGTTTAATGACACTACTTACCTCATTGTCGAGAATGAATCTTTGAAATATTTGATCAGGACAATATTTGAATAAGTTAGGGTCATCACAATAAAAGCTCTTCACTTCATTCAAAAACTTTTCTTTGTCTTGGGTACTCCAATCAGCTGGCAAATCTCCTAAAGCAAGAAAATTAATATTTTTTTCATACCAAGGCATTGAACTAAGAGAAAGTAAGGATTTGTTAGGAAGTAATCATCGATTGGTGTGATGTCAGATGTCGAATTTGCTATCACTTTTGACAAAAGATCTGCATCAACATTTTCGGTGCTTGTTTCATCTGTGATTTCTTCCTCAGAATAAATCGTTTGCAAATCTTCAGTTTCATCCAACTCATTTTTACTTAAAGTAGATTCAAGTTGATCATAAACTAATTCGTCAATATGATCTACTTCTTGTAAATCATTATCATCTCCAGGTTGCTTGCAAATGTTGAAAATATTCATCTCCAATGTCATGTTTCCAAATGATAGCTTCATCAGTCCATTCCTACAATTAATCAATGCGTTAGAAGTTGCAAGAAATGGACGTCCTAAAATAACAGGAAATGAATTACATGCTTCAACAGGTTCTGTGTCCAAGATAATAACATCCACAGGATAAATGAATTTATCGACTTGTACTAACACATCTTCAATTATTCCTCTAGGCACTTTTATAGATCTCTCGGCAAGTAAAAGAGATATAGAAGTTGGTTTTAACTCACCTAGATTGAGACTCTGAAAGACTGAATATGGAAGTAAATTCACACTAGCACCAAGATCAAGTAAGGCTCTTTCAATTTTATGCTCTCCAATGCAGCAAGAAATTGTAGGACAACTAGGGTCTTTATATTTCAAAGCATTATTGTTTTGAAGAATAGCACTTACTTGTTCGGCTAGAAAGGCTTTCTTTTTGACATTTAGTTTCCTCTTCACAGTGCATAGATCTTTCAAAAATTTAGCATAGGAAGGAACCTGTTTAATAGCATCCAGCAAAGGTATATTGATTCTTACCTGTTTGAAAATTTCAAAAATTTCTGAGTTGTGATTGACATTCCTTTGTTTGGTCATGGCTTGAGGAAATGGAAGTGCTGGCGGTGAATCAGTCGTTTCTTTGCAATTTTCAGATTCAACCCCTTCATTACCCTCAGAGATTGACTCATCATCTTTCTCATAAGGTTCAAGAGAGGGTTTTTCAATAACTTTACTGCTGCGCAGAGTAGTAACTGATTTGACTTGATCCATGTGTTGGCTTCTGGAACTACTTGCATTTGCATTGTATTGCCCTTTGGGATTTTGTTGTGTTTGAGATGGAAACTTACCTTTCTCTTGGAAACTAAGAGCAGATGTTAATTTAGCAAGAGTATCTTTAAAATCTGTCATATTTTGAACAAGTTGAGTATTAATTGTCTTTTGCTTTTCAATGAATGCATGCAATGTTTCCTCAAGATTTCTTCTAGGAGGTGGAGCATAAGGAGGTGCATATCCATGAGAATTTTGGAAATTATGGTGTGCTTGAAACGGTGGTTGTGAAGTTTGTGCATTGTTGTTCTCACTCTTCCAACTGAAATTTGGGTGATTTCTCCAACCAGGGTTGTATGTTTGGGAGTATGGGTTGTGGTTGGGCCTTTGGAAACTGTTTAAAGCATGGGCTTGTTCATGGAGACATTCTTTAAAAGAAGGTAAGGTTGGACACTCATTGGTTGAGTGTTCATTTGTTTCACAGATTGGACACACAATGTTTTCAACAGATTTTAATTGACCACTCTTTTTCAATTCTAGTGCCTCGACTTTTCTAGCTAAAGATGCAAATTTGGCTTGGAGGTCATGATCTTCCCTAAGGTTGTACATACCTCCACTAGATGTATGAGGTTGAGTTTTACTCGGTGCCTCATATGTACCCGCAGTGTCCCAATTTTGAGCATTTTCAGCTAACAAGTCTAAGTACTCCATTGCTTCATCAGGGTCTTTATCTTCAAACGTTCCATTGCACATCAATTCAACCATTTGCCTATCTTTAGGTGTTAACCCTTCATAGAAATGTGAAACCAATCTCCATGTTTCAAAACCATGATGAGGGCAAGTACTAAGCAAGTCTCGATACCTATCCCAACATTTGTAAAATGTTTCTCCTGGTTTTTGAGTGAAAGTGGTGATTTGTCTCTTGAAAGAGTTTGTTCTATGAGATGGGAAAAACTTCTTTAAAAATTGTTGTTGCATTTCATCCCAAACACGAATGGATCCTGGTCTTAAATTTTGTAGCCATGTTTTAGCTTTATCTTTTAATGAAAAAGGAAAAAGCTTTAATCTGATGGTGTTCATGCTACAATTTAAGTTATTATATGTGTTGCACACCTCCTCAAATTCCCTTAAATACAAGTATGGATTTTCCAATTCTAAACCATGAAAAGAAGGTAAAAGTTGAATAATACCTGGTTTAAAATTAAAATGAGATGCATCAGGAGGAAAAACTATGCACGATAGTGCACTTGTTCTTGTGGGATTCATGTGGTCTCTAAGTGTTCTAGCACAGTTATTCTCATTATGAAGTGATTTATTATCTTCTTCGGCCATATTTTCTGAAAATGATGAGGATACCCTACAAAGTCTACCACTTGATGTACGTGACAACACTCTCATGCACGTGTAAAAATAAAAATAAAAAAGAAAAAGAAAGCAAAAGAAGGAGGAAGAAAACAAAATAAAAAGAAACAAAAGAAAAGAAACAAAGTTATATACAAGAAAAGAGAAAAGAGAAAATAAATACTATAATTTATACAAGAACTTACCTCCCCGGCAACGGCGCCAAAAACTTGACACGACTAAAAGGTTGATGTCTTCTCCCAAGTGCAGGAGTGTCGAAGTAATAAATAACCCAGCAAGACCGGGGTCGAACCACAGGGAGGTTAATTGTACAAATTATAGACAATAATTATAAACAACAATAATAGCAATAACAACAATAGTAGTAGTAATAATAATAATAATAATAGTAGTAGTAGTAGTAGTAGTAGTAGTAGTAGTAGTAGTAGTAGTAGTAGTAGTAGTAGTAGTAGTAGTAGTAATAATAATAATAATAATAATAATAAAGAAAGAAAGAGAAGAAGAAGAAGATGATGATGATGAGAACTTACCGATGAAATATTAATGTAAGGATTAAACAATAATAATAACAAATGTCAAGGTTAGAGGTTCCACTAATGGTATATCAAACAAGTATAGTCTAAACTCTTATTATTGAATTGGAAACCACACACAAAGGAGGTTCCAATCAGATTATATATTGTTAACATGATTACATTAGTCATCTTATTCAATTAATGCTAATACTTGTAAATCTCGTCAAGCATTCATGATTATAACTTATGTTAACAACAAATCAAGTTCATTTCATAGCTCAGGTGTCGGTTATACCATACATTATGGGCTATGAAAGTGCCAAGCATTTGTTGTACCAAGTGTTATATAACATAAATCAAGATTAGTCATTTAACAAGCAAAGTATTAAAGAGTGAACAAGATAACAAATATAAAACATGTTAGTATCAAACATTAAAGTCCATATTAAGTTTACACTATACTTATTCTTACACCATTAGTGTAACTTTTTCACCTTGACATAATTAACTTAGCTAGACATAATGAAAGAAAGCAAAATAGAAAAACAAAATAAGAACATAAAAGCTAACTAAGTAAAGGAAAGGAAATGAAAGGCATAAACTTGATATTAATGAAAGCAAAGCATAAACATTACAAAAAATACAAAGAGAGAAAGGAAGAGAATGATCTTGATCTGGAAACCAAGATGCCTAAATGCATGGCAAATGCCTCCTTTTATAGGCCAAAATTGGGAACTATTGATTTGATGACTAATTGATAAGTGGGTGGCCAACTTTTGACTTGGTGACAATCCTTATCTTCTCTTGTCTGCCCAAAACATCATTGATAACGTCAAAATTGGAGCCAGTTGTAAACATAAAAGTTGTAGGCAATTGTCTCAGCTTTCTTGTGTAAAAACTTCAGCTCATTTGGACTTCTAGAACTCCAGATATGGCCAAAATACCGAACAGTGCTCGGGCTGGAAGACAGATTCGGGCTTCTTTGTTGTTGCTACAATTTGGACTTGATAATGGCCTTTTTAGATCTTGGGCTCCATATGAAAGTTGTAGGCCTATGTCTTACCTTTCCATCCATATAAATTGGACCTAAATCTGAGATCTGTAGCTCCAGATATGACCCAATTACCGAACAGTGTTCCGGTTTGGATTGCACCGACATCTCTTCTCTAAGTTTGACCATCTCTTTATCCTTGCAATTTAAGTTCTTCAACTCATCAATCAATCCTTTCATTTATGTGATAGGCCTGCATTTAAAATGAACATTTACCATAAATTAAAGGTATCTTATATTATTAGATATATTATTATAAAACATGCTTTAGTTAAGGAGTTATTGATACTTCAAGTGCAAAATGATGATATAAAACCATGATAAAAATACACTTTTAAGTACTAATCAAGGCATTTGCCATGAATTTAGGCATCTTGGTTTCTAGATCAAGATCATGCTTTTGCTTTCTCTCTTTGTATTTTTTGTAATGTTTATGCTTTGCTTTCATTAATATCAAGTTTATGTCTTTCATTTCCTTTCCTTTACTTAGTTAACTTTTATCTTATTTATGTTCTTATTTTGTTTATCTATTTTTCTTTCTTTCATTATGTCTAGCTAAGTTAATTATGTCAAGGTGAAAAGGTTACACTAATGGTGTTATAATAAGTATACTGTAAACTTAATTTGGACTTTAATGTTTAATACTAACATATTTTATATTTGTTATCTTGGACACTCTTTAATACTTTGCTTGTTAAATAACTAATCTTGATTTGTGTTGTATAATAATTAGTACAACAAATGCTTGATACTTTCATAGCCCGTACTGTATGGTATAACCGACACACCTGAGCTATGAAAGGAACTTGATTTGTTGTTAACATAAGTTATAATCATGAATGCTTGACGAGATTTACAAGTATTAGCATTAATCAAATAAGATGACTAATGTAATCATGTTAACAATTATAATCTGATTGGAACCTCATTTGTGTGTAGTTTCCAAATGAATAATAAGAGTTTATACTATACTTATTTAACATACCATTAGTAGATCCTTTAACCTTGACATTGTTTGATATCGTTGTTAAATCTTTACGTTAATATTTCATCTCAAAGTTCTCATCTTCTTTTTTTTCTTTATTATTATTATTATTATTATTATTATTATTATTATTGCTACTATTACTATTATTATTGTTGTTGCTTTTGTTGTTATTGTTATTGTTGTTGTATTATTGTTATTTATAATTTGTCCAATTAACCTCCGTATGGTTCGACCCTGGTCTTGCCAAGTTATTTATTACTTCGACACTCCTGCACTTGGGAGAAGACATCAATCTTTTAGTCGTGTCAATTTTACTTTATTATTGCATGATTTGGGTTTAATTTTTTCCATTTATTTTAATTGTTATTCTAGAGTTTTTTTTTTAATTTATTGTTTTGTTGTATTGGCACAATTATTGAATAATTTGTTGAATTGTAATTTTTAATGTTGAATTTATCTTAGGATTAGTAATTGAATATGTTGGAATAATTAGTATAGATTGGGTAAATTGGTTGTGGCTATTGTTAATATGTGCAGGTTTGTGGATTTGGGTAGTATCCAGTATAGGGGAGGTACTGTTGAATTTTTTTTAACATATAAATTTAATTATATAATTATTTGTATAAAATTATATAGATGCGTAGAATGAAAACCAGAGTTGATCACTCACGTATGGTCGCAACTAGTTCATTTAGCAGCGATGATGATATTTCCTTAGGTGCCTCTCAAGAAGAGGCACCTACACCACCTGCACCGTCAACCAATGCTGCCTCTTCCAACACTACTTCATAGCGTAGAGGCGGCGTACCTTCACAGCGGAATCAATTTACTCGTAAGTATGAGGCATAGTGGAAAGATGACCTTTCAATGTAAGTTTGTTAAGGTTTTAGTTTTTTTTTTAAATTACAACATAATTTATGAAATAATCACTATTGAATTTATTTCATTTATTTTCAGGTTCACAAACATTGAAGCTGCCTGAGTAATATCATTGGCGTTTAAATCGTCAATGGAGATTCCATTGTTTCAATGGAGTCAGATATCCAAGCATCGTGAATGGATACCTCAAATCAATGCATGGTTTAACAGGTTTGAGGTTGGTATTAATTTATAATTTTTAGCTTATTAATATAATTATAAATAAATTATTATTTTTATTTAAACTTGTTCATTTATACACAGTACAAATTCTGCTAGGACAGTGAGCATAACACTATTGTGAGGAGGGTGTGGAAAAATCACGCGACAACTAGGTAAGATCAAAAACAATACAAGCTATTTTTTAGACAAAGATTTATATTTTGAAATGTAATTTTTTGTTGCGTGAAGTAGGTTGCGTGATTTTTGGTATGAAGCACAAAAAAGACAAAAAAAAACAGCGAGGGATAAGGGTTTCCAAGGCTGGAACGATGTTGCGATTTAGAGGGATTTCAAACCGATATACATCCTAGATGATATATGGTCGCACTATATTGAGCACGTGACATCTGAATGGTTCACACGATACTCACAATCTGGTGCTAGCAACCAGAATCGGTCAATTCATGGCGGGGTGACAACGCATACTGGCAACTCCATTCCGTTTATTGCATATGCGAAACAGATGGTAAGATTAATTTAAATGAAATATATCATTAAATTCAGTTGTTGTTAATATATCCTTTTTCATTACAGGTTGCGTCTCTTGGACTTGAGCTGAGCTCGATGGAGTTGTTTGTGGAGACGCATGTGCGGAGTCAAGACCGTCAGAAGAGGGTGCAATAGTTCGTTGATAACCTTGCTCACCATTTCATGGTATGTTTGTTCAACCATTTTATTTTGTAAGTTATTATGTAAGTTATTATGTTTATTGAATTGAATATGATGAGTAATTTTTTTTTTCAGGAGACCTATAATAATCGGTTGAGGGAGAGATACAGGGATAATATTTTGACCCATCTAGAATTCGATCCGAGTTTGTGGATGGAGTTTGGCTCGTCAAGTGGACCTAATAAAAATCAGGTTTACGGGCTCTCCAACACTACGACCGACAACTTGCGGTCGACTTGTAGTGTTTCAACCGTTGGGAGCTCCCAATCAATATCGAACTCCCAATCTAAGGAGTTCAAGGCCTTGCAGCAATACACAACTCAACTCACCAAGAAATATGACCACCTATCAGCGGAGTACGTATAACTCAAAGCGTCTCATACACAACAAAGAGCAAAGTCTGAGCAAATCAAAGTGTCTCAAGCACAACAAAAAACAGAGTATGGACAATAAAAAGCGGCTTATGAATAGCTTCGTGAAATGGTTATAAACATGGCAAATAGTGAAACATGTGTGCCTAATCCTTTTTGGTTGTATAACCACCAGCCTCCTCCAGGATCTCCTCCTCCTCCTCTAACTCCACCTTTATATTAATTTGTAATAAACATTATTTACCTTTAAAACTTCATTTAATATTTTTTTTAAACATATTATGTTTGTAATGAATATTATTTAACTTTGTTTTTTTTGTTTAATATAAATTTTATTTGCATAATTGGTTTTTATTACAATTAATTTATATATTTTTATATTATATATCCTAAATAATTTTTTAAAAACAAATTTAGAAAAAAACAATTACCAAGGATTTTACCGACTGATTCATTCGGTCTGTATTTTAAACACTTACTCCATCGGCATTTAATAGTAGCTGCAACACTTACCAACGAATTTACAAACGGATATATTCGGTCGGTATTTCATACACTCATCGATAGTTTTACCGATAGTTAGTATCCATTGGTAAATCATGATATCACTGACGGAATACAAATCTGTCGGTATATTTCAAGCGGGAATCTGATATCATCGGTATACAGTTAGTAATTTCGTCTGTAAAACCATTGGCAAATGATTTTTTTATTTTGCTGACTGATATAGCGACGGAATGTTGAATTACTGACAAAAGGAAACCCGATGGACATAATTCATCGGTGATGACGTTGGTAAAAAAATCACCGACGAACTTCTAATTACACACCGATGGAATTTGTCTGTCGATAAAACTGTGAAATCTTGTTGTGCTTTACCTTTACTCTAGATTTATTAATTTATTATTATATGAATATTAAAAATAAATTAATTTTTTATTAATAATAACTATATGTTTAGATGAATATAATAATGTCATGTAATCAATTGATGGATTATATAATATATTAAATTAACAGTATTTTGATATTAATTTACATGTAAATTGAAACTACAAATCATTTATGAACAATTTTAAAGTTGCAAACCCCGCATTATTCTAATACATCCTGGGGAATTATTTTTCAAAGTAGTGTTTGTAAGGTTCAAAATCAGGAGATTGAAAAATAAATAAGCTTTGATTGACTATCATACTATACATGCATACCCATATGTATTGGGTGAAGAGGAATGGCACACAAACAATTTCCAAACAAAATTCTCATATAAAATCAAGAGCAGTTATTTATTTATTTATCTAATGATAGACCATTTATTTTTCATTTATGTGATTCATATTTTATGACTTATCGATTGTCACATAATTTATAAGTTTTCAGCATGAAAAGTCTTCATTAATTTGTAATTCGTTTTCCTAAGAAAAATCTTGGAAGTAAGATTCATTAGGGTACGTGTCTTAAACTCTGAATTCTTAGCAATCAAATTGTCAGAAGCTGAAAACTGGTAACGAACATAAATTAATTAATTTTGAAACAATGAACATAAAGCAGTTGCACACTAACAAAAACTAAGTCAAAGATATAGTAGCCAAGTGGGAGGCAAGACACAGACACGGACGGAAGCAAGAATACCGCAAAAGGGTGCTCTTTTATTATCTCGATCCCTATTTTCTTGAGTAAACTTCTCCTTGAAGCCGAACTTGCTTATTGAACCTCTGAATGAACTCCTCAACTCTTCTATTTAAATCTTCATTGGACATATCTGCGTACTCATTTTTTTCTTCATCAGAGTCTGGTAGCTCATAGTTTTCAGTTTCTATTCTACGTATAATGTTCTTACTCTCATCAATCACCACCCGCTTAACAATCTCCGACTTGCTACGTTGTAAAGCTTTTGCTACAACAGCCTTCTTCTTGTGACGAATAGCTTCACCACTTCTTACGGCACTAGTTTCTAGCCTCTTTCCCTCCTGGGAATTAAAGGAGGAAGGATTTTCATGCTCAACACTTTCGTGAACAATTGGCAATTTTCTTTGGTGGGCAGCTCTTGTCTTTTCTCGACTCTCTTTATTTACCGTTTCTTCATTCAAGCGTACTGTCTTGATAAATTCCGAGTATGATGATGAGGGGGATGTTGGAACACTTCCTTGCCTCCTCATTACCACGTGCTCTTCATAAATATCATGTTTATTAATGCCTTTTGACGAGGAAGAGAATGAACCATAATCCACAGCAATGCTTAGGACGAGAGTGTTGGAAATGAAGAACCAAAACTTAGGGTTTTTTAAGGGGAGAGATTGAAAATATAGAAAATAGAGATATATATAGAGAGAAATAGAGAAAAGGAAGGCAATGAATGGCCCTCCCTTAGCTATTCGTGGGTAGTCTTTAGATTTGAAGGCATTGATTGAGCCTTGAGCTAAATTTGGTGGTGGTTTCTCCATTTCCAGAGGAAGAGATGAGGTTCGGAGCGATTATAGGAGAGTTATACAAGGAAGGCCTTTGTTTATTATTTAGTGGTTGATGAAGTTCCAAGTATTAAGGGCCTATTATAAGGGATCAAGTAGGGTGCCAAATAACTCTTTTTTTTTTTTTTTTATTGGTACTTATCATTAACTCCTTACAATCATATAACAATATTTAGATTAAAAATAGCTAATGACAGAATAGTTTTGACCAACTCCCGAACATTTCAACATCAACACATCGGTTTAAGAAAAATAAAATAAAAGGAGCAAATTTTCTATGGAAGAAGCAAAAGGCGATTAAGGTGGGAGATAGCGGGAAAATAAACTCTTCATTTGTTGCTGTTCACTTAGCTAGCTATTCTAGTTTCATGAACAGTACTCGCTACATATAGCGAGCACTGTTCAACTCCTCAAATGAAGGTGTGAGATAGCGGGAAAATAAACTCTTCATTTGTGGCTGTTTTAGAAAGGTGTTTGTGTGGAGTTGGAGTCGTGGATGGGTTGGACGGCGCTGCTAGCTGTTATGGGTGGAGGACAAAGAGTGACAGGGTTGTGGAAGCTGCCGTCGCCGGCGTGTAAGGGCAATGCCGCTACCGTTGGCCGTGAGAGAAATAATGGACAGTGGAGGGGCTTTCAAATATGAGAACGATGATTTTGTGTGAGCTTTTGGGTGTTGCTGGGACTATGGGTAAATGGGTCTCAATGGAGGTTGAAACTTCGACTGGACTTTTGTGTTAACCACCGGAGAAATGGTGGAGGGTCGGCTACGCTGGGTGGTTCACGACGTGGAGAGATGAAGGAAATGTGTTGGTCTTAAAATAATAATAAAACATTGATGACTTTTTATCTTAAATATCATGAATGTAATAATTTTATTTTTAACTAGACATTTAAAATAATATGAGTAATTGAAATAAAAAAAATATTTTTTTGTATATTTTATTTGTTATTAAATAGTATTAGTATTGATTGTGAAATACTAATATTTAATGAAATTTAAAAAAAATTTTAAATTTTATTCAAATAATCAAATATTATAATATGAAAAATAAAAATAATTTAACAAAATAAAAATAAACATACTTCATGTTATAACATACAAATTATAACATTCTTGATGAAATAATATTAATTATTAAAAAATTAATCAATTAATAATTAAGTCAAACTATTTATAATTTTTTTTATATTTAGAAGATCATAACATGTTATTAAATATTATATTTAATTTTTAAATATAAATTAATAATTTTTAAATTAATAGTAAATTAAATTATTAAATTTATTAAATTGTATTTTATTAAAAATTATGATTTATATTTGAGTCAACTTATTAAAAAATCTAATAAAAGAGACTTATAAAAAACATTAATAAAAAATTAAAATAAAATTATTAATTAGATATGACTTGAAAAGTAAATTGGTATTGTAATTTATAAAGTTTTCAAGTTTTTTATTAATAGAAGAATGTTGTACCTTTATTTTTTTGTATATTATAATATAGAAACACCTGAAACATAAAAATAAAAAATTAGTATTTAAAGAAATATCAATTTATCTCTTCTAAAAAGATATAAGAAATTTATTACTGGTAATTTATATAAATTATTATTAGAAATTAAATATTTAAGTAAGTTGTGATATATAATAAGTCTTGTAATAAATTATTAATAAAAAAATCTAATTTTAAGTAATTTTTATATAAATTTTAAACAATTTAAAATTTTTCCAATTTGAGATTGTTATAATTTAAATTTTATCTTTTTTATTGCATTTATTTTTTACAGCAAATCTAACATTAATATTAAAGTTTTTGTTAAACAATTACGTTATTAATTGGACGTTTTAATTGTTATTAGTATTGGTTGTGAATTAGATTCATGTGCAAAATTTATTTTTCTAGAAAAAGAAATTGGGTACTGTTCCAGCCAAATCTAGCTGGATTTATGAATTTGGGCAAAATATGCAGATCTTGTTAGAAATTGGAAAAATAAATAAAAACATTTTAAAGGTTGCTCAGCTGCCAACATGGTTGGCGTGCTTGGCAATGCTATGTGCATAGCTAGTGGTCAGTGACAGTAAAGAGAGCAGCCATTGGCTGCTGCCCCACTAGGAGCAGAGCTTGGCGTTATTGATAACAGCCCTACACGAGGCAGCTGCCTCATGCAAGGGGCTATGTGATGTGAGGCTGCTGCCTCGCATTGTTGGGCATGGCTTGGTGCAGTAATAGCCGCTACCTGGCAACTTGCTAGCAGTGGCAGTGTGCTAATGCCGATAGCTTCAAGTTGAGGTAGATGGGCTGGAATCATGATTATGGCTGTGAGCTTTGTAAATTTTAAAGGGTAGAATTACCATCCTACCCTTACAACTTATACCTAATTCATCTAGGGTATAATTACAATTCTACTCCTTTATGTATAAAATATTGATTTTATATTTTAAAATTAAAATCATAAATACAATTAATTATTCTAATTAGATTAGGATTGAATTAAAATTTTTAATTAAAGAATCATTGATTTTTTTTATTATAATTAGATTAGGATTTAATTAAATAATGTTTATATAAATGACTTTTATATAATAAAAGGAGTTTTAAGCCAAAAGTTTTAATTTAATTGATCTAAAATGGTCTAGGACATTAACAAGAATTTGAATATGATTTATCTTCTTTTAAAATTTTAAAAAGTAATTTTTTTTAAAAAAGCATTTGATAAATAAGATTTATTAAGTTTATAAATTTATTAATGTAACTTGAATTTTTTTATTCAATTATATAAATGTTATGTAATTTAGAAATATAAAAATTTAGATCAAAAATTTATTTTATCATTTAAAATAAAGAAAGAATGGTGATGAATGATATAACCATGATACCTGTAAAGGAGTTATAAAGACTTGTAGCAACTACTTAAATTTTAACCATCTAATTTTATTCAATAGCCTGAGCAAATTAGTTTAAATATATCCATAATCATTCAATTAGAATAATATGCTAGGGGTATATGTTAATATATAATTATTGTGTGTGATATATTAATTATGTCATGAAATAATACCTAATTAAAAATTGATAATAAATTCTACATTAATATATTAATATTAAGTACATCTTGAAAAAATAATTTGATGCCTTTTGATTTTATATTCATATATAACTTGTTGAACTACTCAATGTTATTATTAATCAAATATATTGAACGCTATAAAATTATGTTCTACTTAACTACCTTAAATGACTTAGATAAGTTATTGATACAACTAAAAGATTGACGTCTTCTTTAAAATGCAGAAGTGTCAAAATAATAAATAACCTAAAATGATCGGGTCGAATCGCTGGGAAGTTAATTGTATAAATTATAAATAACAACAATACAACAATAACAATAATAGTAGTAGTAGTAGTAGAAGAAGAAGAAAAAGAAGAAGAAGAAATTGATGAGAACTTTGAAATGGAACATCAATGTAAGGATTAAACAATGATAACAACAAATGTCAAGGTTAGAGGATCCATAATGGTATTTCAAACAAGTATAGTATAAACTTTTATTACTCAAATGAAAACTACACACAAAGAATATTCCAATTAGATTATAAATTATTAACATGATTACATTAGCTATCTTATTCGAATAATGCTAATACTTATAAATGTTGTCAAGTATTCATGATTTTAACTTATGTTAATGACAAATCAAATTCCTTTCATAACACAAGTGTTGGTTATACCAAACGGTTTGTGCTATGAAAGTGTCAAGTATTTGTTTACTAAGTACTATACAACATAAATCTAGATTAGTTTATTAGTATTTAAAAATGTATTTTTATCAAGGTTTTATATTATCATTTTGCACTTGAAGTATCCATAACTCTTTAACTAAAATATTTTTTATAATAACATATCTAATAATATAAGATACCTTTAATTTGTGGTAAATATTCATCTTAAATGCAGGTCTATCATATAAATAACAGGATTGATTAATGAGTTGAAGTATTCAAATTAAAAGGACATAGAGATAGTCAAACTTAGAAAACAGATGCTGGTGCAGTCCAAACTATAACACTATTTGATAATTGGGTCATAACTGGAGCTGTAGATTTTGGATTTAGGTCTACTTTATATGGATGAAAAAGTAAGATATTGGCTTACAACTTTCATTGAAGATCTGATTTTAATAAGACTATTTTCAAGTCTAAACTGTAGTAATAACAAAGAGGTCCAAATCTGTTTCGCAACCTAGACACTGTTCAGTGTTCAGCCCATGTCTAGAGTTTTAGAAGTCCAAATGATCTCCATTTTTTTAAAAAAAGTTGAGACAATTTCCTACAATTTTCATATGGAGCTCTGGTTCAAATTTTGACATTTTAGGTAGACAAGAGAAGATAAGAATTGTCACTAAGTCAAGAGTTGGTCACCCACTCATCAATTAGTCATCAAATTAATAGTGTCCAATTTTGGCCTGTAAAAGCAAGCATTTGCCTTGCATTTAGGCATCTTGGTCTCCAAATCAAAATCATGTTTTTGCTTTCTTTCTTTATATTTTTGTAATGTTTAGGCTTTGTTTTCATTAAGATAAAGTTTATGCCTTTCATTTCTTTGTTTTTACTTAGTTAACTTTTATCTTATTTATGTTCTTATTTTGTTTATTTTTTTTCTTTCATTATGTTTAGTTAAGTTTATTATGTCAAGGTGAAAAGGTTACACTAATGGTGTAAAAACAAGTATAGTATAAACTCAATATATACTTTAATGTTTGATACTAACATGTTTTGTATTTGTTATCTTATACATTTTTAATACTTTGCTTGTTAAATGGTTAATGTAGATTTATATTGTATAACACTTGGTATAACAAATACTTGGCACTTTTATTACTCATATTGTATGGTATAACCAACACTTGTGCTATGAAGAAAACTTGATTTGTTGTTAACATAAGTTATAACTTACTATTATTATTGTTGTTGTTTTTATTGTTATTGTAGTTGTATAATTATTATTTATAATTTGTACAATTAACCTCCCTATGGTTCGACCCTAGTCTTACCAGGTTATTTATTACTTCGACACTCCTACACTTGGGAGAAGACATCAATCTTTTGGTCATGTCAAGTGTTCATTTGTTTCACAGATTTGACATACAATGTTTTTAACAGATTTCAATTGACCACTCTTTTTCAATTCTAGTGCCTCGACTTTTCTAGATAAAGATGCAAACTTGGCTTGAAGGTCATGATCTTCCCTAAGGTTGTACATACCTCCACTAGATGTATAAGGTTGAGTTTTACTCGGTGCCTCACAAGTACCCACAGTGTCCTAATTTTGAGCATTTTCAGCTAACAAGTCTGAGTATTCCATTGCTTCATCAGGGTCTTTATCTTCAAAAGTTCCATTGCACATTGATTAGTACTTAAAAGTGCATTTTTATCATGGTTTTATATCAACATTTTGCACTTGAAGTATCAATAACTCCTTAACTAAAGCATGTTTTATAATAATATATCTAATAATATAAGATACCTTTAATTTATGGTAAATGTTCATTTTAAATGCAGACCTATCACATAAATGAAAATATTGATTGATGACTTTAAGAAGTTAAATTGCAAAGGCAAAGAGATGGTCAAACTTAGAAAAGAGATGTCGGTGCAATTCAAACCGAAACACTGTTTGGTAATTGGGCCATATCTGGAGCTACAGATCTCAGATTTAGGTCCAATTTATATGGATGGAAAGGTAAGACATAGACCTACAACTTTCATATAGAGCCCAAGATCTAAAAAGGCCATTATCAAGTCCAAATTGTAGCAACAACAAAGAAGCCCGAATCTGTCTTCCAGCCCGAGCACTGTTCGGTATGTTGGCCATATCTAGAGTTCTAGAAGTCCAAATGAGCTGATTTTTTTACACAAGAAAGCTGAGACAATTGTCTACAACTTTCATGTTTACAACAGGCTCCAATTTTGATGTTATCAATGACGTTTTGGGCAGACAAGAGAAGATAAGGATTGTCACCAAGTCAAAAGTTGGCCACCCACTTATCAATTAGTCATCAAATCAATAGTTCCCAATTTTGGCCAATAAAAGGAGGCATTTGCCATGTATTTAGGCATCTTGGTTTCCAGATCAAGATCATGCTCTTCCTTTCTCTCTTTGTATTCTTTGTAATGTTTATGCTTTGCTTTCATTAATATCAAGTTTATGCCTTTCATTTTCTTTCCTTTACTTAGTTAGCTTTTATGTTCTTATCTTGTTTATCTATTTTACTTTCTTTCATTATGTCTAGCTAAGTTAATTATGTCAAGGTGAAAAGGTTACACTAATGGTGTGATAATAAGTATAATGTAAACTTAATATGGACTTTAATGTTTGATACTAACATGTTTTATATTTGTTATCTTGTTCACTCTTTAATACTTTGCTTGTTAAATGACTAATCTTGATTTATGTTGTATAACACTTGGTACAACAAATGCTTGGCACTTTCATAGCCCATAATGTATGGTATAACCGACACCTGAGCTATGAAAGGAACTTGATTTGTTGTTAACATAAGTTATAATCATGAATGCTTGACGAGATTTACAAGTATTAGCATTAATTGAATAAGATGACTAATGTAATCATATTAACAATATATAATCTGATTGGAACCTCCTTTGTGTGTGGTTTCCAATTCAATAATAAGAGTTTATACTATATTTGTTTGATATACCATTAGTGGAACCTCTAACCTTGACATTTGTTATTATTATTATTTAATCCTTACATTAATTTTCCATCTCCAAGTTCTCATCATCATCTTCTTCTTCTCTTTCTTTATTATTATTATTATTATTATTATTATTATTATTATTAATACTACTAATACTATTACTACTACTATTATTATTATTATTATTGTTGTTGTTGTTGTTGTTGTTGTTGTTATTGCTATTATTGTTGTTTGTAATTGTTGTCTATAATTTGTACAATTAACCTCCATGTGGTTCGACCCCGGTCTTGCCGGGTTATTTATTACTTCGACACTCCTACACTTGGGAGAAGACATCAACCTTTTAGTCGTGTCAAGTTTTTGGCGCCGTTGCCGGGGAGGTAAGTTCTTGTATAAATTATAGTATTTATTTTATTTTCTCTTTTCACTTTTCTTGTATATAACTTTGTTTCTTTTCTTTTGTTTCTTTTTATTTTATTTTCTCTTTTCACTTTTCTTGTATATAACTTTGTTTCTTTTCTTTTGTTTCCTTTTATTTTGTTTTCTTCCTCCTTCTTTTGCTTTCTTCTTCTTTTTTTTATTTTATTCCTACACATGCATGAGAGTGTGGTCACGTACATCAAGTGGTAGACTTTGTAGGATATCCTCATCATTTTCAGAAAATATGGCCGAAGAAGATAATCAATCACTTTAAAATGAGAATAATGAGAATAACCGTGCTAGAACACTTAGAGACCACATGAATCCCATAAGAACAAGTGCACCATCATGCATAGTTTTTCCTCCTGATGCATCTCATTTTAATTTTAAACCATGTATTATTCAACTTTTACCTTCTTTTCATGGTTTAGAATTGGAAAATCCATACTTGCATTTAAGGGAATTTGAGGAGGTGTGCAACACATATAATAACTTAAATTGTAGCATGAATACCATCAGATTAAAGCTTTTTCCTTTTTCATTAAAAGATAAAGCTAAAACATGGCTACAAAATTTAAGACCAGGATCCATTCGTGCTTGGGATGAAATGCAACAACAATTTTTAAAGAAGTTTTTCCCATCTCATAGAACAAACTCTTTCAAGAGACAAATCACCACTTTCACTCAAAAACCAGGAGAAACATTTTACAAATGTTGGGATAGGTATCGAGACTTGCTTAGTACTTGCCCTCATCATGGTTTTGAAACATGGAGATTGGTTTCACATTTCTATGAAGGGTTAACACCTAAAGATAGGCAAATGGTTGAATTGATGTGCAATGGAACGTTTGAAGATAAAGACCCTGATGAAGCAATGGAGTACTTAGACTTGTTAGCTGAAAATGCTCAAAATTGGGACACTGCGGGTACTTATGAGGCACCGAGTAAAACTCAACCTCATACATCTAGTGGAGGTATGTACAACCTTAGGGAAGATCATGACCTTCAAGCCAAGTTTGCATCTTTAGCTAGAAAAGTCGAGGCACTAGAATTAAAAAAGAGTGGTCAATTAAAATCTGTTGAAAACATTGTGTGTCAAATCTGTGAAATAAATGAACAGTCAACCAACGATTGTCCAACCTTGCCTTCTTTTAAAGAATGTCTCTATGAACAAGCCCAAGCTTTAAACAGTTTTCAAAGGGCCAACCACAACCCATACTCCCAAACATACAACCCTGGTTGGAGGAATCACCTAAATTTCAGTTGGAAGAGTGAAAACAACAATGCACAAACTTCACAACCACCATTTCAAGCACACCATAATTTCCAAAATTCTCATGGATATGCACCTCCTTATGTTCCACCTCCTAGAAGAAATCTTGAGGAAACATTGCATGCATTCATTGAAAAGCAAGAGATAATTAATACTCAACTTGTTCAAAACATGACAAATTTTAAAGATACTCTTGCTAAATTAACATCTGCTCTTAGTTTCCAAGAGAAAGGTAAGTTTCCATCTCAACCGCAACAAAATCCTAAGGGGCAATACAATGCAAATGCAAGTAGTTCCGGAAGCCAACTATGGATCAAGTCAAATTAGTCACTACTCTGCGCAGTGGTAAGGTTATTGAAAAACCCTCTCTTGAACCTTGTGAGAAAGATGATGAGTCAATCTCTGAGGGTAAGGAAGGGGTTGAATCTGAAAATTGTAAAGAAACGACTGATTCATCGCCAGCACTTCCATTTCCTCAAGCCATGACCAAACAAAGAAAAGTTAATCACAACTCTGAAATTTTTGAAATTTTCAAACAGGTAAGGATCAATATACCTTTGCTGGATGCTATTAAACAGGTTCCTTCCTATGCTAAATTTTTGAAAGATCTATGCATTGTGAAGAGGAAATTGAATGTGAAAAAGAAAGCCTTTCTAGCCGAACAAGTAAGTGCTATTCTTCAGAACAATAATGCTTTGAAATATAAAGACCCTAGTTGTCCTACAATTTCTTGCTTTATTAGAGAGCATAAAATTGAAAGAGCCTTACTTGATCTGGGAGCTAGTGTGAATTTACTTCCATATTCAATTTTTCAAAGTCTCAATCTAGGTGAGTTAAAACCAACTTCTATATCTCTTTTACTTGCCGATAAATCTGTAAAAGTGCCTAGAGGAATAATTGAAGACGTGTTAGTACAAGTCGATAAATTCATTTATCCTGTGGATTTTATTGTCTTGGACACAGAACCTGTTGAAGCATGTAATTCATTTCCTGTTATTTTAGGACGTCCGTTTCTTGCAACCTCTAACGCATTGATTAATTGTAGGAATGGACTGATCAAGCTATCATTTGGAAACATGACATTGGAGATGAATATTTTCAACATTTGCAAGCAACCTAGAGATGATAATGATTTACAAGAAGTAGATCATATTGATGAATTAGTTTATGATCAACTTGAATCTACTTTAAGTAAAAATGAATTGGATGAAATTGAAGATTTGCAAATGATTTATTCTGAGGAAGAAATCATGGATGAAACACGCACAAAAAATATTGATGCGAATCTTTTGTCAACAGTGACAACAGATTCGACATCTGGCATCACACCAATCAATGATTACTTTCCTAACGAAGCCTTACTTTCTCTTAGTCCAATGCCTTGGTATGATAAAAATATCAAATTTCTTGCTTTAGGAGATTTGCCAACTGATTGGAGTATTCAAGACAAAGAAAAGTTTTTGATCGAAGTGAAGAGCTTTTATTGTGATGACCCTAACTTATTCAAATATTGTTCTGATCAAATATTTCAAAGATTCATTCCTGACAATGAGGTAAGTAGTGTCATTAAACTTTGTCATTTTGAAGCATGTGGAAGTTATTTCTCGTCAAAAAAGACTGCTGCAAAAATCTTTCAAAATGGATTTTATTGGCCCACCATGTTCAAGGACACATACATTCTGCAAAACTTGTGAAAATTGTCAAAAAATTGACACTGGTCAAAAAGTTTTGTTTTATGATTCTCAACTCTATGCATTCCCTAAAGAGCTAAGATTAAGATGGACCAATCCTTATGGGGCCTGTGATATTGAGAATTCAATGAATGACAATGATTTTAAGGAAAATGAACATCGTTTGAAAGCCTACTTTGATAATTTTCCTAGTGAGAATTCAGCTGGTTTGAATGATCTTGTAGATAAAGGTTGATTATTTTGTTTTTCTCACATTTTCTTTTTTTATGTTTCTTTTTGAATGATTTTTGCTAGTTTCTCTCACCCCGGTCAAATGGCGGATAACGGTACTCCGTGACTTAAGTCGGTTCTTTCAGTTTCCTATAATTACTCATATTTGTGTATATATTTGTGCAATTATTTGAATCTCTCTTCCAATTCTCATTTTAAAATGGACACTAATCTTGAAAAATTGAAAAAGTATTTTCCCGCTCTGCCTCAGAATGCGATTACAAAAATTTACCGTGCTAGATGTGCAAGATTGAGATTGTTAATAAAATCATGGAATTCCTGAACATATTCGCTGGTTGATTGAAACAAAGGTCCGATTATTAGGTGAGTCCTCTAACTCCTTCATTTCACACATGTCTGGAACAGGTAAAAGTAATTTTACGAAGAAGCGTCGTGCAAAACGACTGAAAGTCTGTCATCGATGTGCTAGATGGACTTGTAATACACAATGTCGTTCTTTAGGAATGGTATCTATAAACCATGAAGATAAAATACAATTCATTAAGGATGGCCTGAGTAAGGAGTCTTTAGATAATCTTCTATTGACTCTTGAGACGCATCCTAGTGGAGATGTGCATCGTGTAATTTATGATTTATGACCACTATTTCATAAAAAACATGATCGACTTAGTCTTGGGAATTTGACTAAAAAAGACCCTGTTTGCCAGTTTTTAAGAAAACTGGATGGGAAGCCTATCCCCGACCCATAGAGGGCGTTTAAGCCGTTCTTGGACGTAAAACCAAGGGAAGATGTGAGCCACAATCACAACTACTTGTACATACACATGCTTTTTTCAAAAGTAAATAAATAAATAAATAAAAAGAGAGAGAGAGAGTGTGAGACTCCAGCTGGCCTACATATAGATGTTACGATTGCCTTTCTAATTTCTCATCTATAAAACCCTCTTTTCCTTCCTTTCATTTCTACTCAACCCATACATTCAACAAATACAGAAGTGTGTAGAAATGGCAAGTTCCTCAAGTCATCAAATAAGAAATATTTGTGTTTTCGGTGGATCTAGTCCTGGGAAAGAAAAGGAGTTTTTAGAATCAGCAAATCATCTTGGTTAGGTGCTAGCTGAGAGAAAGATTCATTTAGTGTATGGGGGAGGCAGTCTTGGGTTAATGGGAGGGGTGTCAATAGCTGCATTTTTAGGAGGTAGTCAAGTTTTAGGAGTCATCCCTGAAGCTTTGGCACAAGGGGACATCATTGGAAAAACAATTGGAGAGGAACTTCAGGTCTCCACAATGTCGGCTCGAATGAATGCAATGTTTAACCATGCTGATGCTTTCATTGCTTTACCAGTTGGTCTAGGCACATTGGAAGAGATCTTTCATATTTCCTCTTGGGCTCAATTGCACATTCACCATAAACCCATTGGTTTGTTAAATGTTAATGGTTATTATGATAAGTTGTTGTCTTTTCTTGATCATGCTGTGGAACAGGAATTTTTAACATCTTCTGCACGACAAATCATAATCTCTGCTACTACTGCTGAACAATTGATTGACCAACTACAATCTTTCATTCCTGTGATAGATCCTTCCATGAGTCGCATAAATTGGTCATCTACGGGAAGCCGTAAAAAGCTTAGATTGGATTTGAGCCTTCATTTGTGAATTTTTGTGTATTTTGGTTTTATTATTGTGTTTTGTTATTTCTTATTTTTATTTCAGTGTGTTTCAGGTTTTGTCAGTGTTCGTTATTTCAGGTGATATCTTCTATACTCTATCTTTCTACCTTAGAACATTGAGGACAATGTCTCGTTTTGGTTGGGGGGAGATGGTAGTAGTTGATAAAAAAAAAATTGTTTTTCATTTCATAAAGCATGTGCATAATTGTTGTTACTAGGTGATTAGTACTTAAAAGTGCATTTTTATCATGGTTTTATATCATCATTTTGCACTTGAAGTATCAATAACTCCTTAACTAAAATATGTTTTATAATAATGTATCAAATAATATAAGATACCTATAATTTGTGGTAAATGTCTATTTTTAATGCAGGCCTATCACATAAATGAAATGATTGATTGATGACTTGAAGAACTTAAATTTCAAGGATAAAGAGATGGTCAAACTTAGAGAAGAGATGTCGGTGCAATCCAAACCGGAACACTGTTCGGTAATTGGGTCATATCTGGAGCTACAAATCTCAGATTTAGGTCCAATTTATATGGATGGAAAGGTAAGACATAGGCCTACAACTTTCATATGGAGCCCAAGATCTAAAAAGGCCATTATCAAGTCCAAATTGTAGCAACAACAAAGAATCCCGAATCTGTCTTCTAGCCCGAGCACTATTCGGTATTTTGGACATATCTGAAGTTCTAGAAGTCCAAATGAGCTGAATGTTTTACATAAGAAAGCTGAGACAATTGCCTACAACTTTCATGTTACAACTGGCTCCAATTTGGACGTTATCAATGACGTTTTGGGCAGACAAGAGAAGATAAGGATTGTCACCAAGTCAAAAGTTGGCCACCCACTTATCAATTAGTCATCAAATCAATAGTTCCCAATTTTGGCCTATAAAAGGAGGCATTTGCCATGCATTTAGGCATCTTGGTGTCCAGATCAAGATCATGCTCTTCCTTTCTCTTTTTGTATTTTTTGTAATGTTTATGCTTTAGTTTCATTAATATCAAGTTTATGCCTTTCATTTCCTTTCACTTACTTAGTTAACTTTAATTTTATTGATGTTCTTATTTTGTTTATTTATTTTTCTTTCTTTCATTATGTCTAGCTAAGTTAATTATGTCAAGGTGAAAAGGTTACACTAATGGTGTAAGAATAAATATAGTGTAAACTTAATATGGACTTTAATGTTTGATATTAACATGTTTTATATTTCTTATCTTGTTCACTCTTTAATACTTTGCTTGTTAAATGATTAATCTTGATTTATGTTGTATAGCACTTGGTACAACAAATACTTGGCACTTTCATAGCCCATAATGTATGGTATAACCGACACCTAAGCTATGAAAGGAGCTTGATTTGTTGTTAACATAAGTTATAATCATGAATGCTTGATGAGATTTACAAGTATTAGCATTAATTGAATAAGATGACTAATGTAATCATGTTAATAATATATAATGTGATTGGAACCTCCTTTGTGTGTGGTTTCCAATTCAATAATAAGAGTTTATACTATACTTGTTTGATATACCATTAGTGGAACCTCTAACCTTGACATTTGTTATTATTATTGTTTAATCCTTACATTAATATTTCATCTCCAAGTTCTCATCATCTTCTTCTTCTTCTCTTTCTTTATTATTATTATTATTACTACTACTAGTATTACTACTACTACTACTATTATTAATATTATTGTTGTTGTTGTTATTGTTATTGTTATTGTTGTTGTATTTTTGTTATTTATAATTTGTACAATTAACCTCCCTATGGTTCGACCCCGGTCTTGCCGGGTTATTTATTACTTCGACACTCCTGCACTTGGGAGAAGACATCAACCTTTTAGTCGTGTCACTAGGATGACAGAGTAAAGGAGTTCTTTTCTTAAAGTGACTCTTGAGACGCATCTTAGTAACCATTCTTAACAAGGTCTATTATAATACTTCCTGAAATATTCAGGTTTACAAACTCTTGTATTGTTACCACTTAATTCTGCTCATATACTTATTTAACATGTATTTTTAAACCTTAATTTACACACACATACTTTAACATATGATTGTGGGTTGCATATTGGATTATTACATTATTTATGTTCTTTTGTTAAAGGTAACAACTAAGGAAAAGAGATTGTATATAATTAAAAAAAAAAGAAAAACATTAAAAAAAAAGAGAAAAAAAAGAGAAAAAATGATGATAATAAAAATGTAGATAAGTTTGGTTTCGTAGCCTCCCTAACCTAAGCAATTAAGCCCGAATGGGTGTTTTAACACCTAATACCCTAAAGTCAACTCACTTGGGAGCTATTGGCTCAACACTTGTTACATGGGTTGAGGAGAAAAGCTTAAGGGAATCAAACATTGCATTATCTACATATCAGTATCTGCGACCCGAGTTACTAAGCTCGTAGGGGTGTCTTAACACCTAATGCCCTAAGACCAACTGGTCTGGGAATTATTAGCTGAAAGCTCGTTACATGGGTTAAAGATGCATGATGTTTTTAAATTATATGTATATAGATTTTTTTTTTAAAAAAAAGAAAGAAAAAAAAGACAAAAATAATAATCCCAACCCAAGGAAGTTAACCTTAAACATTAGAACAAAAATTTTGTTTTCTTCCAAGAAAAGCCCCATAATTATGTGTTGATACATTGAGCACAAAAAAAAGGTTTATTAATATCTTGTTAAGAGGTATTGAGCAGATATATAAATTTAATGAGAGTTTGTTTATCTAGATAGATTAATGGAAGTTAAATGATGAATACCTTGCTTTGTGAAATTTGCAAATTGTTTTAACGCTTTGATTACTAGGGACTAGTAATAAGCTGGTTGGGGGGTGTGATTAGTACTTAAAAATGCATTTTTATCATGGTTTTATATCATCATTTTGCACTTGAAGTATTAATAACTCCTTAACTAAAGCATGTTTTATAATAATATATCTAATAATATAAGATACCTTTAATTTATGGTAAATGTTCATTTTAAATGCAGGCCTATCACATAAATGAAAATATTGATTGATGACTTTAAGAACTTAAATTGCAAAGGCAAAGAGATGGTCAAACTTAGAAAAGAGATGTCGGTGCAATCCAAACTGGAACACTGTTCAGTAATTGAGCCATATCTGGAGCTACAGATCTCAGATTTAGGTCCAATTTATATGGATGGAAAGGTAAGACATAGGCCTACAACTTTCATATGGAGCCCAAGATCTAAAAAGGCCATTTTCAAGTCCAAATTATAGCAACAACAAAGAAGCCCGAATCTGTCTTCCAGCCCGAGCACTGTTCAGTATTTTGGCCATATCTGGAGTCCAAATGAGCTGAAGTTTTTACATAAGAAAGCTGAGACAATTGCCTACAACTTCCATGTTTACAACTAGCTCCAATTTTGACGTTATCAATGACGTTTTGGGCAGACAAGAGAAGATAAGGATTGTCACCAAGTCAAAAGTTGGCCACCCACTTATCAATTAGTCATCAAATCAATAGTTCCCAATTTTGGCCTATAAAAGGAGGCATTTGCCATGCATTTAGGCATCTTGGTTTCCAGATCAAGATCATGCTGTTCCTTTCTCTCTTTGTATTTTTTGTAATGTTTATACTTTGCTTTCATTAATATCAAGTTCATGTTCTTATTTTGTTTATGTATTTTGCTTTCTTTCATTATGTCTAGCTAAGTTAATTATGTCAAGGTGAAAAGGTTACACTATTGGTGTGAGAATAAGTATAATGTAAACTTAATATGGACTTTAATGTTTGATACTAACATGTTTTATATTTTTGTTATCTTGTTCACTCTTTAATACTTTGCTTGTTAAATGACTAATCTTGATTTATGTTGTATAACACTTGGTACAACAAATGCTTGGCACTTTCATAGCCCATAATGTATGGTATAACCGACACCTGAGCTATGAAAGGAACTTGATTTGTTGTTAACATAAGTTATAATCATGAATGCTTGACGAGATTTACAAGTATTATCATGAATTGAATAAGATGACTAATGTAATCATGTTAACAATATATGATCTCATTGGAACCTCCTTTGTGTGTGGTTTCCAATTGAATAATAAGAGTTTATATTATACTTGTTTGACATACCATTAGTGGAACCTCTAACCTTGACATTTGTTATTATTGTTTAATCCTTACATTAATTTTTAGGAGAGAAAGATTCATTTAGTGTATGGGGGAGGCAGTCTTGGGTTAATGGGAGGTGTGTCAATAGCTGCATTTTTAGGAGGTAGTCAAGTTTTAGGAGTCGTCCCTGAAGCTTTGGCACAAGGGGACATCATTGGAAAAATAATTGGAGAGGAACTTCAGGTCTCTACAATGTCGGCTCGAATGAATGCAATGTTTAACCATGCTGATGCTTTCATTGCTTTACCAGGTGATCTAGGCACATTGGAAGAGATCTTTCATATTTCCTCTTGGGCTCAATTGCACATTCACCATAAACCCATTGGTTTGTTAAATGTTAATGGTTATTATGATAAGTTGTTATTTTTTCTTGATCATGCTGTGGAACAAGAATTTCTAACATCTTCTGCACGCCAAATCATAATCTCTGCTCCTACTGCTGAACAATTGATTGACCAACTACAATCTTTCACTCCTGTGATTGATCCTTCCATGAGTCGCATAAATTGGTCATCTACGGGAAGCCGTAAACAGCTTAGATTGGATTTGAGCCTTCATTTGTGAGTTTTTGTGTCTTTTGGTTTTATTATTGTGTTTTGTTATTTCTTATTTTTATTTCAGTGTGTTTCAGGTTTTCTCAGTGTTCGTTATTTCAGGTGATATCTTCTATACTCTATCTTTCTACCTTAGAACATTGAGGACAATGTCTCGTTTTGGTTGGGGGGAGAGGGTAGTAGTTGATAAAAAAAAAATTATTTTTCATTTCATAAAGCATGTGCATAATTGTTGTTACTAGGATGGCAGAGTAAAGGAGTTCTTTTGTTAAAGTGACTCTTGAGACGCATCTTAGTAACCATTCTTAACAAGATCTATTATAATACTTCCTGAAATATTCAGGTTTACAAACTCTGGTATTGTTACCACTTAATTCTGCTCATATACTTATTTAACATGTATTCTTAAACCTTAATTTACACACACACACTTTAACATATGATTGTGGGTTGCATATTGGATTATTACATTATTTATGTTCTTTTGTTAAAGGTAACAACTAAGGGAAAGGGATTGTATATAATTAAAAAAAAAAGAAAAACATGAAAAAAAAATAAAAAAAAAAGAGAAAAAATGATGATAATAAAAATATAGATAAGTTTGGTTTCGTAGCCTCCCTAACCTAAGCAATTAAGCCCGAATGGGTGTTTTAACACCTAATACCCTAAAGTCAACTGACTTGAGAGCTATTGGCCCAACGCTTGTTACATGGGTTGAGGAGAAAAGCTTAAGGGAATCAAACATTGCACTATCTACATATCAGTATCTGGGACCCGAGTTATTAAGCTCGTTGGGGTGTCTTAACACCTAATGCCTTAAGACCAACTGGTCAGGGAGTCATTAGCTGAAAGCTCGTTACATGGGTTAAAGATGCATGATGTTGTTAAATTATATGTATATATATTTGTTTTTTAAAAAAAAAGACAAAAAAAAAAGACAAAAATAATAATCCCAACCCATGGAAGTTAACCTTAAACATTAGAACAAAAATTTTATTTTCTTCCAAGAAAAGCCCCATAATTATGTGTTGATACATTGAGCACAAAAGAAAAGTTTATTAGTAACTTGTTAAGTGGTATTCAGCAGATATATAAATTTAATGAGAGTTTGTTAATGTGGATAGATTAATGGAAGTTAAATGATGAATACCTTGCTTTGTGAAATTTGCAAATTGTTTTAACGCTTTGATTACTAGGGACTAGTAATAAGCTGGTTGGGGGGTGTGATTAGTACTTAAAAGTGTATTTTTATCATGGTTTTATATCATCATTTTGCACTTGAAGTATCAATAACTCCTTAACTAAAATATGTTTTATAATAATGTATCTAATAATATAAGATACCTATAATTTGTGGTAAATGTCTATTTTTAATGCAGGCCTATCATATAAATGAAAGGATTGATTGATGATTTGAAGAACTTAAATTGCAAGGATAAAGAGATGGTCAAACTTAGAAAAGAGATGTCGGTGCAATCCAAACCGGAACACTGTTCGGTAATTGGGTCCTATCTGGAGCTATATATCTCAGATTTAGGTCCAATTTATATGGATGGAAAGGTAAGACATAGGCCTACAACTTTCATATGGAGCCCAAGATCTAAAAAGGCCATTTTCAAGTCCAAATTGTAGCAACACCAAAGAAGCCCGAATCTGTCTTCTAGCCCGAGCACTATTCGGTATTTTGGCCATATCTGGAGTTCTAGAAGTCCAAATGAGCTGAATTTTTTACACAAGAAATCTGAGACAATTGCCTACAACTTTCATGGTTTTAGTTGGATCCAATTTGCACGTTATCAATGACGTTTTGGGCAGACAAGAGAAGATAAGGATTGTCACCAAGTCAAAAATTGGCCACCCACTTATCAATTAGTCATCAAATCAATAGTTCCTAATTTTGGCCTATAAAAGGAGGCATTTGCCATTCATTTAGGCATCTTGGTTTCCAGATCAAGATCATGCTCTTCCTTTCTCTCTTTGTATTTTTTGTAATGTTTATACTTTGCTTTCATTAATATCAAGTTTATGTTCTTATTTTGTTTATGTATTTTGCTTTCTTTCATTATGTCTAGCTAAGTTAATTATGTCAAGGTGAAAAGGTTACACTAATGGTGTGAGAATAAGTATAATGTAAACTTAATATGGACTTTAATGTTTGATACTAACATGTTTTATATTTGTTATCTTGTTCACTCTTTAATACTTTGCTTGTTAAATGACTAATCTTGATTTATGTTGTATAACACTTGGTACAACAAATGCTTGGCACTTTCATAGCCCATAATGTATGGTATAACCGACACCTGAGCTATGAAAGGAACTTGATTTGTTGTTAACATAAGTTATAATCATGAATGCTTGACGAGATTTACAAGTATTAGCATTAATCGAATAAGATGACTAATGTAATTATGTTAACAATTTATAATCTGATTGGAACCTCCTTTGTGTGTGGTTTCCAATTGAATAATAAGAGTTTATATTATACTTGTTTGACATACCATTAGTGGAATCTCTAACCTTGACATTTGTTATTATCATTGTTTAATCGTTACATTAATATTCCATCTCAAAGTTCTCATCTTCTTCTTCTCCTTCTTTTTCATTATTATTATTATTACTAGTACTATTACTATTACTATTATTATTATTAGTACTACTAATACTATTACTATTATTATTATTATTATTATTATTATTATTATTATTATTATTATTATAGTTGTTGTTATTATTGCTACTTATAATTGTTGTCTATAATTTGAACAATTAACCTCCCTGTGGTTCGACCCCGGTCTTGCTGGGTTATTTATTACTTTGACACTCCTGCACTTGGGAGAAGACATCAACCTTTTAGTCGTGTCAGTATTATAATAGACCTTGTTAAGAATGGTTACTAAGATGCGTCTCAAGAGTCACTTTAACAAAAGAGCTCCTTTATTTTGCCATCCTAGTAACAACAATTATGCACATGCTTTACATAATGATTTTTTTTTTATCAACTACTACCCTCTCCCCTGAACCAAAACGAGACATTGTCCTTAATATTCTAAGATAGAAAGATAGAGTATAGAAGAGATATCACTTGAAATAACAAACACTGACAAACCTGAAACACACTGAAACAAAAATAAGAAGTAAAAAATCACAATAATAAAACCAAAAGACACAAAGATTCACAAATGAAGGCTCAAATCCAATCAAAGCTTTTTACGGCTTTCTATAGTTGACCAATTTATGCGACTCATGGAGGGATCAATTATAGGAATGTAGGATTGTAGTTGGTCAATTAATTATTTAGTAGTAGCAGCAAAGATTATGATTTGTCGTGTAGAAGATGTTAGAAATTCCTATTCTACAGCGTGATCAAGAAAAGACAAGAACTTATCATAATAACCTATGAGTTTATGGTGAATGTGCAGTTGAGCCCAAAAGAAAATATGAAAGATCTCTTCCAATGTGCCTAGACCACGTGGTAAAGCAATGAAGGCATCAACATGGTTAAACATTGCATTCATTTGAGCCGACATTGTGGAGACCTGAAGTTCCTCTCCAATTGTTTTTTCAATGATGTCCCCTTGTGCTAAAGCTTCGGGGATGACCCCCAAAACTTGACTACCTCCTAAAAATGCAGCTATTGACACACCTCCCATTAACCCAAGACTGCCTCCCCATACACTAAATGAATCTTTCTCTCAGCTAGCACCTGACCAAGATGATTTGCTGATTCTAAAAACTCATTTTCTTTCCCAGGACTAGATCCACTGAAAACACAAATATTTCTTATATGATGACTTGAGGAAGTTGTCATTTCTACACACTTCTATATTTGTTGAATGTATGGGTTGAGTAGAAATGAAAGGAAGGAAGAGAGGATTTTATAGATGAGAAATTAGAAAGGCAATCATAACACCTATATATAGGCTAGCTGGAGTCTCACACTCTCTCTCTCTTTTTATTTATTTATTTATTTAC
Organism: Populus pruinosa; assembly: GCA_026413675.1. NCBI lineage: Eukaryota > Viridiplantae > Streptophyta > Magnoliopsida > Malpighiales > Salicaceae > Populus > Populus pruinosa. Next base: position 9,710,083 of record CM048602.1, read on the forward strand.
TTTTGAAAAAGCATGTGTATGTACATGTAGTTGTGATTGTGGCTCACATCTTCCCTTGGTTTTACGTCCAAGAAATTCCATGAGGTAGAGCGGAAAATACTTTTTCAATTTTGCAAGATTAGTATCCATTTTCAAAGGATAATTGGAAGAGAGATTCAAAGAATTGCACAATATATACACAAATATCAGTTATTGTGGGAAACTGAAAGAACCAACTTAAGTCACGGAGTACTATTCTCCGCCATTTGACCGGGGTGAGAGAAACTAGCAAAAATCACTCAAAAAGAAACACAAAAACAATGTGAGAAAAATAAAATAATCAACCTTTATCTACAAGATCATTCAAACCAGTTGATTCATTTTCACTAGGAAAATTATCAAAGTAAGCTTTCAAACGATGTCCATTTTCCTTAAAATCATTGTCATTCTTTGGATTCTCGATGTCCTAGGCCCCATATGGATACACATGTTTCATAATAAAAGGACCGCTCCATCTTGATCTTAATTTTCCAAGAAATAAATGCAGTCGAGAATTATAAAGTAAGACTTTTTGACTAACATTGAATGTTTTTCTCAGTATTTTGTTGTTATGAAACTCTTTAATTCTTGTTTTATGAATTCTTGAATTTTCATATGCATCATTTCTTATTTCCTCAAGCTCATTTATTTGTAATTTTCGCAGTTGACTAGCATCATCCAGATTTGAATTGAAAGCTTTAATAGCCCAATAAGCTTTATGTTCAAGTTCCACAGGCAAGTGACAAGGTTTTTCATAGACTAGTCTATAAGGTGACATACCTAATGATGTTTTATAAGCAGTTCAATAAGCCCAAAGTGCATCATTAAGTCTTAAAGACCAGTCTTTCCTATTAGGGTTCACTCTTTTCTCCAAAATATGTTTGATCTCCCTATTAGCAAGCTCTACTTGTCCACTTGTTTGAGGGTGATAAGGGGTGCCAACTTTATGTGTGATTCCATATTTCTTCATTAAAGACTCAAATGTCTTGTTGCAGAAATGTGTTCCACCATCATTTATTATGGCTCGAGGGACTCCAAATCGACTCAAAATATTTTCTTTCAAAAACTTTATTACTGTTTTGTGATCATTGTTTCGACTTGGAATTACCTCTATTCATTTTGAAACATAATCTACTGTGACTAATATGTATAAGAAACCAAATGATGGAGGGAATGGAACCATGAAATCTATACCCCAACTGTCAAACATCTCAATGACAATAATAGGATTTAAAGGCATCATGTGATGTTTTGAAATAGATCCCAACTTTTGACAATTTTCACAAGACGTGCAGAACGCATGTGAGTCTTTGAACATGGTGGGCTGGTAAAATCCATTTTGAAAGATTTTTGCAGCTATCTTTTTTGACGAGAAATAACTTCCACATGCTTCAGAATTACAAAGTTTAATGACACTACTTACCTCATTGTCAGGAATGAATCTTTGAAATATTTGATCAGGACAATATTTGAATAAGTTAGGGTCGTCACAATAAAAGCTCTTCACTTCGTTCAAAAACTTTTCTTTGTCTAGGTACTCCAATCAGCTGGCAAATCTCCTAAAGCAAGAAAATTCATATTTTTATCATACCAAGGCATTGGACTAAGAGAAAGTAAGGATTCGTTAGGAAAGTAATCATCGATTGGTGTGATGTCAGATGTCGAATCTGTTGTCACTATTGACAAAAGATTCGCATCAATATTTTTGGTGTGTTTTTCATCCGTGATTTCTTCCTGAAAATAAATCATTTGCAAATCATCAGATTCATCAATCTCAATTTCACTGGAAGTGGTTGGAAATTGATCATGAATTAATTTTTCAGTAAAGTCAACTTCTTGTAAATTATTATCATCTCTAGGTTGCTTGCAAATGTTGAAAATATTCATTTCCAATGTCATGTTTCCAAATGATAGTTTCATTAGTCCATTCCTACAATTAATCAATGCATTAGAAGTTCCAAGAAATGAACATCCTAAAATAACAGGAAATGAATTACATACTTCAATAGGTTATGTGTCCAAGACAATAAAATCCACAGGATAAATGAATTTATCGACTTGTACTAACACATCTTCAATTATTCCTCTAGGCACTTTCATAGATCTATCGGCATGTAAAAGAGTTATAGAAGTTGGTTTTAACTCACCTAGATTGAGACTCTGAAAAACTGAATATGAAAGTAAATTCACACTAGCACCAAGATCAAGTAAGGCTCTTTCAATTTTATGCTATCTAATAAAGCAAGAAATTGTAGGACAACTAGGGTCTTTATATTTCAAAGCATTATTGTTCTGAAGAATAGCACTTACGTGTTCGGCTAGAAAGGCTTTTTTTTTCACATTCAGTTTCCTCTTCACAGTGCATAGATCTTTTAAAAATTTAGCATAGGAAGGAACCTGTTTAATAGTATCCAGCAAAGGTATATTGATTCTTACCTGTTTGGTCATGGCTTGAGGAAATGGAAGTGCTGGCGGAGAATCAGTCTTTTCTTTGCAATTTTCAGATTCAACCCCTTCCTTACCCTCAGAGATTGACTCATCATCTTTCTCATAAGGTTCAAGAGAGGGTTTTTCAATAACCTTACCACTACGTAGAGTAGTGACTGATTTTGACTTGATCCATGTGTTGGCTTCCAGAACTACTTGCATTTGCATTGTATTGCCCCTTGGGATTTTGTTATGGTTGAGATGGAAACTTACCTTTCTCTTGGAAACTGAGAGCAGATGTTAATTTTGCAAGAGTATCTTTAAAATCTGTCATGTTTTGAGCAAGTTGAATATTGATTGTCTCTTGCTTTTCAGTAAATGCATGTAATGTTTCCTCAAGATTTCTTCTAGGAGGTGGAGCATAAGGAGGTGCATATCCATGAGAATTTTGAAAATTATGGTGTGCTTGAAATGGTGGTTATGAAGTTTGTGCATTGTTATTTTCACTCTTCCAACTAAAATTTATGTGATTTCTCCAACCAAGGTTGTATGTTTGGGAGTATGGGTTGTGGTTGGCCCTTTGGAAACTGTTTAAAGCACGGGCTTGTTCATGGAGACATTCCTTAAAAGAAGGCAAGGTTGGACAATCGTTGGTTGAGTGTTCATTTGTGTCACAGATTTGACACACAATGTTTTCAATAGATTTTAATTGACCACTCTTTTTCAATTCTAGTGCCTCGACTTTTCTAGCTAAAGATGCAAACTTGGCTTGGAGGTCATGATCTTCTCTACGGTTGTACATACCTCCACTAGATGTATGAGGTTGAGTTTTACTTGGTGCCTTATACATACCCGCGGTGTTCCAATTTTGAGCATTTTCAGCTAACAAGTCTAAGTACTCCATTGCTTCATCAGGGTCTTTATCTTCAAAAGTTCCATTGGACATCAATTCAACCATTTACCTATCTTTAGGTGTTAACCCTTTATAGAAATGTGAAACCAATCTTCATGTTTCAAAAGCATGATGAGGGCAAGTACTAAGCAAGTCTCGATACCTATCCCAACATTGGTAAAATGTTTCTCTTGGTTTTTGAGTGAAAGTAGTGATTTGTCTTTTGAAAGAGTTTGTTTTGTGAGATGGGAAAAACTTCTTCAAAAACTGGTGTTACATTTCATCCCAAGCACGAATGGATCCTGGTCTTAAATTGTGTAGCCATGTTTTAGCTTTATCTTTTAATGAAAATGGAAAAAAGCTTTAATCTGATGGTGTTCATGTTATAATTTAAATTATTATATGTGTTGCAAACCTCCTCAAATTCCCTTAAATGCAAGTATGGATTTTCCAATTCTAAACCATGAAAAGAAGGTAAAAGTTGAATAATACCTGGTTTAAAATTAAAATGAGATGCATCGGGAGGGAAAACTATGCATGATGGTGCACTTGTTCTTGTGGGATTCATTTGGTCTCTAAGTGTTCTGACACAGTTATTCTCATTATGAAGTGAATGATTATCTTCTTCGGCTATATTTTCTGAAAATGATAAGGATACCCTATAAAGTCTACCACTTGATGTACGTGACCACACTCTCATGCACATGTAGGAATAGAATACAAAACATGTAAGTATTAAAGAGTGAACAAGATAACAAATATAAAACATGTTAATACCAAACATTAAAGTCCATATTAAGTTTACACTATACTTATTATTACTCCATTAGTGTAACCTTTTCACCTTGACATAATAAACTTAGCTAGACATAATGAAAGAAAGAAAAATAAATAAACAAAATAAGAACATAAATAAGATAAAAGTTAACTAAGTAAATGAAAGGAAATGAAAGGCATAAACTTGATATTAATGAAAACAAAACATAAACATTACAAAAAATACAAAGAGAGAAAGGAAGAGCATGATCTTGATCTGGAAACCAAGATGCCTAAATGTATGGCAAATGCCTCCTTTTATAGGCCAAAATTAGGAACTATTGATTTGATAACTAATTGATAAGTGGGTGGCCAACTTTTGACTTGGTGACAATCCTTATCTTCTCTTGTCTGCCTAAAATGTCATTGATAACATCAAAATTGGAGCCACTCAAAAACATGAAAGTTATAGGCAATTGTCTTAACTGTCTTGTGTAAAACATTCAACTCATTTGGACTTCTAAATCTCCAGATATGGCTAAAATACTAAACAGTGCTCAGGCTGGAGAACAGATTCGGGCATCTTTGTTGTTGCTAATTTTGGTCATCTCTTTGCCCTTGCAATTTAAGTTCTTAAAGTCATCAATCAATCCTTTCATTTGTGTGATAGGCCTACATTTAAAATGAATATTTACCATAAATTAAAGGTATCTTATATTATTAGATATATTATTATAAAACATGTTTTAGTTAAGGAGTTATTGATACTTCAAGTGCAAAATGATTATATAAAACCATGATAAAAATGCTCTTTTAAGTACTAATCAACACTCAACCAATGATTGTCTAACCTTGCCTTCTTTTAAGGAATGTCTCCATGAACAAGCCCATGTTTCAAACAGTTTGCAAAGGGCCAAGCACAACCCATACTCACAAACATATAATTCATTTCCTGTTATTTTAGAACGTCTGTTTTTTGTAACCTCTAATGCATTGACTAATTGTAGAAATGGACTGATGAAGTTATCATTTGCAAACATGACATTGGAGATGAATATTTTCAATATTTGTAAGCAACCTGGAGATGATAACGATTTACAAGAAGTAGATCATGTTGAGGAATTAGTTTATGATCAACTTGAATCTACTTTAAGTAAAAATGAGTTAGATGAATCTGAAGATTTGCAAATGATTTATTCTAAGGAAGAAATCACGGATGGAACAAGCACTGAAAATATTGATGCGAATCTTTTGTCAATAGTGACAACAGATTCGACATTTGACATCACACCAATCGATGATTACTTTCCTAACAAATCCTTACTTTCTCTTAGTCCAATGCCTTGGTATGATAAAAATATCAATTTTCTTGCTTTAGGAGATTTGCCAACTGATTAGAGTATTCAAGACAAAGAAAAGTTTTTGAACGAAGTGAAGAGCTTTTATTGTGATGACCCTAACTTATTCAAATATTGTCCTGATCAAATATTTCAAAGATTCATTCCCGACAATGAGGTAAGTAGTGTCATTAAACTTTGTGATTATAAAGCATGTGGAAGTTCTCGTTAAAAAAGATAGCTGCAAAAATCTTTCAAAATGGATTTTATTGGGCCACCATGTTCAAGGACACGCATGCATTTTGCAAAACTTGTGAAAATTGTCAAAAAGTTTTGTTTTATAATTCTCAACTCTATGCATTCCCTAGAGAGCTAAGACCAAGATGGAGTAATCCTTATGGGGCCTGTGATATTGAGAATTCAATGAATGACAATGATTTTAAGGAAAATGGACATCGTTTGAAAGCTTACTTTCATAATTTTCCTAGTGAAAATGAATCAACTGGTTGGAATGATCTTGTAGATAAAGGTTGATTATTTTGTTTTTCTCACATTGTTTTTGTATTTCTTTTTTAGTGATTTTTGCTAGTTTCTCTCACCTCGATCAAATGTCGGACAACGGTACTCCGTGACTTAAGTCGGTTCTTTCAGTTTCCCACAATAACTGATATTTGTGTATATATTTGTGCAATTTTGTGTATATATTTGTGCAATTCTTTTAATCTCTCTTCCAATTCTCATTTGAAAATGGATACTAATCTTGAAAAATTGAAAAAGTATTTTCTCACTCTACCTAAGAATGCGATTACAAAAGTTTATCGTGCTAGATATGCAAGATTGAGATTGTTAATGAATCATGGAATTCCTGAAGATATCCGCTGGTTGATTGAAGCAAAGGTCCGATTATCAGGTGAGTCCTCTAACTCTTTCATTTCACACATACCAGGAATAGATAAAAGCACTTTTGCAAAAAAACGTTGTGCAAAACGACTGAAAGTCTGTCATCGATGTGCTAGATGGACTTGTAATGTACAATGTCGTTCTTTAAGAATGGTATCTATAAACCGTAAAGATAAAATACAATTCATTAAGGATGGCCTGAGTAAGGAGACTTTAGATAATCTTCTATTGACTCTTGAGATGCATCCTAGCAGAAATGTGCATCATGCAATTCATGATTTATGGCCACTATTTTATAAAGAACATGATCGACTTAGTCTTGAGAATCTAACTAAAAAAAAACATGTTTTCTAGTTTTTAAGAAAATTGGATAAGAAGCCTATCCCCGACCCATAGAGGGCGTTTAAGCCGTTCTTGGACATAAAACTGAAGGAAGATGTGAGCCACAATCACAACTACCTGTACATACACATGCTTTTTCAAAAGTAAATAAATAAATAAATAAAAAGAGAGAGAGAGAGTGTGAGACTCCAGCTAGCCTATATATAGGTGTTATGATTGCCTTTCTAATTTCTCATCTATAAAATCCTCTCTTTCTTCCTTTCATTTCTACTCAACCCATACATTCAACAAATACAGAAGTGTGTAAAAATGGCAAGTTCCTTAGGTCGTTAGATAAGAAATATTTGTGTTTTCGGTGGATCTAGTCTTGGGAAAGGAAAGGTGTTTTTAGAATCAGCAAATCATCTTGGTCAAGTGCTAGCTGACAGAAAGATTCATTTAGTGTATGAGAGAGGTAGTCTTGAGTTAATAGAAGGTGTGTCAATAGCTGTATTTTTAGGAGTTAGTCAAGCTTTAGCACAAGGGGACATCATAGGAAAAACAATTAGAGAGAAACTTTAGGTCTCCACAATGTCAGCTGAATGAATGCAATGTTTAACCATATTGATGCCTTCATTGCTTTACTAGGTGGTCTAGGTACATTGAAAGAGATCTTTCATATTTCCTCTTGGGTCCAACTACACATTCACCATAAACCCATAGGTTTGTTAAATGTTAATGGTTATTATGATAAGTTGCTGTCTTTTCTTGATCATGTTGTGGAACAAGAATTTCTAACATCTTCTGCACGACAAATCATAATCTCGGCTGCTACTACTGAACAATTCATTGACCAACTATAATCCTTCATTCCTGTAATTGATCCCTCCATGAGTCGTAAAAATTGGTCAGCTAAGGAAAGCCATAAAAAGCTTAGATTGAATTTGAGCTTTTATTTGTGAATTTTTATGTCTTTTGGTTTTATTATTGTATTTTGTTATTTCTTATTTTTGTTTCAGTGTGTTTCAGGTTTGTCAGTGTTCCTTATTTCAGGTGATATCTTCTATACTCTATCTTTCTACCTTAGAACATTGAGGACAATGTCTCGTTTTGGTTAGGGGGAGAGGGTAGTAGCTAAAATAAAATGTGTTTTCTATTTCCTAAAGCATATGTAAAATTATTGTCACTATGATGGCAGAGTAAGGAGAACTTTTATGACTCTTGAGACGCATCTTAGTAACCATTCTTAACAAGGTCTATTATAATACTTCTTGAAATATTCAGGTTTACAAACTCTCGCATTGTTATCACTTAATTTTGCTCATATACTTATTTAACATGTATTCTTAAACCTTAATTTACACACACACACTTTAACAAATGATTGTGGGTTGCATATTAGATTATTACATTATTTATGTTCTTTTGGATTATTACCCTAAAGTCAACTGATGTGGGAGCTATTGGCCCAACGCTTGTTACATGGGTTGAGGCGAAAAGCTTAAGGGAATTAAACATTGCACTATCTACATATCAATATCTGCGACCCAAGTTAGTAAGCTCGTAAGGGTGTCTCAACACCTAATGCCCTAAGACCAACTGGTCTTAGGGTCGTTAGCCGAAAGCTCGTTACATAGGTTAAAGATGCGTGATGTGTTAATACATTAAGCACAAAAGAAATGTTTATTAATATCTTGTTAAGAGGTATTGAGCAGGTATATAAATTTAATGAGAGTTTAATTGTTATATTAATATTCTATCTCAAAGTTCTCATCTTCTTCTCCTTCTTTTTCTTTATTATTATTATTGTTGTTGTTGTTGTTGTTGTTGTTGTTGTTACTATTATTATTGTTATTGTTCTTATTATTATTGTTGTTGTATTATTGTTATTTGTAATTTGTAAAATTAACATCCCTATGGTTCGACCCCGGTCTTGTCGGGTGATTAGTACTTAAAAATACATTTTTGTCATGGTTTTATATCATCATTTTGCACTTGAAGTATCAATAACTCCTTAACTAAAGCATGTTTTATAATAATATATCTAATAATATAAGATACCTTTAATTTGTGGTAAATGTTCATTTTAAATACAGGCCTATCACATAAATGAAATGATTGATTGATGACTTTAAGAACTTAAATTGCAAAGGCAAAGAGATGGCCAAACTTAGAAAAGAGATGTCGGTGCGATCCAAACTGGAACACTATTCGGTAATTGGGTCATATCTGGAGCTATATATCTCAGATTTAGGTCCCATTTATATGGATGGAAAGGTAAGACATAGGCCTACAACTTTCATATGGAGCCCAAGATCTAAAAATCAAATTTGCAAGTCCAAATTGTAGCAACAACAAAGAAGCCCGAATCTATCTTCCAGCCCGAGCACTGTTCGGTATTTTGGCCATATCTAGAGTTGTAGAAGTCCAAATAAGCTGACGTTTTTACACAAGAAAGCTGAGATAATTGTCTACAACTTTCATGTTTACAACTGGCTCCAATTTTGACGTTATCAATGACGTTTTGGGCAGACAAGAGAAGATAAGGATTGTCACCAAGTCAAAAGTTGGCCACCCACTTATCAATTAGTCACCAAATCAATAGTTCCCAATTTTGGCCTATAAAAGGAGGCATTTGCCATGCATTTAGGCATCTTGGTTTCCAGATCAAGATCATGCTCTTCCTTTCTCTCTTTGTATTTTTTGTAATGTTTATGCTTTGCTTTCATTAATATCAAGTTTATGCCTTTCATTTCCTTTCCTTTACTAGTTAACTTTTATGTTCTTATTTTGTTTATCTATTTTGCTTTCTTTCATTTTGTCTTGCTAAGTTAATTATGTCAAGGTGAAAAGGTTACACTAATGGTGTAAGAAGAAGTATAATGTAAACTTAATATGGACTTTAATGTTTGCTACTAACATGTTTTATATTTGTTATCCTCTTCACTCTTTAATACTTTGCTTGTTAAATGACTAATCTTGATCTATGTTGTATAACACTTGGTACAACAAATGCTTGGCACTTTCATAGCCCATAATGTATGGTATAACCGACACCTGAGCTATGAAAGGAACTTGATTTGTTGTTAACATAAGTTATTAGCATTAATTGAATAAGATGACGAATGTAATCATGTTAGCAATATATAATCTGATTGGAACCTCCTTTGTGTGTGGTTTCCAATTCAATAATAAGAGTTTATATTATACTTATTTGATATACCATTAGTGGAACCTCTAACCTTGACATTTGTTATTATTATTGTTTAATCCTTACATTAATTTTCCATCTCCAAGTTCTCATCATCATCTTCTTCTTCTCTTTCTTTATTATTATTATTATTATTATTATTATTATTATTATTATTATTATTATTATTATTACTATTATTATTATTGTTAATGTTAATCTTATTGTTGTTGTATTATTATTATTTATAATTTGTACAAATAACCTCCCTGTGGTTCGACCCCGGTCTTGCCGGGTTATTTATTACTTCGACACTCCTGCACTTGGGAGAAGACATCAATCTTTTCGTCGTGTCAAGTTTCTGGCGCCGTTGCCGGGGAGGTAAGTTCTTGTATAAATTATAGTAGTTATTTTATTTTCTCTTTTAAGTTTTCTTGTATATAACTTTGTTTCTTTTCTTTTGTTTCTTTTTATTTTGTTTCCTTCCTCCTTCTTTTGCTTTCTTCTTCTTTTTTATTTTATTCCTACACGTGTATGAGAGTGTGGTCACGTACATCAAGTGGTAGACTTTGTAGGATATCCTCATCATTTTCAGAAAATATGGATGAAGAAGATAATCAATCACTTCATAATGAAAATAATGAGAATAACCGTGCTAGAACACTTAGAGACCACATGAATCCCACAAGAAAAGTGTACCATCATGCATAGTTTTTCCTCCTGATGCATCTCATTTTAATTTTAAACCAGGCATTATTCAACTTTTACCTTCTTTTCATGGCTTAGAATTGGAAAATCCGTACTTGCATTTAAGGGAATTTAAGGAGATCTGCAACACATATAATGATTCAAATTATAGCATGAACACCATCAAATTAAAGCTTTTTCCTTTTTCATTAAAAGATAAAGCTAAAAATAGCTACAAAATTTGAGACCACGATCCATTCGTGCTTGGGATGAAATGCAACAATAATTTTTAAAAAAGTTTTTCCCATCTCATAGAACAAACTCTTTCAAAAGACAAATCACCACTTTCACTCAAAAACCAAGAGAAACATTTTAACAATGTTGGGATAAGTATCGAGACTTGCTTAGTACTTGCCCTCATCATGGTTTTGAAATATGGAGATTGGTTTCACATTTCTATGAAGGGTTAACACCTAAAGATAGGCAAATGGTTGAATTGATGTGTAATGGAACTTTTGAAGATAAAGAACCTGATGAAGCAATGGAGTACTTAGACTTATTAGCTGAAAATGCTCAAAATTGGGACACTTCGGGTACTTATGAGGCACCGAGTAAAACTCAACCTCACACATCTAGTGGAGGCATGTACAACCTTAGAGAAGATCATGACCTTCAAGCCAAGTTTGCATTTTTAGCTAGAAAAGTCGAGGCACTAGAATTGAAAAAGAGTGGTCAATTAAAATCTGTTGAAAACATTGTGTGTCAAATCTGTGAAACAAATGAACACTCAACCAATGATTATCCAACCTTGCCTTCTTTTAAGGAATGTCTCCATGAACAAGCACATGCTTTAAACAATTTCCAAAGGCCCAACCCATACTCCCAAACATACAACCCTGGTTGGAGGAATCACCCAAATTTCAGTTGGAAGAGTGAGAACAACAATACACAAACTTCACAATCACCATTTCAAGCACACCACAATTTCCAAAATTCTCATGGATATGCACCTCCTTATGCTCCACCGCTTAGAAGAAATCTTGAGGAAACATTGCATGCATTCATTGAAAAGCAAGAGACAATCAATACTCAACTTGCTCAAAACATGACAAATTTTAAAGATACTCTTGCTAAATTAACATCTGCTCTTACTTTCCAAGAGAAAGTTAAGTTTTCATCTCAAACACAACAAAATCCCAAGGGGCAATATAATGCAAATGCAAGTAGTTCCGGAAGCCAACACATGGATCAAGTCAAATCAATCACTACTGTGCGCAGTGGCAAGGTTATTGATAAACCCTCTCTTGAACCTTATGAGAAAGATGATGAGTCAATCTCTGAGGGTAAGGAAGGGGTTGAATATGAAAATTGCAAAGAAACAACTGATTCTCCTCCAGCACTTCCATTTCCTCAAGTCATGACCAAACAAAGGAAAGTTAATCACAACTCTGAAATCTTTGAAACTTTCAAACAGGTAAGAATCAATATACCTTTGTTGGATGCTATTAAACAGGTTCAAATCTGATGGTGTTCATGCTACAATTTAAATTATTATATGTGTTGCAGACCTCCTCAAATTCCCTTAAATGCAAGTATGGATTTTCCAATTCTAAACCATGAAAAGAAGGTAAAAGTTGAATAATACCTGGTTTAAAATTAAAATGAGATGCATCAGGAGGAAAAACTATGCATGATGGTGCACTTGTTCTTGTGGGATTCATGTGGTCTCTAAGTGTTCTAGCACGGTTATTCTCATTATTCTCATTTTGAAGTGATTGATTATCTTCTTCGGCCATATTTTCTGAAAATGATGAGGATACCCTACAAAGTCTACCACTTGATGTACGTGACCACACTCTCATGCACGTGTAGGAATAAAATAAAATAAAAAGAAGAAAGCAAAAGAAGGAGGAAGAAAAGAAAATAAAAAGAAAGAAAAGAAAAGAAACAAAGTTATATACAAAAAAAGTAAAAAGAGAAAATAAATACTATAATTTATACAAGAACTTACCTCCCCGGCAACGGCGCCAAAAACTTGACACGACTGAAAGATTGATGTCTTCTCCCAAGTGCAGGAGTGTCGAAGTAATAAATAACCCGGTAAGACCGGGGTCGAACCACAGGGAGGTTAATTGTACAAATTATAAATAACAATAATACAACAACAATAACAACAATAACAATAATAATAATAACAATAATAATAGTAACAATAATAATAGTAATACTAATACTAATAATACTAATAATAATAATAGTAATAGTAGTAGTAATAATAATAATAATAATAATAATAAAGAAAGAGAAGAAGAAGAAGATGATGATAACTTGGAGATGGAAAATTAATGTAAGGATTAAACAATAATAATAACAAATGTCAAGGTTAGAGGTTCCACTAATGGTATATCAAACAAGTATAATATAAACTCTTATTATTGAATTGGAAACCACACACAAAGGAGGTTCCAATCAGATTATATATTGTTAACATGATTACATTAGTCATCTTATTCAATTAATGCTAATACTTGTAAATCTCGTCAAGCATTCATGATTATAACTTATGTTAACAACAAATCAAGTTCCTTTCATAGCTCAGGTGTCGGTTATACCATACATTATGGGCTATGAAAGTACCAAGCATTTGTTGTACCAAGTGTTATACAACATAAATCAAGATTAGTCATTTAACAAGCAAAGTATTAAAGAGTTAACAAGATAACAAATATAAAACATGTTAGTATCAAACATTAAAGTCCGTATTAAGTTTACATTATACTTATTCTCACACCATTAGTGTAACCTTTTCACCTTGACATAATTAACTTAGCTAGACATAATGAAAGAAAGCAAAATAGATAAACAAAATAAGAACATAAAAGCTAACTAAGTAAAGGAAAGGAAATGAAAGGCATAAACTTGATATTAATGAAAGTAAAGCATAAACATTACAAAAAATACAAAGAGAGAAAGGAAGAGCATGATCTTGATCTGAACACCAAGATGCCTAAATGCATGGCAAATGCCTCCTTTTATAGGCCAAAATTGGGAACTATTGATTTGATGACTAATTGATAAGTGGGTGGCCAACTTTTGACTTGGTGACAATCCTTATCTTCTCTTGTCTGCCCAAAACGTCATTGATAACGTCAAAACTGGAGCCAGGTGCAAACATGAAAGTTGTAGGCAATTGTCTCAGATTTCTTGTGTAAACAATTCAGCTCATTTAGACTTCTAGAACTCCAGATATGGCCAAAATACCGAACAGTGCTCGGGTTGGAAGACAGATTCGGGCTTCTTTGTTGTTGCTATAATTTGGACTTGATAATGGCCTTTTTAGATCTTGGGCTCCATATGAAAGTTGTAGCCCTATGTCTTACCTTTCCATCCATATAAATTGGACCTAAATCTGAGATCTGTAGCTCCAGATATGACCCAATTACCGAACAGTGTTCCGGTTTGGATTGCACCGACATCTCTTTTCTAAGTTTGGCCATCTCTTTATCCTTGCAATTTAAGTTCTTCAAGTCATCAATCAATCCTTTCATTTATGGGATAGACTTGCATTAAAAATAGACATTTACCATAAATTATAGGTATCTTATATTATTACATACATTATTATAAAACATATTTTAGTTAAGGAGTTATTGATACTTCAAGTGCAAAATGATGATATAAAACCATGATAAAAATGCACTTTTAAGTACTAATCACACCCCCCAACCAGCTTATTACTAGTCCCTAGTAATCAAAGCGTTACAACAATTTGCAAATTTCACAAAGCAAGGTATTCATCATTTAACTTCCATTAATCTATCCAGATAAACAAACTCTCATTAAATTTATATATCTGCTCAATACCTCTTAACAAGATATTAATAAACCTTTCTTTTGTGCTCAATGTATCAACACATAATTATGGGGTTTTCTTGGAAGAAAACAAAATTTTTGTTCTAATGTTTAAGGTTAACTTCCATGGGTTGAGATTATTATTTTTGTCTTTTAAAAAAAACAAATATATATACATATAATTGAAAAACATCATGCATCTTTAACCCATGTAACGAGCTTTCAGCTAATGACTCCTAGACCAGTTGGTCTTAGGGCATTAGGTGTTAAGACACCCCAACGAGCTTAGTAACTCGGGTCGTAGATACTGATATGTAGATAGTGCAATGTTTGATTCCCTTAAGCTTTTCTCCTCAACCCATGTAACAAGCGTTGGGCCAATAGCTCCCAAGTCAGTTAACTTTAGGGTATTAGGTGTTAAAACACCCCTTCGGGCTTAATTGCTTAGGTTAGGGAGGCTACGAAACCAAACTTATCTACATTTTTATTATCATCATTTTTTCTCTTTTTTTTCTTTTTTTTTCATGTTTTTTTTTTTAATTATATACAATCCCTTTCCCTTAGTTGTTACCTTTAACAAAAGAACATAAATAATGTAATAATCCAATATGCAACCCACAATCATATGTTAAAGTGTGTGTGTGTAAATTAAGGTTTAAGAATACATGTTAAATAAGTATATGAGCAGAATTAAGTGGTAACAATACGAGAGTTTGTAAACCTGAATATTTCAGGAAGTATTATAATAGACCTTGTTAAAAATGGTTACTAAGATGCGTCTCAAGAGTCACTTTAACAAAAGAACTCCTTTACTCTGCCATCCTAGTAACAACAATTATGCACATGCTTTATGAAATGAAAAACAATTTTTTTTTTTTTTTATCAACTACTACCCTCTCCCCCCAACCAAAACGAGACATTGTCCTCAATGTTCTAAGGTAGAAAGATAGAGTATAGAAGATATCACCTGAAATAACGAACACTGACAAAAGCTGAAACACACTGAAACAAAAATAACAAAACACAATAATAAAACCAAAATACACAAAAGTTCACAAATGAAGGCTCAAATCCAATCTAAGCTTTTTACGGCTTCCCGTAGATGACCAATTTATGCGACTCATGGAAGGATCAATCACAGGAATGAAAGATTGTAGTTGGTCAATCAATTGTTCAGCAGTAGTAGCAGAGATTATGATTTGTCGTGCAGAAGATGTTACAAATTCCTGTTCCACAGCATGATCAAGAAAAGACAACAACTTATCATAATAACCATTAACATTTAACAAACCTATGGGTTTATGGTGAATGTGCAATTGAGCCCAAGAGGAAATATGAAAGATCTCTTCCAATGTGCCTAGACCACCTGGTAAAGCAATAAAAGCATCAGCATGGTTAAACATTGCATTCATTCGAGCCGACATTGTGGAGACCTGAAGTTCCTCTCCAATTGTTTTTCCAATGATGTCCCCTTGTGCCAAAGCTTCAGGGACGACTCCTAAAACTTGACTACCTCCTAAAAATGCAGCTATTGACACACCTCCCATGAACCCAAGACTGCCTCCCCCATACACTAAATGAATCTTTCTCTCAGCTAGCACCTGACCAAGATGATTTGCTGATTCTAAAAACTCCTTTTCTTTCCCAGGACTAGATCCACCAAAAACACAAATATTTCTTATTTGAGGACTTGAGGAACTTGCCATTTCTACACACTTCTGTATTTGTTGAATGTATGGGTTGAGTAGAAATGAAAGGAAGGAAAAGAGGGTTTTATAGATGAGAAAGTAGAAAGGCAATCATAACATCTATATGTAGGCCAGCTAGAGTCTCACACACTCTCTCTCTCTTTTTATTTATTTATTTATTTACTTTTGAAAAAAACATGTGTATGTACAGGTAGTTGTGATTGTGGCTCACATCTTCCCTTGGTTTTACGTCCAAGAACGGCTTAAACGCCCTCTATGGGTCGGGGATAGGCTTCCCATCCAGTTTTCTTAAAAACTGGCAAATAGGGTCTTTTTTAGTCAGATTCCCAAGACTAAGTCGATCATGTTCTTTATGAAATAGTGGCCATAAATCATGAATTGCACGATGCACATCTCCACTAGGATGCGTCTCAAGAGTCAATAGAAGATTATCTAAAGACTCCTTACTCAGGCCATCCTTAATGAATTGTATTTTATCTTCACGGTTTATAGATACCATTCCTAAAGAACGACATTGTGTATTACAAGTCCATCTAGCACATCGATGACAGACATCCAGTCGTTTTGCACGACGTTTCTTTGCAAAAGTGCTTTTACCTGTTCCAGGCATGTGTGAAATGAAGAAGTTAGAGGACTCACCTGATAATCGGACCTTTGCTTCAATCAACCAGCGAATATCTTCAGGAATTCCATGATTCATTAACAATCTCAATCTTGCACATCTAGCACGGTAAATTTTTGTAATCGTATTCTGAGGCAGAGCGGGAAAATTCTTTTTCAATTTTTCAAGATTAGTGTCCATTTTCAAATGAGAATTGGAAGAGAGATTCAAAGAATTGCACAGATATATACACAGATATCAGTAATTGTGGGAAACTGAAAGAACCGACTTAAGTCACGGAGTACCGTTATCCGCCATTTGACCGGGGTGAAGAAACTCGCAAAAATCACTCAAAAAGAAACAAAAATAAAATAAAATAAAATCAATATTTATATAAGAAACAAAAATAAAATAAAATAAAATAAAATAAAATCAATCTTTATATACAGGATCACCCAATTCAATAGAGTTATGTTCAACTGAAAAATTGTCAAAGTAAACTTTCAGACGATGTCCATTTACCTTGAAAACATTGCCATTCTTTGGATTCTCGATGTCATAGGCCCCATATGGATACACATGTTTCACAATAAAAGGACCACTCCATCTTGATCTTAATTTTCCAGGAAATAAATGCAGTCGAGAATTATAAAGCAAGACTTTTTGACCAACATTGAAGGTTTTTCTCTGTATTTTCTTGTCATGAAACTCTTTAATTCTTGCTTTATGAATTCTTGAATTTTCATATACATCATTTCTTATTTCCTCAAGCTCATTTATTTGTAATTTTCGCAGTTGACTAGCATCATCCAAATTTGAATTGAAAGCTTTAATAGCCCAATAAGCTTTATGTTCAAGTTCCACAGGCAAGTGACAAGGTTTTCCATAGACTAGTCTATACGGTGACATACCTAATGATGTTTTATAAGCAGTTTGATAAGCCCAAAGTGCATCATTAAGTCTTAAAGACCAGTCTTTCCTATTAGGGTTCACTGTTTTCTCCAAAATATGTTTGATCTCCCTATTAGCAAGCTCTACTTGTCCACTTGTTTGAGGGTGATAAGGGGTGGCAACTTTGTGTGTGATTCCATATTTCTTCATTAAAGACTCAAATGGCTTGTTGCAGAAATGTGTTCCACCATCACTTATTATGGCTCGAGGGACTCCAAATCGACTCAAAATATTTTCTTTCAAAAACTTTATCACTGTTTTGTGATCATTGTTTCGACTTGGAATTGCCTCTATCCATTTTGAAACATAATCTACTGCGACTAATATGTATAAGAAACCAAATGATGGAGGGAATGGGCCCATGAAATCTATACCCCAACAATCAAAGATCTCAATGACAATAATAGGGTTTAAAGGCATCATGTGACGTTTTGAAATAGATCCCAACTTTTGACAATTTTCACAAGACTTGCAGAATGCATGTGAGTCTTTGAACATGGTGGGCCAGTAAAATCCACTTTGTAAGATTTTTGCAGTTGTCTTTCTTGATGAGAAATGGCCCCCACATGCCTCAGAATGACAAAATTTAATGACACTACTTACCTCATTGTCAGGAATGCATCTTCGAAATATTTGATCAGGACAATATTTGAATAAATAAGGATCATCCCAATAAAAGTTCGTCACTTCGTTCAAAAACTTTCTTTTATCTTGGGTATTCCAATGAGCTGGCAATTGTCCTGAAACAAGAAAATTGACAATATTAGCAAACCAAGGCATTGTAGAGACAGAAAGTAAAGATTCATCAGGAAAGTAGTCATCGATTGGTGTGATGTCAGTTTTCGAATCTGTTGTCAATCTTGACAAGTGATCTGCGACAACATTTTCGCTGCCTTTCTTATCTTTGATTGTGATATCAAATTCTTGAAGTAATAAAATCCACCGCACCAATCTAGCCTTGGAATCTTTCTTAGAAAGAAGATATTTCAATGCTGCATGATCACTAAAAACAACAACAGGTGAGCCAACAAGATAAGATCTGAATTTTTCACATGCAAATACTACTGCAAGTAATTCTTTTTCAGTGGTGGTATAATTCATTTGAGCACTATTTAAAGTTTTACTTGCATAGTAAATTACATAAGGTTTCTTATCTTTTCTTTGTCCCAAAACAGCACCTACGGCATAATCACTAGCATCACACATTATTTCAAAAGGTAAGGACCAATCGGGAGGTTGAATGATAGGAGCACAAGTAAGCAAGTTTTTAAGTTTAACAAAGGCTTCTTCACAATGTTCAGTCCATTCAAAAATAGTATCCTTTGTTAGAAGGTTACTTAAAGGCTTAGATATTACACTAAAATCTTTGATGAACCTTCTATAAAAACCAGCATGTCCCAGGAATGATCTAACATCTTTAAGAGATTTTGGTGTTGGCAAGTTTGCAATTAACTCAATTTTAGATTTGTCAACCTCAATTCCTTTTGATGAAACAATGTGACCAAGTACAATGCCATTTGTTACCATAAAATGACATTTTTCCCAATTCAGCACAAGATTCTTCTCTTCACACCTGGTTAAAACCTTTCCTAAATTAGTCAAACAATCATCAAATGAATCGCCAAAAACAGAAAAATCATCCATGAAAATCTCAAGAAAATGTTCAACCATATCGCTAAATATACTAAGCATGCATCTTTGAAATGTGGCTGGTGCATTACATAATCCAAAAGGCATCCTTCGATATGCAAAAGTACCAAATGGACATGTGAAAGTAGTCTTTTCTTGATCTTCCAATGCAATTTCAATTTGGTTGTAACCCGAATAGCCATCTAGGAAACAATAAAATTCATGACCTGCAACTCTTTCCAGGATTTGATCCATGAAAGGTAAAGGAAAATGATCTTTTCTAGTCATTGAATTAAGTTTCCTATAGTCAATGCACATGCGCCAACCAGTAACAGTTCTAGTGGGAATTAACTCATTGTTCTCATTTGTTATCACAGTGACTCCAGACTTCTTAGGTACAACTTGGGTAGGACTTACCCATTTGCTGTCAGAAATAGGATAAATGATTTCATTATCTAGAAGCTTAATGACTTCATTTTTCACTACTTCTTTCATATTAGGATTTAGCCTTCGTTGCATTTCTCTAGAGGGTTTAGCATTTTCCTCTAAATAAATTCTGTGTGTACAAATCAAAGGACTAATTCCTTTTATATCAGCTATGGTCCATCCTAATGCTTTTTTATGCATTTTCAGAGTTTGTAATAACTTACCTTCTTGATGTGCATTAAGTTTGGAAGAGATTATTACCGGAAAAGTTTTATTTTCTCCCAAAAATGAGTATTTGAGATTGGATGGCAACGGCTTCAAATCAAGTTTTGGTGGTTGAACACTTGAAGGTATGGACTTAATTGGTCGTGGTGGCAATTCCTCAATTTGTGGCCTCCAATTACTTGTCTTTGATTCTTCCTGAAAATAAATCATTTCCAAATCATCAGATTCATCAATCTCAATTTCATTGGAAGTGGTTGGAAATTGATCATGAATTAATTTTTCAGTAAAGTCCACTTCCTATAAATCATTATCATCTCTAGGTTGCTTGCAAATGTTGAAAATATTCATCTCCAATGTCATGTTTCCAAATGATAGCTTCATCAGTCCATTCCTACAATTAATCAATGCATTAGAAGTTGCAAGAAATGGACGTCCTAAAATAACAGGAAATGAATTACATACTTCAACAGGTTGTGTGTCCAAGACAATAAAATCCACAGGATAAATGAATTTATCGACTTGTACTAACACATCTTCAATTATTCCTCTAGGCACTTTTATAGATCTATCGGCAAGTAAAAGAGTTATAGAAGTTGGTTTTAACTCACCTAGATTGAGACTCTGAAAAACTGAATATGGAAGTAAATTCACACTAGCACCAAGATCAAGTAAGGCTCTTTCAATTTTATGGTCTCCAATAAAGCAAGAAATTGTACGACAACCAGGGTCTTTATATTTCAAAGCATTATTGTTTTGAAGAATAGCACTTACTTGTTCGGCTAGAAAGGCTTTCTTTTTCACATTCAGTTTCCTCTTCACAGTGCAGAGATCTTTCAAAAATTTAGCATAGGAAGGAACCTGTTTAATAGCATCCAGCAAAGGTATATTGATCCTTACCTGTTTGAAAATTTCATAAATTTCAGAATTGTGATTGACTTTCCTTTGTTTGGTCATGGCTTGAGGAAATGGAAGTGCTGGCGGTGAATCAGTCGTTTCTTTGCAATTTTCAGATTCATCCCCTTCCTTACCCTCAGAGATTGATTCATCATCTTTCTCATAAGGTTCAAGAGAGGGTTTTTCAATAACCTTACCACTGCGCAGAGTAGTGACTGATTTGACTTGATCCATGTGTTGGCTTCCGGAACTACTTGCATTTGCATTGTATTGCCCTTTGGGATTTTGTTGTGTTTGAGATGGAAACTTACCTTTCTCTTGGAAACTAAGAGCAGATGTTAATTTAGCAAGAGTATCTTTAAAATCTGTCATGTTTTGAACAAGTTGAGTATTAATTGTCTCTTGCTTTTCAATGAATGCATGCAATGTTTCCTCAAGATTTCTTCTAGGAGGTGGAGCATAAGGGGGTGCATATCCATGAGAATTTTAGAAATTGTGGTGTGCTTGAAACGGTGGTTGTGAAGTTTGTGCATTGTTGTTCTCACTCTTCCAATTGAAATTTGGGTGATTTCTCCAACCAGGGTTGTATGTTTGGGAGTATGGGTTGTAGTTGGCCCTTTGGAAACTCTTTAAAGCATGGGCTTGTTCATGGAGACATTCCTTAAAAGAAGGCAAGGTTGGACAATCGTTGGTTAAGTGTTCATTTGTTTCATAAATTTGACACACAATGTTTTCAACAGATTTTAATTGACCACTCTTTTTCAATTCTAGTGCCTCGACTTTTCTAGCTAAAGATGCAAACTTGGCTTGAAGGTCATGATCTTCCCTAAGGTTGTACATACCTCCACTAGATGTATGAGGTTGAGTTTTACTCAGTGCCTCATATGTACCCGCGGTGTCCCAATTTTGAGCATTTTCAGCTAACAAGTCTAAGTACTCCATTGCTTCATCAGGGTCTTTATCTTCAAAAGTTCCATTGCACATCAATTCAACCATTTGCCTATCTTTAGGTGTTAACCCTTCATAGAAATGTGAAACCAATCTCCATGTTTCAAAACCATGATGGGGGCAAGTACTAAGCAAATCTCGATACCTATCCCAACATTTATAAAATGTTTCTCCTGGTTTTTGAGTGAAAGTGGTGATTTGTCTTTTGAAAGAGTTTGTTCTATGAGATGGGAAAAACTTCTTTAAAAACTGTTGCATTTCATCCCAAGCACGAATGGATCCTGGTCTCAAATTTTGTAGCCATGTTTTAGCTTTATCTTTTAATGAAAAAGGAAAAAGCTTTAATTTGATGGTGTTCATGCTACAATTTAAATTATTATATGTGTTGCAGACCTCCTCAAATTCCCTTAAATGCAAGTATGGATTTTCCAATTCCAAACCATGAAAAGAAGGTAAAAGTTGAATAATACCTGGTTTAAAATTAAAATGAGATGCATCAGGAGGAAAAACTATGCATGATGGTGCACTTGTTCTTGTGGGATTCATGTGGTCTCTAAGTGTTCTAGCACGGTTATTCTCATTATTCCCATTTTGAAGTGATTGATTATCTTCTTCGGCCATATTTTCTGAAAATGATGAGGATACCCTACAAAGTCTACCACTTGATGTACGTGACCACACTCTCATGCACGTGTAGGAATAAAATAAAATAAAAAGAAGAAAGCAAAAGAAGGAGGAAGAAAAGAAAATAAAAAGAAAGAAAAGAAAAGAAACAAAGTTATATACAAAAAAAGTAAAAAGAGAAAATAAATACTATAATTTATACAAGAACTTACCTCCCCGGCAACGGCGCCAAAAACTTGACACGACTGAAAGATTGATGTCTTCTCCCAAGTGCAGGAGTGTCGAAGTAATAAATAACCCGGTAAGACCGGGGTCGAACCACAGGGAGGTTAATTGTACAAATTATAAATAACAATAATACAACAACAATAACAACAATAACAATAATAATAATAACAATAATAATAGTAACAATAATAATAGTAATACTAATACTAATAATACTAATAATAATAATAGTAATAGTAGTAGTAATAATAATAATAATAATAATAATAAAGAAAGAGAAGAAGAAGAAGATGATGATAACTTGGAGATGAAAAATTAATGTAAGGATTAAACAATAATAATAACAAATGTCAAGGTTAGAGGTTCCACTAATGGTATATCAAACAAGTATAATATAAACTCTTATTATTGAATTGGAAACCACACACAAAGGAGGTTCCAATCAGATTATATATTGTTAACATGATTACATTAGTCATCTTATTCAATTAATGCTAATACTTGTAAATCTCGTCAAGCACTCATGATTATAACTTATGTTAACAACAAATCAAGTTCCTTTCATAGCTCAGGTGTCGGTTATACCATACATTATGGGCTATGAAAGTACCAAGCATTTGTTGTACCAAGTGTTATACAACATAAATCAAGATTAGTCATTTAACAAGCAAAGTATTAAAGAGTGAACAAGATAACAAATATAAAATATGTTAGTATCAAACATTAAAGTCCATATTAAGTTTACATTATACTTATTCTCACACCATTAGTGTAACCTTTTCACCTTGACATAATTAACTTAGCTAGACATAATGAAAGAAAGCAAAATAGATAAACAAAATAAGAACATAAAAGCTAACTAAGTAAAGGAAAGGAAATGAAAGGCATAAACTTGATATTAATGAAAGTAAAGCATAAACATTACAAAAAATACAAAGAGAGAAAGGAAGAGCATGATCTTGATCTGAACACCAAGATGCCTAAATGCATGGCAAATGCCTCCTTTTATAGGCCAAAATTGGGAACTATTGATTTGATGACTAATTGATAAGTGGGTGGCCAACTTTTGACTTGGTGACAATCCTTATCTTCTCTTGTCTGCCCAAAACGTCATTGATAACGTCAAAACTGGAGCCAGGTGCAAACATGAAAGTTGTAGGCAATTGTCTCAGATTTCTTGTGTAAAAAATTCAGCTCATTTGGACTTCTAGAACTCCAGATATGGCCAAAATACCGAACAGTGCTCGGGCTGGAAGACAGATTCGGGCTTCTTTGTTGTTGCTATAATTTGGACTTGATAATGGCCTTTTTAGATCTTGGGCTCCATATGAAAGTTGTAGGCCTATGTCTTACCTTTCCATCCATATAAATTGGACCTAAATCTGAGATCTGTAGCTCCAGATATGGCCCAATTACCAAACAGTATTCCGGTTTGGATTGCACCGACATCTCTTTTCTAAGTTTGGCCATCTCTTTATCCTTGCAATTTAAGTTCTTCAAGTCATCAATCAATCCTTTCATTTATGGGATAGACCTGCATTAAAAATAGACATTTACCATAAATTATAGGTATCTTATATTATTACATACATTATTATAAAACATATTTTAGTTAAGGAGTTATTGATACTTCAAGTGCAAAATGATGATATAAAACCATGATAAAAATGCACTTTTAAGTACTAATCAATAACACTTGGTACAACAAATGCTTGGCACTTTCATAGCCCATAATGTATGGTATAACCGACACCTGAGCTATGAAAGGAACTTGATTTGTTGTTAACATAAGTTATAATCATGAATGCTTGACGAGATTTACAAGTATTAGCATTAATTGAATAAGATGACTAATGTAATCATGTTAGCAATATATAATCTGATTGGAACCTCCTCTGTGTGTGGTTTCCAATTCAATAATAAGAGTTTATACTATACTTGTTTGATATACCATTAGTGGAACCTCTAACCTTGACATTTGTTATTATTATTGTTTAATCCTTACATTAATTTTCCATCTCCAAGTTCTCATCATCTTCTTCTTCTTCTCTTTCTTTATTATTATTATTATTACTACTACTACTACTACTACTATTATTATTATTATTATTATTATTATTATTATAGTTGTTGTTGTTATTGTTATTGTTGTTGTTATTATTGCTATTATTGTTGCTTATAATTGTTGTCTATAATTTGTACAATTAACCTCCTTGTGGTTCGACCCCGGTCTTGCCGGGTTATTTATTACTTCGACACTCCTACACTTGGAAGAAGACATCAACCTTTTAGTCGTGTCAGTTACCACTTAATTCTGCTCATATACTTATTTAACATGTATTTTTAAACCTTAATTTACACACACACACTTTAACATATGATTGTGGGTTGCATATTGGATTATTACATTATTTATGTTCTTTTGTTAAAGGTAACAACTAAGGGAAAGGGATTGTATATAATTAAAAAAACAAAAACATGGAAAAAAAAGAAAAAAAAAGAAAAAAAAGAAAAAAATGATGATAATAAAAATGTAGATAAGTTTGGTTTCGTAACCTCCCTAACCTAAGCAATTAAGCCTGAAGGGGTGTTTTAACACCTAATACCCTAAAGTCAACTGACTTGGGAGCTATTGGCCCAACGCTTGTTAGATGGGTTGAGGAGAAAAGTTTAAGGGAATCAAACATTGCATTATCTACATATCAGTATCTGCGACCCGAGTTACTAAGCTTGTAGGGGTGTCTTAACACCTAATGCCCTAAGACCAACTGGTCTGGGAGTCATTAGTTGAAAGCTCGTTACATGGGTTAAAGATGCATGATGTTTTTAAATTATATATATATATATATATATATATATATATATATATATATATATATATATATATATATATATATATATTTAAAAAGAAAAAGAAAAAAAAAGAAGTAAAAAAAAACGACAAAAATAATAATCTCATCCCAAGGAAGTTAACCTTAAACATTAGAACAAAAATTTTGTTTTCTTCCAAGAAAAGCCCCATAATTATGTGTAGATACATTGAGCACAAAAGAAAGGTTTATTAATATCTTGTTAAAAGGTATTAAGCAGATATATAAATTTAATGAGAGTTTA
This sequence comes from Populus pruinosa, assembly GCA_026413675.1. Classification (NCBI taxonomy): domain Eukaryota; kingdom Viridiplantae; phylum Streptophyta; class Magnoliopsida; order Malpighiales; family Salicaceae; genus Populus; species Populus pruinosa. Next base: position 9,735,812 of record CM048602.1, read on the forward strand.
TTTATCTGGATAGATTAATGGAAGTTAAATGATGAATACCTTGCTTTGTGAAATTTGCAAATTGTTTTAACGCTTTGATTACTAGGGACTAGTAATAAGCTGGTTGGGGGGTGTGATTAGTACTTAAAAGTGCATTTTTGTCATGGTTTTATATCATCATTTTGCACTTGAAGTATCAATAACTCCTTAACTAAAGCATGTTTTATAATAATATATCTAATAATATAATATACCTTTAATTTGTGGTAAATGTTCATTTTAAATGCAGGCCTATCACATAAATGAAAGGATTGATTGATGACTTTAAGAACTTAAATTGCAAAGGCAAAGAGATGGCCAAACTTAGAAAAGAGATGTCGGTGCGATCCAAACCGGAACACTGTTCGGTAATTGGGTCATATCTGGAGCTATATATCTCAGATTTAGGTCCAATTTATATGGATGGAAAGGTAAGACATAGGTCTATAACTTTCATATGGAGCCTCAGATCTAAAAAGGCAATTATCAAGTCCAAATTGTAGCAACAACAAAGAAGCCCGAATCTATCTTCCAGCCCAATCACTGTTCGGTATTTTGGCCATATCTGGAGTTCTAGAAGTCCAAATGAGCTGAAGGTTTTACACAAGAAAGTTGAGACAATTGCCTACAACTTTCATCTTTACAACTGGCTCCAATTTTGACGTTATCAATGACGTTTTGGGCAGACAAGAGAAGATAAGGATTGTCACCAAGTCAAAAGTTGGCCACCCACTTATCAATTAGTCACCAAATCAATAGTTCCCAATTTTGGCCTATAAAAGGAGGCATTTGCCATGCATTTAGGCATCTTGGTTTCCAGATCAAGATCATGCTCTTCCTTTCTCTCTTTGTATTTTTTGTAATGTTTATGCTTTGCTTTCATTAATATTAAGTTTATGCCTTTCATTTCCTTTCCTTTACTTAGTTAACTTTTATGTTCTTATTTTGTTTATCTATTTTGCTTTCTTTCATTATGTCTAGCTAAGTTAATTATGTCAAGGTGAAAAGGTTACACTAATGGTGTAAGAATAAGTATAATGTAAACTTAATATGGACTTTAATGTTTGATACTAACATGTTTTATATTTGTTATCTTATTCACTCTTTAAGACTTTGCTTGTTAAATGACTAATCTTGATTTATGTTGTATAACACTTGGTACAACAAATGCTTGGCACTTTCATAGCCCATAATGTATGGTATAACCGACACCTGAGCTATGAAAGGAACTTGATTTGTGAGCAAATATTTCAATGCTGCATGATCAGTGAAAACAATAACAAGACATCCAACCAAATAAGACCTAAACTTGTCTAATGCAAAGACCATAGCTAAGAGTTCTTTTTCAGTTGTAGTGTAATTCAATTGAGCATCATTCAAAGTCTTGCTAGCATAATATATGACATGAGGTTTCTTGTCTTTTCTTTGCCCTAAAATAGCCCCAACCGCAAAATCACTAGCATTACACATCAGTTCAAATGGTAAAGACCAATCAGGAGCTTGCATGATTGGTGTAGTTGTCAACAACCCTTTAAGCTTTTCAAAAGCTTCTTGACATTTTGATGTCCAATCAAATTGGACATCTTGTGACAACAAGTTACATAATGGTTTGGCAATGGTACTAAAAGAATGAATGAATCTTCGATTAAAACCAGCATGTCCTAAAAAGGATCTCACATCTTTCACAGTCCTAGGGGTAGGTAATTTTTGAATGATTTCCACTTTTGACTTATCTACCTCTATTCCTTTTGAAGAGACAATGTGACCTAAGACAATGCCATGTGTCACCATAAAATGACACTTCTCCCAATTGAGGACAAGATTGCTTTCTTCATATCTTTCAAGGACTTTTTCTAAATGCATTAGACACAACTCATAAGAATCCCCATAAACAGAAAAATCATCCATGAAAACTTCCAAAAAAATTTCCACCATGTCACTAAAGATACTCATTATACACCTTTGAAAAGTGGCTGGTGCATTACACAAACCAAAAGGCATTCTTCTATAAGCATAGGTACCAAAAGGACAAGTGAAAGTGGTTTTTTCTTGGTCTTCTAAAGAAATCTCAATTTGGTTGTAACCTGAGTATCCATCAAGAAAATAATAGAAAGCTCTTCCAGCTACTCTTTCAAGCACTTGGTCTAAAAATGGAAGCGGAAAATGGTCCTTCCTAGTCACCATGTTCAATTTACGATAATCAATGCACATACGCCATCCAATTTGGATTCTAATTGGTACCAGCTCATTATTTTCATTCTTCACTACTGTGACTCCAGATTTTTTAGGGACAACTTGGGTTGGACTAACCTATTTTGAGTTTGCAATAAGGTAAATGATACCTGCATCAAGTAGCTTAAGCACTTCATCTCTCACTACTTCCTTCAAGTTTGGGTTCAATCGTCTTTGTATTTGCCTCACAGATTTAGCCTATTCTTCAAGATAGATTCTATGTGTACATAAAAGAGGGCTAATTCCTTTCAAGTCAGTAATTTTCTATCCAATTGCTTTCTTATGTTTTCTCACCACTCTCAAAAGTTTTTGTTCTTGCTCTATGCTAAGTTTTGATGAAATCACAATAGGATATGATTCATCTTCCCTTAGAAATGCATACTTAAGATCACTTGGTAAAGGCTTTCTTTCTGGTTTATAAGGCTGGACAAGAGATGCCGCAACTTTCACATGGGGTGAAATCAAAGGCTCAGGTGATGGGGTCTATTGACCTATTGACATAATAGGCATTGGATCTAGATAAGTCTCTAGTTCTCTTACTTCCTCATCAACATATTCCAAAGAACAAAATCTTTCATCATGAATTAAAGTTCTCTCCAATGGATCCTTGATCCACACTCTCTCAAAGTGTTCTTGACAAACTATTTGGATCAAATCTACCTCTCTAATGTCCTCATGTTCCCCAATTTGTTTGGAGACATTGAATATGTTCATCTCCATAGACATATTCCCAAAAGACAATTTCATCACCCCATGCCTACAGTTAACTCTTTCAATTTTATGCTCTCTAATAAAACAAGAAATTGTAGGACAACCAGGGTCTATATTTCAAAGCATTACTGTTCTAAAGAATAGCACTTACTTGTTCGGCTAAAAACGCTTTCTTTTTCACATTCAGTTTCCTCTTCATAGTGCATTGATCTTTTAAAAATTTAGCATAGGAAGGAACCTATTTAATAGCATCCAGCAAAGGTATATTGATTCTTACATATTTGAAAATTTCAAAAATTTCAGAGTTGTGATTAACTTTCCTTTCTTTAGTCATGGCATGAGGAAATGGAAGTGCTAGCGGTGAATCAGTAGTTTCTTTGCAATTTTCAAATTCATCCCCTTCCTTACCCTCAGAGATTGACTCATCATCTTTCTCATAAGGTTCAAAAGAGGCTTTTTCAATAACCTTATCACTGTGTAGAGTAGTGACTGATTTGACTTGATCCATGTGTTGGATTCCGGAACTACTTGCGTTTGCATTGTATTGCCCCTTGGGATTTTGTTGTGGTTGGGATGGTAACTTACATTTCTCTTGAAAATTGAGAGCAGATGTTAATTTTGCAAGAGTATCTTTAAAATCTATCATGTTTTGAGCAAGTTGAGTATTGATTGTCTCTTGCTTTTCAATGAATGCATGCAATGTTTCCTCAAGATTTCTTCTAAGAGGTGGAGCATAAGGAGGTGCATATCCATAAGAATTTTGGAAATTATGGTGTGCTTGAAACAGTGGTTGTGAAGTTTGTGCATTGTTGTTCTCACTCTTCCAGCTGAAATTTAGGTGATTTCTCCAACCAGGGTTGTATGTTTAGGAGTATGGGTTGTGGTTGGCCCTTTGGAAACTGTTTAAATCATGGGCTTGTTCATGGAGACATTTCTTAAAAGAAGGCAAGGTTGGACAATCGTTGGTTGTGTGTTCATTTGTTTCACATATTTGACACACAATGTTTTCAATAGATTTTAATTGACCACTCTTTTTCAATTCTAGTGCCTCGACTTTTCTAGCTAAAGATGCAAACTTGGCTTGAAGGTCATGATCTTCCCTAAGGTTGTACATACCTCCACTAGATGTATGAGGTTGAGTTTTACTCGGTGCCTCATAAGTACCCGCGGTGTCCCAATTTTGAGCATTTTCAGCTAACAAGTCTAAGTACTTCATTGCTTCATCAGGGTCTTTGTCTTCAAAAGTTCCATTGCACATCAATTCAACCATTTGCCTATCTTTAGGTGTTAACCCTTCATAGAAATGTGAAACCAGTCTCCATGTTTCAAAACTATGATGAGGGCAAGTACTAAGCAAGTCTCGATACCTATCCCAACATTGGTAAAATGTTTCTCCTGGTTCTCCATATGAAAGTTGTAGGCCTATATCTTACCGTTTCAAACATATAAAGTAGACCTAAATCTGAGATCTATAGCTCCAGATATGACTCAATTACTGAATAGTGTTCCGGTTTGGATTGCACCGACATCTCTTTTTAAAGTTTGGTCATCTCTTTGTCCTTTCAATTTCAGTTCTTAAATTCATCAATCAATCCTTTTATTTATGTGATAGGTCTTCATTTAAAATGAACATTTACCAGAAATTAAAGGTATCTTATATTATTATATATATTATTATAAAACATGTTTTAATTAAAGAGTTATTGATACTTCAAGTGCAAAATGATGACATAAAACCTTGATTAAAAAATGCACTTTTAAGTACTAATCACTGTAGATCTTAGATTTAAGTCTACTTTATATGGATGGAAAGATAAGACATAGGTCTACAACTTTCATATGGAGCGTAAGATCTAAAAAGGCCATTTTCAATTCCAAAATGGAGCAACAACAAAGTCTAAATCTGTTTTCCAACCCGAGCACTGTTTAGTGTTTGGCCCATATATGGAGTTCTAGATGTCCAAATGACTTGTATGTTTTACATAAGAAATATGAGACAATTTCCTACAACTTTCATGTTTTCAAGTGGCTCTAATTTTGATTTTATCAATCACGTTTTGGGCAGACAAAAGAAGATAAGGATTGTCACCAAGTCAAGAGTTGGTCGCCCACTCATCAATTAGTCATGAAATCAATAGTTCTCAATTTTGGCCTATAAAAGAAGGCATTTGCCATGCATTTAGGAATCTTGGTCTCCAGATCAAGATCATGCTTTTGCTTTCTTTCTTTATATTTTTTATAATGATTATGCTTTGCTTTCATTAATATCAAGTTTATGCCTTTCATTTCCTGTCATTTACTTAGTTAACTTTTATCTTATTTATGTTCTTATTTTGTTTATCTATTTTTCTTTCTTTCATTATGTCAAGGTGAAAAGGTTACACTAATGGTGTAAGAATAAGTATAGTGTAAACTTAATATGGACTTTAATGTTTGATACTAACATATTTTGTATTTGTTATCTTGTTCACTTTTTAATACTTTACTTCTTAAATGACTAATCTTGATTTATGTTGTATAACACTTGGTACAACGAATGCGTGCCACTTTCATAGCTCATACTGTATGGTATAACCGACACCTGACCTATGAAAAAAACTTGATTTGTTGTTAATAACACGACCAAAAGATTGATGTCTTCTCCCAAGTGTAGGAGTGTCGAAGTAATAAATACCCGGCAAGACCGGGGTCGAACCACAGGGAGGTTAATTGTACAAATTATAAATAACAATAATACAACAATGTGATTAGTACTTAAAAGTGCATTTTTATCATGGTTTTATATCATCATTTTGCACTTGAAGTATCAATAACTCCTTAACTAAAATATGTTTTATAATAATGTATCTAATAATATAAGATACCTATAATTTGTGGTAAATGTCTATTTTTAATGCAGGTCTATCACATAAATGAAAGGATTGATTGATGACTTGAAGAACTTAAATTGCATGGATAAAGAGATGGTCAAACTTAGAGAAGAGATGTCGGTGCAATCCAAACCGGAACACTGTTCGGTAATTGGGCCATATCCGGAGCTACAGATCTCAGATTTAGGTCCAATTTATATGGATGGCAAGGTAAGACATAGGCCTACAACTTTCATATGGAGCCCAAGATCTAAAAAGGCCATTATCAAGTCCAAATTGTAGCAACAACAAAGAAGCCCGAATCTGTCTTCCAGCCCGAGCACTGTTCGGTATTTTGGCCATATCTGGAGTTCTAGAAGTCCAAATGAACTGACTTTTTTACACAAGAAAGCTGAGACAATTGCCTACAACTTTCATGTTTGCACCTGGCTCCCGTTTTGACGTTATCAATGACGTTTTGGGCAGACAAGAGAAGATAAGGATTGTCACCAAGTCAAAAGTTGGCCACCCAATTATCAATTAGTCATCAAATCAATAGTTCCCAATTTTGGCCTATAAAAGGAGGCATTTGCCATGCATTTAGGCATCTTGGTTTCCAGATCAAGATCATGCTCTTCCTTTCTCTCTTTGTATTTTTTGTAATGTTTATGCTTTGCTTTCATTAATATCAAGTTTATGCCTTTCATTTCCTTTCCTTTATTTAGTTAACTTTTATGTTCTTATTTTGTTTATCTATTTTTATTTCTTTCATTATGTCTAGCTAAGTTAATTATGTTAAGGTGAAAAGGTTACACTAATGGTGTAAGAATAAGTATAGTGTAAACTTAATATGGACTTTAATGTTTGATACTAACATGTTTTATATTTGTTATCTTGTTCACTCTTTAATACTTTGCTTGTTAAATGACTAATCTTGATTTATGTTGTATAACACTTGGTACAACAAATGCTTGGCACTTTCATAGCCCATAATGTATGGTATAACCGACACCTGAGCTATGAAAGGAACTTGATTTGTTGTTAACATAAGTTATAATCATGAATGCTTGACGAGATTTACAAGTATTAGCATTAATTGAATAAGATGACTAATGTAATCATGTTAACAATATATAATCTAATTGGAACCTCCTTTGTGTGTGGTTTCTAATTCAATATAAGAGTTTATACTATACTTGTTTGATATACCATTAGTGGAACCTCTAACCTTGACATTTGTTATTATTGTTTAATCCTTACATTAATATTTCATCTCTAAGTTCTCATCATCATCATATTCTTCTTCTTCTCTTTCTTTATTATTATTATTATTATTATTATTATTATTATAATTAGTACTATTACTACTACTACTATTACTACTACTATTATTATTATTATTATTATTATTATTGTTGTTGTTGTTGTTGTTGTTGTTATTGTTGTTTTATAATTGTTGTTTATAATTTGTACAATTAACCTCCCTGTGGTTCGACCCCGGTCTTGCCGGGTTATTTATTACTTCGACACTCCTGCACTTGGGAGAAGACATCAATCTTTTCGTCGTGTCAAGTTTTTGGCGCCGTTGCCGGGGAGGTAAGTTCTTGTATAAATTATAGTATTTATTTTATTTTCTCTTTTCACTTTTCTTGTATAAACTTTGTTTCTTTTCTTTTGTTTCTTTTTACTTTGTTTTCTTCCTCCTTCTTTTGCTTTCTTCTTGTTTTTTTTATTTTATTCCTACACGTGCATGAGAGTGTGGTCACGTACATCAAGTGGTAGACTTTGTAGGATATCCTCATCATTTTCAGAAAATATGGCCGAAGAAGATAATCAATCACTTCATAATGAAAATAATGAGAATAACCGTGCTAGAACACTTAGAGACCACATGAATCCCACAAGAACAAGTGCACCATCATGCATAGTTTTTCCTCCCGATGCATCTCATTTTAATTTTAAACCAGGCATTATTCAACTTTTACCTTCTTTTCATGGCTTCGAATTGGAAAATCCATACTTGCATTTAAGGGAATTTGAGGAGGTGTGCAACACATATAATAACTTAAATTGTAGCATGAACACCATCAGATTAAAGCTTTTTCCTTTTTCATTAAAAGATAAAGCTAAAACATGGCTACAAAATTTAAGACCAGGATCCATTCGTGCTTGGGATGAAATGCAACAACAATTTTTAAAGAAGTTTTTCCCATCTCATAGAACAAACTCTTTCAAGAGACAAATCACCACTTTCACTCAAAAACCAGGAGAAACATTTTACCAATGTTGGGATAGGTATCGAGACTTGCTTAGTACTTGCCCTCATCATGGTTTTGAAACATGGAGATTGATTTCACATTTCTATGAAGGATTAACACCTAAAGATAGGCAAATGGTTGAATTGATGTGCAATGGAACTTTTGAAGATAAAGACCCTGATGAAGCAATGGAGTACTTAGACTTGTTAGCTGAAAATGCTCAAAATTGGGACACTGCAGGTACATATGAGGCACCGAGTAAAACTCAACCTCATACATCTAGTGGAGGTATGTACAACCTTAGGGAAGATCATGACCTTCAAGCCAAATTTGCATCTTTAGCTAGAAAAGTCGAGGCACTAGAATTGAAAAAGAGTGGTCAATTAAAATCTGTTGAAAACATTGTGTGTCAAATATGTGAAACAAATGAACACTCAACCAACGATTGTCCAACCTTGCCTTCTTTTAAAGAATGTCTCCATGAACAAGCCCATGCTTTAAACAGTTTTCAAAGGGCCAACCACAACCCATACTCCCAAACATACAACCCTGGTTGGAGAAATCACCCAAATTTCAATTGGAAGAGTGAGAACAACAATGCACAAACTTCACAACCACCATTTCAAGCACACCATAATTTCCAAAATTCTCATGGATATGCACCTTCTTATGCTCCACCTCCTAGAAGAAATCTTGAGGAAACATTGCATGCATTCATTGAAAAGCAAGAGACAATTAATACTCAACTTGTTCAAAACATGACAGATTTTAAAGATACTCTTGCTAAATTAACATCTGCTCTTAGTTTCCAAGAGAAAGGTAAGTTTCCATCTCAAACACAACAAAATCCCAAAGGGCAATACAATGCAAATGCAAGTAGTTCCGGAAGCCAACACATGGATCAAGTCAAATCAGTCACTACTCTGCGCAGTGGTAAGGTTATTGAAAAACCCTCTCTTGAACCTTATGAGAAAGATGATGAGTCAATCTCTGAGGGTAAGGAAGGGGATGAATCTGAAAATTGCAAAGAAAGGACTGACTCACCGCCAGCACTTCCATTTCCTCAAGCCATGACCAAACAAAGGAAAGTCAATCACAACTCTGAAATTTATGAAATTTTCAAACAGGTAAGGATCAATATACCTTTGCTGGATGCTATTAAACAGGTTCCTTCCTATGCTAAATTTTTGAAAGATCTCTGCACTGTGAAGAGGAAACTGAATGTGAAAAAGAAAGCCTTTCTAGCCGAACAAGTAAGTGCTATTCTTCAAAACAATAATGCTTTGAAATATAAAGACCCTGGTTGTCCTACAATTTCTTGCTTCATTGGAGAGCATAAAATTGAAAGAGCCTTACTTGATCTTGGTGCTAGTGTGAATTTACTTCCATATTCAGTTTTTCAGAGTCTCAATCTAGGTGAGTTAAAACCAACTCCTATATCTCTTTTACTTGCCGATAGATCTGTAAAAGTGCCTAGAGGAATAATTGAAGATGTGTTAGTACAAGTCGATAAATTCATTTATCCTGTGGATTTTATTGTCTTGGACACAGAACCTGTTGAAGCATGTAATTCATTTCCTGTTATTTTAGGACGTCCGTTTCTTGCAACTTCTAACGCATTGATTAATTGTAGGAATGGACTGATGAAGCTATCATTTGGAAACATGACATTGGAGATGAATATTTTCAACATTTGCAAGCAACCTGGAGATGATAATGATTCACAAGAAGTAGATCATATTGATGAATTAGTTTATGATCAACTTGAATCTACTTTAAGTAAAAATGAATTGGATGAAACTGAAGATTTGCAAATGATTTATTCTGAGGAAAAAATCACGGATGAAACAAGCACCCAAAATGTTGATGCGAATCTTTTATCAACAGTGACAAAAGATTCGACATCTGACATCACACCAATCGATGATTACTTTCCTAACGAATCCTTACTTTCTCTTAGTCCAATGCCTTGGTACGATAAAAATATCAATTTTCTTGCTTTAGGAGATTTGCCAGCTGATTGGAGCACTCAAGACAAAGAAAAGTTTTTGAACGAAGTGAAGAGCTTTTATTGTGATGACCCTAACTTATTCAAATATTGTCCTGATCAAATATTTCAAAGATTCATTCCCGACAATGAGGTAAGTAGTGTCATTAAACTTTGTCATTCTGAAGCATGTGGAAGTTGTTTCTCGTCAAAAAAGACAGCTGCAAAAATCTTTCAAAATAGATTTTATTGGCCCACCATGTTTAAGGACACGCATGCATTCTGCAAAACTTGTGAAAATTGTCAAAAAATTGACACTGGTCAAAAAGTTTTGTTTTATGATTCTCAACTCTATGTATTCCCTAAAGAGCTAAGATTAAGATGGACCAATCCTTATGGGGCCTGTGATATTGAGAATTCAATGAATGACAATGACTTTAAAGAAAATGGACATCGTTTGAAAGCTTACTTTGATAATTTTCCTAGTGAAAATGAATCAGCTGGTTTGAATGATCTTGTAGATAAAGGTTGATTATTTTGTTTTTCTCACATTTTCTTTTTTATGTTTCTTTTTGAGTGATTTTTGCTAGTTTCTCTCACCCCGGTCAAATGGCGGATAACGGTACTCCGTGACTTAAGTCGGTTCTTTCAGTTCCCACAATTACTGATATCTGTGTATATATCTGTGCAATTCTTTGAATCTCTCTTCCAATTCTCATTTGAAAATGGACACTAATCTTGAAAAATTGAAAAAGTATTTTCCCGCTCTGCCTCAGAATGCGATTACAAAAATTTACCTTGCTAGATGTGCAAGATTGAGATTGTTAATGAATCATGGAATTCCTGAAGATATTCGCTGGTTGATTGAAGCAAATGTCCGATTATCAGGTGAGTCCTCTAACTTCATTTCACACATGCCTGGAACAGGTAAAAGCACTTTTGCAAAGAAGCGTCGTGCAAAACGACTGGATGTCTGTCATCGATGTGCTAGATGGACTTGTAATACACAATGTCGTTCTTTAGGAATGGTATCTATAAACCGTGAAGATAAAATACAATTCATTAAGGATGGCCTGAGTAAGGAGTCTTTAGATAATCTTCTATTGACTCTTGAGACGCATCCTAGTGGAGATGTGCATCGTGCAATTCATGATTTATGGCCACTATTTCATAAAGAACATGATCGACTTAGTCTTGGGAATCTGACTAAAAAAGACCCTGTTTGCCAGTTTTTAAGAAAACTGGATGGGAAGCCTATCCCCGACCCATAGAGGGCGTTTAAGCCGTTCTTGGACGTAAAACCAAGGGAAGATGTGAGCCACAATCACAACTACCTGTACATACACATGTTTTTTTTTCAAAAGTAAATAAATAAATAAATAAAAAGAGAGAGAGAGTGTGTGAGACTCTAGCTGGCCTACATATAGATGTTATGATTGCCTTTCTACTTTCTCATCTATAAAACCCTATTTTCCTTCCTTTCATTTCTACTCAACCCATACATTCAACAAATACAGAAGTGTGTAGAAATGACAAGTTCCTCAAGTCATCAAATAAGAAATATTTGTGTTTTCGGTGGATCTAGTCCTGGGAAAGAAAAAGAGTTTTTAGAATCAGCAAATCATCTTGGTCAGGTGCTAGCTGAGAGAAAGATTCATTTAGTGTATGGGGGAGGCAGTCTTGGGTTAATGGGAGGTGTGTCAATAGCTGCATTTTTAGGAGGTAGTCAAGTTTTGGGGGTCGTCCCTGAAGCTTTGGCACAAGGGGACATCATTGGAAAAACAATTGGAGAGGAACTTCAGGTCTCCACAATGTCGGCTCGAATGAATGCAATGTTTAACCATGCTGATGCTTTCATTGCTTTACCAGGTGGTCTAGGCACATTGGAAGAGATCTTTCATATTTCCTCTTGGGCTCAATTGCACATTCACCATAAACCCATAGGTTTGTTAAATGTTAATGGTTATTATGATAAGTTGTTGTCTTTTCTTGATCATGCTGTGGAACAGGAATTTTTAACATCTTCTGCACGACAAATCATAATCTCTGCTTCTACTGCTGAACAATTGATTGACCAACTACAATCTTTCATTCCTGTGATTGATCCTTCCATGAGTCGCATAAATTGGTCATCTAAGGAAAGCCGTAAAAAGCTTAGATTGGATTTGAGCCTTCATTTGTGAATTTTTGTGTCTTTTGGTTTTATTATGTTTTGTTATTTCTTATTTTTGTTTCAGTGTGTTTCAGGTTTTGTTAGTGTTCGTTATTTCAGGTGATATCTTCTATACTCTTTCTTTCTACCTTAGAACATTGAGGACAATGTCTCGTTTTGGTTGGGGGGAGAGAGTAGTAGTTGATAAAAAAAAAAAAAATTGTTTTTCATTTCATAAAGCATGTGCATAATTGTTGTTACTAGGATGGCAGAGTAAAGGAGTTCTTTTGTTAAAGTGACTCTTGAGACGCATCTTAGTAACCATTCTTAACAAGGTCTATTATAATACTTCCTGAAATATTCAGGTTTACAAACTCTCGTATTGTTACCACTTAATTCTGCTCATATACTTATTTAACATGTATTCTTAAACCTTAATTTACACACACACACTTTAACATAAGATTGTGGGTTGCATATTGGATTATTACATTATTTATGTTCTTTTGTTAAAGGTAACAACTAAGGGAAAGGGATTGTATATAATTAAAAAAAAAAAAACATGAAAAAAAAAAAGAGAAAAAATGATGATAATAAAAATGTAGATAAGTTTGGTTTCGTAGCCTCCCTAACCTAAGCAATTAAGCCCGAAGGGGTGTTTTAACACCTAATACCCTAAAGTCAACTGACTTGGGAGCTATTGGCCCAACGCTTGTTACATGGGTTGAGGAGAAAAGCTTAAGGGAATCAAACATTGCACTATCTACATATCAGTATCTGCGACCCGAGTTACTAAGCTCGTAGGGGTGTCTTAACACCTAATGCCCTAAGACCAACTGGTCTGGGAGTCATTAGCTGAAAGCTCGTTACATGGGTTAAAGATGCATGATGTTTTTAAATTATATGTATATAGAGTTGAAAAAAAAAGCAAAAAAAAAAAAAAAAAGAAAAAAAAAGAAAAGAAAAAGACAAAAATAATAATCCCAACCCAAGGAAGTTAACCTTAAACATTAGAACAAAAATTTTGTTTTCTTCCAAGAAAAGCCCCATAATTATGTGTTGATACATTGAGCACAAAAGAAAGGTTTATTAATATCTTGTTAAGTGGTATTGAGCAGATATATAAATTTAATGAGAGTTTGTTTATCTGGATAGATTAATGGAAGTTAAATGATGAATACCTTGCTTTGTGAAATTTGCAAATTGTTTTAACGCTTTAATTACTAGGGACTAGTAATAAGCTGGTTGAGGGGTGTGATTAGTACTTAAAAGTGCATTTTTATCATGGTTTTATATCATCATTTTGCACTTGAAGTATCAATAACTCCTTAACTAAAATATGTTTTATAATAATGTATCTAATAATATAAGATACCTATAATTTGTGGTAAATGTCTATTTTTAATGCAGGTCTATCACATAAATGAAAGGATTGATTGATGACTTGAAGAACTTAAATTGCATGGATAAAGAGATGGTCAAACTTAGAGAAGAGATGTCGGTGCAATCCAAACCGGAACACTGTTCGGTAATTGGGCCATATCTGGAGCTACAGATCTCAGATTTAGGTCCAATTTATATGGATGGAAAGGTAAGACATAGGCCTACAACTTTCATATGGAGCCCAAGATCTGAAAAGGCTATTATCAAGTCCAAATTGTAGCAACAACAAAGAAGCCCGAATCTGTCTTCCAGCCCGAGCACTGTTCGGTATTTTGGCCATATCTGGAGTTCTAGAAGTCCAAATGAGCTGAATTTTTTACACAAGAAAGCTGAGATAATTGCCTACAACTTTCATGTTTGCACCTGGCTCCAGTTTTGACGTTATCAATGACGTTTTGGGCAGACAAGAGAAGATAAGGATTGTCACCAAGTCAAAAGTTGGCCACCCACTTATCAATTAGTCATCAAATCAATAGTTCCCAATTTTAGCCTATAAAAGGAGGCATTTGCCATGCATTTAGGCATCTTGGTTTTCAGATCAAGATCATGCTCTTCCTTTCTCTCTTTGTATTTTTTATGCTTTGTTTTCATTAATATTAAGTTTATGCCTTTCATTTCCTTTCCTTTATTTAGTTAACTTTTATGTTCTTATTTTGTTTATCTATTTTTATTTCTTTCATTATGTCTAGCTAAGTTAATTATGTTAAGGTGAAAAGGTTACACTAATGGTGTAAGAATAAGTATAGTGTAAACTTAATATGGACTTTAATGTTTGATACTAACATGTTTTATATTTGTTATCTTGTTCACTCTTTAATACTTTGCTTGTTAAATGACTAATCTTGATTTATGTTGTATAACACTTGGTACAACAAATGCTTGGCACTTTCATAGCCCATAATGTATGGTATAACCGACACCTGAGCTATGAAAGGAACTTGATTTGTTGTTAACATAAGTTATAATCATGAATGCTTGACGAGATTTACAAGTATTAGCATTAATTGAATAAGATGACTAATGTAATCATGTTAACAATATATAATCTAATTGGAACCTCCTTTGTGTGTGGTTTCTAATTCAATATAAGAGTTTATACTATACTTGTTTGATATACCATTAGTGGAACCTCTAACCTTGACATTTGTTATTATTGTTTAATCCTTACATTAATATTTCATCTCTAAGTTCTCATCATCATCATATTCTTCTTCTTCTCTTTCTTTATTATTATTATTATTATTATTATTATTATTATAATTAGTACTATTACTACTACTACTATTACTACTACTATTATTATTATTATTATTATTATTATTATTGTTGTTGTTGTTGTTGTTGTTATTGTTGTTTTATAATTGTTGTTTATAATTTGTACAATTAACCTCCCTGTGGTTCGACCCCGGTCTTGCCGGGTTATTTATTACTTCGACACTCCTGCACTTGGGAGAAGACATCAATCTTTTCGTCGTGTCAAACAACAATAACAACAACAACAACAACAACAACAACAATAGTAGTAGTAGTAGTAGTAGTAGTAGTAGTAAATAAAAAGAAGAAGGAGAAGAAGAAGAAGATGAGAACTTTGGGAAGGAATATTAATGTAATGATTAAACAATGATAATAACAAATATTAAGGTTGGAGATTCCACTAATGGTATGTCAAACAAGTATAATATAAACTCTTATTATTCAATTGGAAACCATACATAAAGGAGGTTCCAATCAAATTATAAATTGTTAACATGATTACATTAGTCATCTTATTCAATTAATGCTAATACTTATAAATCTCGTCAAGCATTCATGATTATAACTTATGTTAACAACAAATCAAGTTCTTTTCATAGCTTAGGTGTCGATTATACCATGCAGTATGAACTATGAAAGTACCAAGCATTTGTTGTACCAAGTGTTATACAACATAAATCAAGATTAGTTATTTAACAAGCAAAGTATTAAAGAGTGAACAAGATAACACATATAAAACATGTTAGTATCAAACATTAAAGTCCATATTAAGTTTACATTATACTTCTTCTTACACTATTAGTGTAACCTTTTCACCTTGACATAATAAACTTAGCTAGACATAATGAAAGAAATAAAAATAAATAAACAAAATAAGAACATAAATATGATAAGAGTTAACTAAGTAAAGGAAAGGAAAGGAAAGGCATAAACTTGATATTAATGAAAGTAAAGCATAAACATTACAAAAAATACAAAGAGAGAAAGGAAGAGCATGATCTTGATCTAGACACCAAGATGCCTAAATGCATGGCAAATGCCTCCTTTTATGGGCCAAAATTGGGAACTATTGATTTGATGACTAATGGATGAGTGGGTGGCCAACTCTTGACTTGGTGACAATCCTTATCTTCTCTTGTATGCCCAAAACATCATTGATAACATCAAATTTGGAGCCACTCGAAAACATGAAAGTTGTAGGTAATGGTCTTAGTTTTCTTGTGTAAAAACTTCAGCTCATTTGGACTTCTAGAACTCCAGATATGGCCAAAATACTGAACAGTGCTCGGGCTGAAGGACAGATTCGGGCTTCTTTGTTGTTGTTGTTATAATTTGGACTTGAAAATGGCCTTTTTAGATCTTGGGCTCTATATGAAAGTTGTAGGCCTATATCTTACCTTTCCATCCATATAAAGTAGACCTAAATCTAAGATCTATAGCTCCAGATATAACCTAATTACCGAACAGTGTTCCAGTTTGGATTGCACCAACATCTCTTTTCTAATTTTGGTCATCTCTTTGCCCTTGCAATTTAAGTTCTTAAAGTCATCAATCAATCCTTTCATTTATGTGATAAGCCTGCATTTCAAATGAACATTTACCACAAATTAAAGGTATCTTATATTATTAGATATATTATTATAAAACATGATTTAGTTAAGGAGTTATTGATACTTCAAGTGCAAAATGATGATATAAAACCGTGATAAAAATGCACTTTTAAGTACTAATCAGTTAACATAAGTTATAATCATAAATGCTTGATGAGATTTATAAGTATTAGCATTAATCAAATAAGATAACTAATGTAATCATGTTAACAATGTATAATCAGATTGAAACCTCCTTTGTGTGTGGTTTTCAATTGAATAATAAGAGTTTATACTATACTTGTTTGACATACCTTTAGTGAAACCTCTAACCTTGACATTTGTTATTATCATTGTTTAATCCTTACGTTAATAATTCATCTCAAAGTTCTCATCTTCTTCTCCTTCTTTTTCTTTATTATTATTATTATTATTATTATTATTACTACTACTACTACTACTACTACTACTACTACTATTGTTATTATTGTTATCGTGGTTATTGTTATTATTATTCTTGGTGTTGTATGATTATTATCTGTAATTTATACAATTAACCTCCCTATGGTTCTACGTCGGTCTTGCCGGGTTATTTATTACTTCGACACTCCTACACTTAGGAGAAGACATTAATCTTTTCATCATGTCAGGCATAAACAAGTTGTTAATGAAAGCAAAACTTAAGCATTACAAAAAAAAATACAAAGAGAGAAAGTAAGAATATGATCTTGACCTGGAAATGAAGATGCTTAAACACATGATAAATGCCTCCTTTTATAGACTAAAATTTGAAACTATTGATTTAATAAATAATTGATGAGTGGGTAACCATATCTTGACTTGGTGACAATCTTTATCTTCTTGTCTAAATAAAACATCATTGATAATGTCAAAATTAAAGCCATTTGTGCTTATAAAAGTCAAGAAAATCTCTTAGCTTTCTAAGAAAAAAATAAGGTCATTTAGACTTCTAGAACTCAAGATATGGGTTAAACACTAAGTAGTGTTTGGACTGTAGGACAGATTCGGACTTCTTTATTATTGCTATAATTTGGATTTGCAAACAACCTTTTTAAATCTTGGACTCCCATGAAAGTTGTAGGCATTTGTCTTACCTTTTCATCCATATAAAATGAACTTAAATCTGAGATCTATAGCTCTAGATATGACCCAATTACCGGACAGTGTTTTAGTTTGGACTGCAACAGCATCTCTTTTTTAAGTTTGGCCCTCTCTTTGTTCTTTCAATTTCAATACTTAAACTCATCAATCAATCATTTCACTTATGTGATAGGCATCTATTAAAGATGAATATTTACCATAAATTAAAGGTATCTTATATTATTAGATATGTTATTATAAAACACGTTTTAGTTAAGGAGTTAGTGATACTTCAAGTGCAAAACAATGATATAAAACTTTAATAAAAATGTATTTTTAAGTACTAATCAAACATGTCATGCATCAATGAGATATCAACTTCTTGTGGCACTAAAAAAGTCTTTCTAGCATATGAAAGACATGAACTAAAAGTTGATGTTTATTCAAATACTTGTTTTCAATTAGATATTAATGACAGAAAAATATATCATTCAAGATATGTTTTAAGTCTAGATAGTGGTGATATGTTGGAAGAATCCAAATAACAGACCACAACAAATTTTACAACTAAAGTTGAATATATATGCATCCAAGATGACAAAAAAAGTTGTTTGAATCAAGAAGATTATCACTGAACTAGGTATGGTTTCTAGTATTGTTAATCCAAATGTATATTTAGATCATTTTATTTTATTAAAGAAATCATAAAAAGAAAAGATATAAAGATAAAGCAAGTATCTACTAAAAAAATCATATAGATCCTTACACAAAGACATTGTCTTGGAAGAAAAATGATCACCATATAAAGGGTTATGATATTAGTTACATGAGTCATTAACTTTAATGCAAGTTGGAGATTGTTAGTGAATATACCTTATAGTCAACCAGTTGATTATACACAACACTAATTTTATTCATGTAAAACATATTTATTATTAATAAAAACTTTTTTTATCTTTAATATTTATTTATATTTGATTAATGAATATAAGGTAAATATAAAGTTTATGGGATAAAAATATTTTGTAAAGAAAATTATGAAGTTATAATTATGAAATTCATATTACATCAAAACATTATACTTAACGTTCATGATCAATATTCTATTAAAAATAAACATTAATTAGAGTTGTTGAAATTGATATATATATTTTATTAAATCTTTTATAAAAGGAAATACCTAATCTTAAAAGTTAAGGTATAAGGTATGAAGAATACTTGGAAGTAATATGTATCTACTTGTTAGATGATATGTATAAAATTAAATTTCATATGGATAGATTATTGATATCTATAGAAAGATTCATATGATAATTATATAAATGATATTTAGATTTCAAATCATTAAATTATCTTTTATAGAAAGTATTATGTTTTGATTTTAACCTAATTAAAAGTAATAAATGAGCAAATATTAGATATAACATAAATTATATAAAAACATTTGCGTAATTAAAAAATGATTAATCATCCTAAATGAATTAAAAAAAATATTTTATTTATTCTTAAATAGTATTAATTGCAAAATTATTGACCAAAATTAAAAGAAATTAAAAAAATCTTATTCAAAAAATTAATTATTATAGTATTGAAAACAAAATAAATTTAATAAAACAAACATACTTCATACTATAATATATAAATCAAAATATTTTTGATAAAAAAATAATTATACTGAAAGACTAATTACTAAAAAATTAAATCAAATCATTTATAATTTTTTTAATATTTAAGAAATCATAACAAATTACCAAAAATTATACTTAATGTTCAAATATAAATAAATGAATTGTTAAATTAATAATAAATTAATTAAATAATTTAATTTATTATTAATTTATTTAATCCTATTTTATTTATAATTATAATTTATATTTGAGTCAATTTATTATTAAAAATTAAAATGAAATATAAATTAATTATAAATAAATTTTAAAAATTAATAATTAAAATATAATTAATATAAGAAATTATAATTCTAAACCTAAAAATAATCAAGAATTTAATTGAATAAATTTTCAAAATTATTCTAAAATAATTTATATAATATTATTTAAAAAACAAATTACTACTGTTTCAAATTTTTTTATAAATAAAATGTTATAACTCATATTTTCTATATAATATAAATATAAAAACATTTGAAGCACAAAAAAAATTAAAAAATATTTCACGTGCATAAATATTGCAATGGCCAGTAACAGTGTTGGTTTGTGAAAAAAGGAAATACACACTGTTCAGTTTCTCAAACTGAAATTTAGCTTTGATACAGCTGAATAACTTGGTTGCGTGGTCTTTGATTAAGCTGTAACAGTTTCAATACGACTGCTATGCCCTTTCGAGCAAATTTTTTTTTTAGTAAATAAATAACCTTATCTCCCTGTTCACATTTCATATAGCAAGGTGATGGGAACATAAATAAACAAAATAATGTCTTGTTTCTTCCATGTACATTTTCCATCAAAATTGAACCAAAAGATTTCAGGGCAAGTCTTTTATTATGATAATGCCTCCAACTCTGTCTTCTCTGGAGCTCCTTTCAAAAAGTTAAGGGATGTTTGCACAGTCTGCTTGCAATGACCTGAAAAGGGAATTTCAGTTACATTTTCGTCACCTGTCAGCTGATCTGTGCAATATGCTTGCAGATACATAAATCAAAATAGAAATGTCCGCACAACCTTTTGCCTTGTTCTTTTTATTGGATGATACGACAGAGGATTTCCACTGCTCATAAGCAGAATTCCCCATTCTTTTGTGCTTTTTGTGGCTTGAAACCTGAGAAATTTCATGCCAATTGCGTATAAAGGTAAGTGAACTTTCAAGTTATTTTGGTAAAAAGATGTATTCCCCGAAGTATATTCAAACTAGTTTCTCCAGAAAATAAAATAAACTGTATTAGCTGAATTAGTCGAGCATGCAGAGGCTGCTCAGCCACCTTTTACAAATCTTAATTGGAAAGAATTTTAAGGTTTGAAAATGGTGTTAAACAAAATTCCTTGCGATTGTATGGTCTTAGAAACTAATTTGGTGGTTATGGATGGAGTCAAACTCAGCTGGATCTTTCACAACTATATTGTCTAAAAAGGAATTAAACATAAAGGGCTGCAGTGATACCTCTGTTCCATCATCAGATGAAAAATTACCGTCCTCAATTTTTCTTTTCTCAGGAAGCACATCCAGAAGTTCTGCATGCAATCAATGAAAAGATATGTATAAAACTTATAACATTAAATTAAGTAAAGATTCCACGGTTCTATTTAGAATAGTATTATGCCCATTCTAATGACAACCCAGCAACAGTTATGGCAACAAAAAGAAGTATAAATTTTGACTGAAGTGCGCAAATCAATCAGCTAGTACCTCGGTTCCCCTTCACCTCCCTAGGATCTTTCTTTTCCTTTGAGATCCCAAAAACATCAAAGCAGAGATCCTTCATGGACGCAAATACCTACATGTTAAACTAATACAAGTAAATCAAAACTGAAAGAAAAGTAAAAACAAGAAAGCATAGTTTTCACCACCAAAGAAATGCGCTCGGATGGAAATTAGGACGCTTACAGAATTGAATTCAGATTCCGATGTGCCACTAACTTCAATCAACTTAAGCTTGTCTACTTTGAGCTATCAAGTTAGAATCATTGACTCATAAGTAAATTGACATGAACAGCATAGTTAGCGAAACGCTAAAAAATAAATTGTTTGCTTACCTTGTGTTTTTTCGCACACAAGTAGAATGCAACTGCGGTGAACACCGGTCTAGTGAAATCGGCATTTGCTCTCCTTGAAGCAGGCAATGATGCAATAAACCGGTCCTTATACCTAAACAATCAACAACTCTAAATCAGATCAGACATGAACAAAACCATTTGTGAGCCAGGTAGCGCAATGATGTCATTATTAACAAAAACTATTTTAGTATCAGCGAATATAAATCGAAGACCATGATAACCAATCATATAAAGCATTTCCAAAGATAAATTGAAGATTCCCTTCTGAATTTGCTTGCCAGTCATTTTTACATACACGTAGCGAGCACCAAACTACAAAGGAAAATCCTACATGGACTCCATTTAGTAGATGAGCAAAATGTAGTCAAAAATACAGAAAATGAAAAGGGAACTTACAGTGATAAACCTTTTTTGACGAAAGGAATGAGCCTAATACAACCAAATTGAATCCCCAATTCTCTAATATCCAGCTTTGTCCTACACCACCCAACAACAACCAACCAAACACCAACAATTCCATTAATACTACAACAGTACGTTTCACATCAAATCATCAGCATTAAGATAAAATTACTCACTTGACACCGAGAGTGTTTTGCAACGAATTAAAGGATCTATTGTAGGCCTTCTCAGACATTCCACTCAATCTTATAGCAGCTTGTCTATCAAAAATCACTTGAAAACTATATACATATATATAAAAACATATACCCATTAGAAATTATTTTATAAGTTTTCATTGCATAAAGAAAAAGAAAAAGAAAGGGGGGAAACCTGGTTGCGGCGATTTCTAAGCAGATAATAGCCTTACAAACCTCTCCCTACAAAAAAAAGAATATATATATATATATAGCCATTTGGGATGTTTTTTTTAAAAGAAATTATGTGAGAAACAAAGGCATAACAATACTTACCACTCCAATGACAGAGGAATCGAACTGAACATCACAAAGACGACGGAGCTCCGCTGCTTTTCGAATGATATGCTTGGTTTCCCAGAGACCAAGTTTCTTTGCAATTTCGGACAGATCCATCTATTTGCTTTGAGCGACGAAAAATGGGTTTTTTTCCCTTTTCTTTGGCATTTGCGGAGTGATATAAGTGGGCGGGGAACTGAAACCCACCATTTTGGCGGCAACAATTTTATTTTCCTTTTTGAACGCTCTTTCCGCTGAAACTTCCCGCCAATGTCTTGGGCACCGAAATTAAGTTGAGCTGGGCCAGTGCCCTTTTTTATGTATCCGTATTATTTTGGATGTGTCAATGCATTTTATTATTTTAGAAAATATTAAATTAATAATTTTTAGTTTTTTTATTGATTTTAATGTCTTAATTTCAAAAATAAAATAAATCTAAAATAAATTATTTTAATATATATTTTTTAGATATCTGATATTATAGTGTAAGGTATATTTTTTAATTTTAAAAAAAAAATGCATAAACAACATGATAAATTCATATCAAATATCTCCCACTTATATTCAAAATATAAATACTTGATGTTATTTAGAATATCATACTAAATATAATTTGTACCGCAAAAATCATATTATTAACATTAATTTATAATATCGGTGTTTTACCAAGGCATTAGAAATAATTTATTATATATTGTTAGACTAAAATTAGAGTTTTTTTGTCATTGAGTGGGAAAATAATTTTTTTGAAAGTGAGGGTATTTTGATCTTTTTCACTAACTCATTAATCATTATAAAATTGATAATGGCTATATTATTTTTTTTTAATTTTTATATAGTATACTTACTAATTTACTCTCAAGATCAACAAAATGTAGAGTGGTCAATAAGAGTTTTTTTTACTTTTTTTTTATGATTTTATAGTTCTGTATTAATTTTTTTAATATTAGTTTTGTAATTATATTTGATTTATTTTTTATGAGTTTATTCAAGTCTCATGACTTAAATCATGAGTTTTACATGTCTTTTATAAATATAATTTTTTAAAAAAATTTTTTGTTTATGTTTGATTTTTTAAGATATTATTTTAATTCATCTATATTTTTTTTATATAAATGAACTTTATTTTTAAAAATAAAATATATTTATTTTTAAATAATATTTCTTACATGTTCGGCCTTGTGTAATTTTTTTAGGATGTGAGTTTATTCAATCAATTTTATTTGTGTTTTTATTTCTATTATCTTATATTGATTTAAATAAACAAGTTTGATAAACACAATCAAGTAAACCAATCTCCATGTTTCAAAACAATGATGAGGGCAAGTACTAAGCAAGTTTCGATATCTATCCCAACATTGGTAAAATGTTTCTCCTGGTTTTTGAGTGAAAGTGGTGATTTGTCTCTTGAAAGAGTTTGTTCTATGAAATGGGAAAAACTTCTTTAAAAATTGGTGTTGCATTTCATCCCAAGCACGAATGGATCCTGGTCTTAAATTTTGTAGCCATGTTTTAGCTTTATCTTTTAATGAAAAAGGAAAAAACTTTAATCTGATGGTGTTCATGCTACAATTTAAGTTATTATATGTGTTGCAAACCTCCTCAAATTCCCTTAAATGCAAGTATGGATTTTCTAATTCCAAGCCATGAAAAGATGGTAAAAGTTGAATAATACCTGGTTTAAAATTAAAATGAGATGCATCGGGAGGGAAAACTATGCATGATGGTGCACTTGTTCTTGTGGGATTCATGTGGTCTCTAAGTGTTCTAGCACGGTTATTCTCATTATTCCCATTTTGAAGTGATTGATTATCTTCTTCGGCCATATTTTCTGAAAATGATGAGGATATCCTACAAAGTCTACCACTTGATGTACGTGACCACACTCTCATGCACTTGTAGAAATAGAATAAAAAGAAGAAGAAAACAAAAGAAGAAGGAAGAAAACAAAATAAAGACAAACAAAATAAAAGAAACAAAGTTATATACAAGAAAAGTAAAAAAATAAAATAAAATAAATATTATAATTTATACAAAAACTTACATCCCCGGCAACGGCGCCAAAAACTTGACACGACTAAAAGATTGATGTCTTCTTCCAAGTGTAGGAGTGTCGAAGTAATAAATAACCCGGCAAGACCGCGGTCGAACCATAGGGAGGTTAATTGTACAAATTATAAATAACAATAATACAACAACAATAACAACAACGACGACGACGACGACGACAACAACAACAACAACAACAACAATAATAATAATAAATAAAAAGAAGGAGAAGAAGAAGAAGATGATGACAACTTTGAGAAGGAATATTAATGTAACGATTAAACAATGATAACAAACAATGTCAAGGTTAGAGGATCCACTAATGGTATGTCAAACAAGTATAGTATAAACTCTTATTATTGAATTGGAAACCACACACCAAGGAGATTCCAATCAGATTATAGATTGTTAACATGATTACATTAGTCATATTATTCGATTAACGTTAATACTTGTAAATCTCGTCAAGCATTCATGATTATAACTTATGTTAACAATAAATCAAGTTCCTTTCATAGCTCAGGTGTCGGTTATACCATATAGTATGAACTATGAAAGTGCCAAGCATTTGTTGTACCAAGTGTTATACAACATAAATCAAGATTAGTTATTTAACAAGCAAAGTATTAAAGAGTGAACAAGATAACAAATATAAAACATGTTAGTATCAAACATTAAAGTCCATATTAAGTTTACATTATACTTATTCTGACACCATTAGTGTAACCTTTTCACCTTGACATAATTAACTTAGCTAAACATAATGAAAGAAAGAAAAATAAATAAACAAAATAAGAACATAAAAGTTAACTAAGTAAAGGAAAGGAAATGAAAGGCATAAACTTGATATTAATGAAAGCAAAGCATAAATATTACAAAAAATACAAAGAGAGAAAGGAAGAGCATGATCTTGATCTGGAAACCAAGATGCCTAAATGCATGGCAAATGCCTCCTTTTATAGGCCAAAATTGGAAACTATTGATTTGATGACTAATTGATAAGTGGGTGACCAACTCTTGACTTGGTGACAATCCTTATCTTCTCTTATCTGCCCAAAACATCATTGATAACGTCAAAATTAGAGCCACTTAATAAAAGTTGTAGACAATTGTCTCAGCTATCTTCTGTAAAAACTTCAACTCATTTTGACTTCTAGAACTCCAGATATGGCCAAAATATTGAATAGTGCTCGGGCTGGAAGACAGATTCGGGCTTCTTTGTTGTTGCTACAATTTGGACTTGTAAATGGCCTTTTTAGATCTTGGGCTGCATATGAAAGTTGTAGGCCTATGTCTTACCTTTCCATCCATAGAAATTGGACCTAAATCTGAGATCTATAGCTCCAGATATGACCCAATTACCGAACAGTATTCCGGTTTGGATTGCACCAACATCTCTTTTCTAAGTTTGGCTATCTCTTTATCCTTGCAATTTAAGTTCTTAACGTCATCAATCAATCCTTTCATTTATGTGATAGACCTGCATTTAAAATGAACATTTACCACAAATTAAAGGTATCTTATATTATTAGATATATTATTACAAAACATGCTTTAGTTAAGGAGTTATTGATACTTCAAGTGCAAAATGATGATATAAAACCATGATAAAAATGCATTATTAAGTACTAATCACTTAGTTAGACATAATGAAAGAAATAAAATAGATAAACAAAATAAGAACATAAATAAGATAAAAGTTAACTAAGTAAAGGAAAGGAAATGAAAGGCATAAACTTGATATTAATGAAAGCAAAGCATAAACATTACAAAAAAATACAAAGAGAGAAAGGAAGAGCATGATCTTGATCTGGAAACCAAGATGCCTAAATGCATGGCAAATGCCTCCTTTTATAGGCCAAAATTGAGAACTTTTGATTTGATGACTAATTGATAAGTGGGTGGCCAACTCTTGACTTGGTGACAATCCTTATCTTCTCTTGTCTGCCCAAAATGTTATTGATAACATGAAAATTGGAGCCACTCGAAACATGAAAGTTGTAGGCAATTGTCTTAGCTATCTTGTTAAAACCTTCAACTCCGTTGGACTTCTAGAACTCCAGATATGGCCAAAATACTGAACACTGCTCGGGCTGGAGGATATATTCGAGCTTCTTTGTTGTTGCTACAATTTAGACTTGAAAATAGCCTTTTTAGATCTTGGGCTCCATATGAAAGTTGTAGGCCTATGTCTTACCTTTCCATCCATATAAAGTGGACCTAAATCTGAGATCTATAGCTCTAGATATGACCTAATTATTGAACAGTGTGTCGGTTTGGATTGCACCGACATCTCTTTTCTATATTTGGCAATCTCTTTATCTTTGCAATTCAAGTTCTTAAAGTCATCAATCAACCTTTCATTTATGTGATAGGCCAGCATTTAAAATGAACATTTACTATAAATTAAAGGTATCTTATATTATTAGATATATTATTATAAAACATGCTTTAGTTAAGGAGTTATTGATACTTCAAGTGCAAAATGATGATATAAAACCATGATAAAAATGCAATTTTAAGTACTAATCACACCCCAACCAACTTATTACTAGTCCCTTGTAATCAAAGTGTTAAATAGAAAAACAATTTGTAAATTCCACAAAGCAAGGTATTCATCATTTAACTTCCATTAATCTATCCAGATAAACAAACTCTCGTTAAATTTACATACCTGCTCAATACCTCTTAACAAGATATTCATAAACCTTTCTTTTGTACTCAATGTATCAACACATAATTACGGGGCTTTTCTTGGAAGAAACAAAATTTTTGTTCTAATATTTAAGGTTAACTTCCTTGGGTTGGGATTATTATTTTTGTCTCTGTTTTTTTTCTTTTTTTTTAAATATATATACATATAATTTAAAAACACCATGCATCTTTAACCCATGTAACGAGCTTTCAACTAATGACTCCCAAACCAGTTGGTCTTAGGGCATTAGGTGTTAAGACACCCCTACGAGCTTAGTAACTCGGGTCGCAAATACTAATATGTAGATAGTGGAATGTTTGATTTCCTTAAGCTTTTCTCCTCAACCCATGTAACAAGCGTTGGGCCAATAGCTCCCAAGTCTGTTGACTTTAGGGTATTAGGTGTTAAAACACCCCTTCGGGCTTAATTGCTTAGGTTAGGGAGGGTACGAAACCAAACTTATCTACATTTTTTTTATTTTTATTATTATTTATTATTATTTATTTTTTTTATTTATATACAATCCCTTTCCCTTAGTTGTTACCTTTAACAAAAGAACATAAATAATGTAATAATCCAATATGCAACCCAAAATCATATGTTAAAGTGTGTGTGTGTATGTGTGTAAATTAAGGTTTAAGAATACATGTTAAATAAGTATATGAGCAGAATTAAGTGATAGCAATGCGAGAGTTTGTAAACCTGAATATTCGAAGAAGTATTATAATAGACCTTGTTAAGAATGGTTACTAAGATGCGTCTCAAGAATCCCTTTAACAAAAGAGCTCCTTTACTCTGCCATCCTAATAACAACAATTATGCACATGCTTTATGAAATGAAATTTTTTTTTTTATCAACTACTACCCTCTCCCCCCAACCAAAAGGAGACATTGTCCTCAATGTTCTAAGGTAGAAAGATAGAGTATAGAAGATATGACCTGAAATAACGAACACTCACAAATCTGAAACACACTAAAACAACAATATGAAATAACAAAACAAAATAATAAAACCAAAAGACACATAAATTCACAAATGAAGGCTCAAATCCAATCTAAGCTTTTTACGGCTTCCCTTAGATGACCAATTTATACGACTCATGGAAGGATCAATCACAGGAATGAAAGATTGTAGTTGGTCAATCAATTGTTCAGTAGTAGTAGTAGAGATTATAATTTGTCGTGCAAAAGATGTTAAAAATTCCTGTTCCATAGCATGATCAAAAAAAGACAACAACTTATCATAATAACCATTAACATTTAACAAACCTATGGGTTTATGGTGAATGTGCAATTGAGCCCAAGAGGAAATATGAAAGATCTCTTCCAATGTGCCTAGACCACCTGATAAAGCAATGAAGGCATCAACATGGTTAAACGTTGCATTCATTCAAGCCGACATTGTGGAGACCTGAAGTTCCTCTCCAATTGTTTTTTCAATGATGTCTCCTTATGCTAAAGCTTTAGGGACGACCCCCAAAACTTGACTACCTCCTAAAAATATAGCTATTGACACACCTCCCATTAACCTAAGACTGCCTCCCCCATATACTAAATGAATCTTTCTCTCAGCTTGCATCTGACCAAGATGATTTGCTGATTCTAAAAACTCCTTTTCTTTCCCAGGACTAGATCCACCAAAAACACAAATATTTTTTATATGATGACTTGAGGAACTTGTCATTTCTACACACTTCTGTATTTGTTGAATGTATGAGTTGAGTAGAAATGAAAGAAAGGAAGAGAGGGTTTTATAGATGAGAAATTAGAAAGGCAATCATAACGCCTATATGTAGGCCAGCTGGAGTCTCTCTCTCTCTCTTTTTATTTATTTATTTATTTACTTTTGAAAAAGCATGTATATGTACAGCTAGTTGTGATTATGGCTCACATCTTCCCTTGGTTTTACGCCCAAGAGCGGCTTAAACGCCCTCTATAGGTCGGGGATAGGCTTCCCATCCAGTTTTCTTAAAAACTAGCAAATAGGGCCTTTTTTAGTCAGATTCCCAAGACTAAGTCGATCATGTTCTTTATGAAAATGGGGCTATAAATCATGAATTACACAATGCACATCTCCACTAGGATGCGTCTCAAAAGTCAATAAAAGATTATCTAAAGACTCCTTACTCGGGCCATACTTAATGAATTGTATTTTATCTTCATGATTTATAGATATCATTCCTAAAGAAAGATATTGTGTATTACAAGTCCATCTAGCACATCGATGACAGACTTTCAGTCGTTTTGCATGATGCTTCTTTGCAAAAGTGCTTTTATATGTTCTAGGCATGTGTGAAATGAAGGAGTTAGAGGACTCACCTGATAATCGGACCTTTGCTTCAATCAACTAGCGAATATCTTCAGGAATTCCATGATTCATTAACAATCTCAATCTTGCACATGTAGCACGGTAAATTTTTGTAATCGTATTCTCAGGTAGAGTGGGAAAATACTTTTTTAATTTTTCAAGATTAGTGTCCATTATCAAATGAGAATTGGAAGAGAGATTCAAAGAATTGCACAACATATACACAAATATCAGTTATTGTAGGAAACTGAAAGAATCGACTTAAATCACGGAGTACCGTTATCCGCCATTTGACTAGGGTGAGAGAAACTAGCAAAAATCACTCAAAAAGAAACAAAAAAATGTGAGAAAAACAAAATAATCAACCTTTATCTACAAGATCATTCAAACCAGCTGATTCATTTTCACTAGGAAAATTATCAAAGTAAGCTTTCAAACGATATCCATTTTCCTTAAAATCATTGTCATTCATTGAATTCTCAATATCATAGGCCCCATAAGGATTGTTCCATCTTGATCTTAGCTCTTTAGGGATTGAATAGAGTTGAGAATTATAAAACAAAACTTTTTGACCAGTGTCAATTTTTTGACAATTTTCACAAGTTTTGCAGAATGCATGGGTGTCCTTGAACATGGTGGGCCAATAAAATCCATTTTGAAAGATTTTTGCAACTGTCTTTTTTAACGAGAAATAACTTCCACATGCTTTAGAATGACAAAGTTTAATGACACTACTTACCTCATTGTCGGGAATGAATCTTTGAAATATTTGATCAGGACAATATTTGAATAAGTTAGGGTCATCACAATAAAAGCTCTTCACTTTGTTCAAAAACTTTTCTTTGTCTTAAGTACTCCAATCAGCTGGCAAATCTCCTAAACCAAGAAAATTGATATTTTTATCATACCAAGGCATTGGACTAAGAGAAAGTAAGGATTCATTAGGAAAGTAATCATCGATTGGTGTGATGTCAGATGTCAAATCTGTTGTCACTATTGATAAAAGATTCGCATCAAAATTTTCTATGCGTTTTTCATCCGTGATTTCTTCCTCAGAATAAATCATTTGCAAATCTTCAGATTCATCCAATTCATTTTTACTTAAAGTAGATTCAAGTTGATCATAAACTAATTCGTCAATATGATCTCCTTCTTGTAAATTATTATCATCTCCAGATTGCTTACAAATATTGAGAATATTCATCTCCAATGTCATGTTTCCAAATGATAGCTTCATTAGTCCATTCCTATAATTAATCAATACGTTAGAAGTTGCAAGAAATGTACGTCCTAAAAAAATAGGAAATGGATTACATGCTTCAACAGGTTTTGTGTCCAAGACAATAAAATCCACAGGATAAATGAATTTATCGACTTTTACTAACACATCTTCAATTATTCCTCTAGGCACTTTTACAGATCTATCGGCAAGTAAAAGAGATACAGAAGTTGGTTTTAACTCACCTAGATTGAGACTCTGAAAAACTGAATATGGAAGTAAATTCACACTAGCACCAAGATCAAGTAAGGCGCTTTCAATTTTATGCTCTCCAATAAAGCAAGAAATTGTAGGACAACCAGGGTCTTTATATTTCAAAGCATTATTGTTTTCAAGAATAACACTTACTTGTTCAGCTAAAAAGGCTTTCTTTTTCACATTCAGTTTCCTCTTCACAGTGCATAGATCTTTTAAAAATTTAGCATAGAAAGGAACCTGTTTAATAGCATCCAGCAAAGGTATATTGATCCTTACCTGTTTGAAAGTTTCAAAGATTTTAGAGTTGTGATTGACTTTCCTTTGTTTGGTCATGGCTTGAGGAAATGGAAATGCTGGCGGAGAATCAGTCTTTTCTTTGCAATTTTCAGATTCAACCCCTTCCTTACCCTCAGAGATTGACTCATCATCTTCTTATAAGGTTCAAGAGAGGGTTTTTCAATAACCTTACCACTGCACAGAGTAGTGACTGATTTGACTTGATCCATATGTTGGCTTCCGGAACTACTTGCATTTACATTGTATTGCCCCTTGGGATTTTGTTGTGGTTGAGATGGAAACTTACCTTTCTCATGGAAACTGAGAGCAGATGTTAATTTTGCAAGAGTATCTTTAAAATTTGTCATGTTTTGAGCAAGTTCAGTATTGATTGTCTCTTGCTTTTCAATGAATGCATGCAATGTTTCCTCAAGATTTCTTCTAAGAGGTGGAGCATAAGGAGGTGCATATCCATGAGAATTTTGGAAATTGTGGTGCGCGTGAAATGGTGGTTGTGAAGTTTGTGCATTGTTGTTCTCACTCTTCCAACTGAAATTTGGGTGATTTCTCCAACTAGGGTTGTATGTTTGGGAGTATGGGTTGTGGTTGGGCCTTTGGAAACTGTTTAAAGCATGGGCTTGCTCATGGAGACATTCCTTAAAAGAAGACAAGGTTGGACAATCGTTGGTTGAGTGTTCATTTGTTTCACAGATTTGACACACATTGTTTTCAACAGATTTTAATTGACTACTCTTTTTCAATTCTAGTGCCTCGACTTTTCTAGCTAAAGATGCAAACTTGGCTTGAAGGTCATGATCTTCCCTAAGGTTGTACATGCCTCCACTAGATGTGTAAGGTTGAGTTTTACTCAGTGCCTCATAATTACCTGAAGTGTCCCAATTTTGAGCATTTTCAGCTAATAAGTCTAAGTACTCCATTGCTTCATTAGGGTCTTTATCTTCAAAAGTTCCATTGCACATCAATTGAACCATTTGCCTATCTTTAGGTGTTAACCCTTCATAGAAATGTGAAACCAATCTCCTTGTTTCAAAACCATGATGAGGGCAAGTACTAAGCAAGTCTCAATACCTATCCCAACATTGTTAAAATGTTTCTCCTGGTTTTTCAGTGAAAGTGGTGATTTGTCTTTTGAAAGAGTTTGTTCTATGAGATGGGAAAAACTTCTTTAAAAACTGTTGTTGCATTTCATCCCAAGCAGGAATGGATCCTGGTCTTAAATTTTGTAGCCATGTTTTAGATTTATCTTTTAATGAAAAAGGAAAAAGCTTTACTCTAATGGTGTTCATGCTACAATTTAAATTATTATATGTGTTGCAGACCTCCTCAAATTCCCTTAAATGCAAGTATGGATTTTCCAATTCTAAGCCATGAAAAGAAGGTAAAAGTTGAATAATACCTGGTTTAAAATTAAAATGAGATGCATTGGGAGGAAAAACTATGCATGATGGTGCACTTGTTCTTGTGGGATTCATGTGGTCTCTAAGTGTTCTGACACGGTTATTCTCATTATGAAGTGATTGATTATCTTCTTCGGCCATATTTTTTAAAAATAATGAGGATACCCTACAAAGTCTACCACTTAATGTACGTGACCACACTCTCATGCACGTCTTGGAGTATAATAAAATGAAGAAAACAAAAGAAGAAGGAAGAAAACAAAATAAGGAGAAACAAAATAAAAGAGATAAAGTTATATACAAGAAAAGTGAAAAGAGAAAATAAAATAAAAACTATAATTTATACAAGAACTTACCTCCCCGGCAACGGCGCCAAAAACTTGACACGACTGAAAGATTGTTGTCTTCTCCCAAGTGCAGGAGTGTCGAAGTAATAAATAACCCGGCAAGACCGGGGTCGAACCACAAGGAGGTTAATTGTACAAATTATAAATAACAATAATACAACAACAACAACAATAATAATAATAATAGTAGTAGTAGTAGTAGTAGTAGTAGTAGTACTAATAATAATAATAATAATAAAGAAAGAGAAGAAGAAGAAGATGATGAGAACTTGGAGATGGAAAATTAATGTAAGGATTAAACAATAATAATAACAAATGTCAAGGTTAGAGGTTCCACTAATGGTATATCAAACAAGTATAGTATAAACTCTTATTATTGAATTGGAAACCACACACAAAGGAGGTTCCAATCAGATTATATATTGTTAACATGATTACATTAGTCATCTTATTCAATTAATGCTAATACTTGTAAATCTCGTCAAGCATTCATGATTATAACTTATGTTAACAACAAATCAAGTTCCTTTCATAGCTTAGGTGTCGGTTATACCATACATTATGGGCTATGAAAGTGCCAAGCATTTGTTGTACCAAGTGTTATACAACATAAATCAAGATTAGTCATTTAACAAGCAAAGTATTAAAGAGAACAAGATAACAAATATAAAACATGTTAGTATCAAACATTAAAGTCCATATTAAGTTTACATTATACTTATTCTGACACCATTAGTGTAACCTTTTCACCTTGATATAATTAACTTAGCTAGACATAATGAAAGAAAGAAAAATAGACAAACAAAATAAGAACATAAAAGTTAACTAGTAAAGGAAAGGAAATGAAAGGCATAAACTTGATATTAATGAAAGCAAAGCATAAATATTACAAAAAATACAAAGAGAGAAAGGAAGAGCATGATCTTGATCTGGAAACCAAGATGCCTAAATGCATGGCAAATGCCTCCTTTTATAGGCAAAAATTGGGAACTATTGATTTGATGACTAATTGATGAGTGGGTGGCCAACTCTTAACTTGGTGACAATTCTTATCTTCTCTTGTCTGCCCAAAATGTCATTGATAACGTCATAATTGGAGCCAAGTGAAAACATGAAAGTTGTAGGCCATTGTCTCAGCTTTCTTGTGTAAAACATTCAGCTCATTTGGACTTCTAGAACTCTAGATATGGCCAAAATACCGAACAGTGCTCGGGCTGGAAGATAGATTCGGGCTTCTTTGTTGTTGCTACAATTTGGACTTACAAATGACCTTTTTAGATCTGAGGCTCCATATGAAAGTTGTAGGCCTATGTCTTACCTTTCCATCCATATAAATTGGACCTAAATCTGAGATCTGTAGCTCTAGATATGACCCAATTACCGAACAGTGTTTCGGTTTGGATTGCACCGACATCTCTTTTCTAAGTTTGACCATCTCTTTGCCCTTGCAATTTAAGGTCTTAAAGTCATCAATCAATCCTTTCATTTATGTGATAGGCCTGCATTTAAAATGAACATTTACCACAAATTAAAGGTATCTTATATTATTAGATATATTATTATAAAACATGCTTTTGTTAAGGAGTTATTGATACTTCAAGTGCAAAATGATCATATAAAACCATGATAAAAATGCACTTTTAGGTACTAATCACTTGCAAATGTTGAAAATATCCATCTCCAATGTCATGTTTTCAAATGACAGCTTCATCAGTCCATTCCTACAATTAATCAATGCGTTAGAGGTTGCAAGAAACGGACGTCCTAAAATAACAGGAAATGAATTACATGCTTCAACAGGTTCTGTGTCCAATACAATAAAATCCACAGGATAAATGAATTTATCGACTTGTACTAACACATCTTCAATTATTCCTCTAGGCACTTTTAGAGATCTATCGGCAAGTAAAAGAGATATAGAAGTTGGTTTTAACTCACCTAGATTAAGACTCTAAAAAACTGAATATGGAAGTAAATTCACACTAGCACGAAGATCAAGTAAAGCTCTTTCAATTTTATGCTCTCCAATAAAGCAAGAAATTGTAAGACAACCAGGGTCTTTATATTTCAAAGCATTATTGTTCTGAAGAATAGCACTTACTTGTTCGGCTAGAAAGGTTTTCTTTTTCACCTTCAGTTTCCTCTTCACAGTGCATAGATCTTTCAAAAATTTAGCATAGGAAGGAACCTGTTTAATAGCATCCAACAAAGGTATATTGATTCTTACCTGTTTGAAAGTTTCAAAAATTTCAGAGTTGTGATTGACTTTCCTTTGTTTGGTCATGGCATGAGGAAATGGAAGTGCTGGCGGCGAATCAGTCGTTTCTTTGCAATTTTCAGACTCAACCCCTTCCATACCCTTAGAGATTGACTCATCATCTTTCTCATAAAGTTCAAGAGAGGGTTTTTCAATAACCTTACCACTGCGCAGAGTAGTGACTGATTTGACTTGATCTATGTGTTGGCTTCCGGAACTACTTGCATTTGCATTGTATTGCCCCTTGGGATTTTGTTGTGGTTGAGATGGAAACTTACCTTTCTCATGGAAACTGAGAGCAGATGTTAATTTTGCAAGAGTATCTTTAAAATTTGTCATGTTTTGAGCAAGTTCAGTATTGATTGTCTCTTGCTTTTCAATGAATGCATGCAATGTTTCCTCAAGATTTGTTCTAGGAGGTGGAGCATAAGGAGGTGCATATCTATGAGAATTTTGTAAATTATGATGTGCTTGAAATGGTGGTTGTGAAGTTTGTGCATTGTTGTTCTCACTACTCCAACTAAAATTTGGGTGATTTCTCCAACTAGGATTGTATGTTTGTGAGTATGGGTTGTGGTTGGCCCTATGGAAACTGTTTAAAGCATGGGCTTGTTCATGGAGACATTCCTTAAAAGAAAGCAAGGTTCGATAATCGTTGGTTGAGTGTTCATTTGTTTCACATATTTGACACACAATGTTTTCAACAGATTTTAATTGACCACTCTTTTTTAATTCTAGTGCCTCGACTTTTCTAGCTAAAGATGCAAACTTGGCTTGAAGGTCATGATCTTCCCTAAGGTTGTACATACCTCCAATAGATGTATGAGGTTGAGTTTTACTCGGTGCCTCATCAATACCCGTGGTGTCCCAATTTTGAGCATTTTCACCTAACAAGTCTAAGTACTTCATTGCTTCATCAGGGTCTTTATCTTCAAAAGTTCCATTGCACATCAATTGAACCATTTGCCTATCTTTAGGTGTTAACCCTTCATAGAAATGTGAAACCAATCTCCATGTTTCAAAACCATGATAAGGGCAAGTATTAAGCAAGTCTCGATACCTATCCCAACATTGCTAAATGTTTCTCCTGGTTTTTGAGTGAAAGTGGTGATTTGTCTTTTGAAAGAGTTTGTTCTATGAGATGGGAAAAACTTCTTTAAAAATTGTTGTTGCATTTCATCCCAAGCAGGAATGGATCCTGGTCTTAAATTTTATAGCCATGTTTTAGCTTTATCTTTTAATGAAAAAAGAAAAAGCTTTAATTTGATGGTGTTCAGGCTATAATTTGAATCATTATATGTGTTACAGACCTCCTCAAATTCCCTTAAATGCAAATATGGATTTGCCAATTCTAAGTGAATAATGCCTAGTTTAAAATTAAAATGAGATGCATCGGGAGGAAAAATTATGCATGATGGTGCACTTGTTCTTGTGGGATTCATGTGGTCTCTAAGTGTTCTAACACGGTTATTCTCATTATTGTCATTATAATGTGATTGATTATCTTCTTCGACCATATTTTCTGAAAATGATGAGGATACCCTACAAAGTCTACCACTTGATGTACGAGACCACACCCTCATGCACATGTAGAAATAAAATAAAAGAAAGAAGAAAACAAAAGAAGAAGAAACAAGAGAAAAGAAATAAAGTTATATACAAGAAAAGTGAAAAGATAAAATAAAATAAATATTATAATTTATACAAAACTTACCTCCCCGGCAACGGCGCCAAAAACTTGACACGACGAAAAGATTGACGTCTTCTCCCAAGTGCAGGAGTGTCGAAGTAATAAATAACCCAGCAAGACCGGGGTCGAACCACAGGGAGGTTAATTGCACAAAATATAAACAACAACTATAAATAACAACAATAGTAACAATAACAACAACAATAATAATAGTAGCAATAATAATAATAATAATAATAATAATAATAATAATAATAATAATAAAGAAGGAAAAGGAGAAGAAGAAGATGATGAGAACTTCGAGATGGAATATTAATGTAAAGATTAAACAATGATAAGAACAAATGTCAAGGTTAGAGGTTCCACTAATAGTATGTCAAACAAGTATAGTATAAACAATTGGAAACCACACCAAATGAGGTTCCAATCTAATTATAGATTATTAACATGATTACATTAGTCATCTTATTCGATTAATGCTAATACTTGTAAATCTCGTCAAGCATTCATGATTATAACTTATGTTAACAACAAATCAAGTTCCTTTCATAGCTCAGGTGTCGGTTATACCATACAGTATGAACTATGAAAGTGCCAAGCATTTGTTGTACCAAGTGTTATACAACATAAATCAAGATTAGTTATTTAACAAGCAAAGTATTAAAGAGTGGACAAGATAACAAATATAAAACATGTTAGTATCAAACATTAAAGTCCATATTAAGTTTACATTATACTTATTCTTACACTATTAGTGTAACCTTTTCACCTTGACATAATTAACTTAGCTAGACATAATGAAAGAAAGAAAAATAGATAAACAAAATAAGAACATAAAAGTTAACTAGTAAAGGAAAGGAAATGAAAGGCATAAACTTGATATTAATGAAAGCAAAGCATAAACATTACAAAAAATACAAAGAGAGAAAGGAAGAGCATGATCTTGATCTGAACACCAAGATGCCTAAATGCATGGCAAATGCCTACTTTTATAGGCGAAAATTGAGAACTATTGATTTGATGACTAATTGATAAGTGGGTGACCAACTCTTGACTTGGTGACAATCTTTATCTTCTCTTGTCTGCCCAAAACATCATTGATAACATCACAATTGGAGCCAGTCGAAAACATGAAAGTTGTAGGCAATTGTCTCAGCTTTCTTGTGTAAAAAATTCAGATATAGCGAAAATACTGAATAGTGTTCGGGTTGGAAGAAAAATTTGGGCTTCTTTGTTGTTGCTACAATTTGGACTTGAAAATGACCTTTTTAGATCTTGGGCTCCATATGAAAGTTGTAGGCCTATGTCTTACCTTTCCATCCATATAAATTGGACCTAAATCTGAGATCTATAACTTTAGATATGACCTAATTACCGAATAGTGTTCCGGTTTGGATTGCACCGACATCTCTTTTCTAAGTTTGGCCATCTCTTTATCCTTGCAATTTAAGTTCTTCAAGTCATCAATCAATCCTTTCATTTATGTGATAGGCCTTCATTTAAGATGAATATTTACCATAAATTAAAGGTATCTTATATTATTAGATATATTATTATAAAACATGCTTTAGTTAAAGAGTTATTGATACTTCAAGTGCAAAATGATGATATAAAACCATGATAAAAATGAACTTTTAAGTACTAATCACTTTGCTTTCATTAATATCAAGTTTATGCATTTCATTTCCTTTCCTTTACTTAGTTAACTTTTATCTTATTTATCTTCTTATTTTGTTTATCTATTTTTCTTTCTTTCATTATGTCTAGCTAAGTTTATTATGTCAAGGTGAAAAGGTTACACTAATGGTGTAAGAATAAGTATTATGTAAACTTAATATGGACTTTAATGTTTTATACTAACATGTTTTGTATTTGTTATCTTGTTCACTCTTTAATACTTTGCTTGTTAAATAACTAATCTTGATTTATGTTGTATAACACTTGGTACAACAAATGCTTGACACTTTCATAGCCCATACTGTATGGTATAACCGACACCTGAGCTATGAAAGGAACTTGATTTGTTGTTAACATCAGTTATAATCATGAATGCTTAACGAGATTTACAAGTATTAGCATTAATCGAATCAGATGACATGTTAACAATCTATAATCTGATTAGAACCTCCTTTATGTGTGGTTTCCAATTGAATAATAAGAGTTTATATTATACTTATTTGACATACCATTAGTGGAACATCTAACCTTGACATTTGTTATTATCATTCTTTAATCCTTACGTTAATAATTCATCTTAAAGTTCTCATCTTCTTCTTCTTCTTCTTCTTCTTCTTCTTCTCCTTCTTCTTCTTTATTACTATTATTACTACTACTACTACTACTACTACTACTACTACGACTACTATTAATATTATTATTGTTACTAATATTATTGTTGTTATTGTTGTTACTGTTGTTGTATTATTGTTATATGTAATTTATACAATTAACCTCCCTATGGTTCGACCGTAGTCTTGTCGGGTTATTTATTACTTTGACACTCCTGCACTTGGAAGAAGACATCAATCTTTTAGACGTGTGAATTATATATTGATGTAGAAGGAACATGTTCATCGATTATCGACATGATATGTGTCAAGTACAAGAAAAATTTATTGTTGTTTTCGGTTTGAAAAGCCAAGTTGTTACATATAAACTCTTTTGATTACTCAACTAGAAATTACACACAAAAAGGTTTCAATTGGTTGATTTGTCATTAATAGCTCATTATAAATCATTAACATGATCATATTAATTATTTTATTTACATTAAATTTTTAAATATTATCATAAATTCATGATGTTAACTGATGTTAACAACAAATCAAATTCCTTTCATAACACAAATATAGATTGTATCATACGGTTAACTATGAGAGTGTCAATCATTTGTTATATAACACAAATCTAAATTAACCATTTAACAAACACGATATTGAGAATTAATAAGATAGAAATGATAAGACATGTTAATAGCAAGTTGTTTAGGATATAAATGTAGAAGTTCATATTGAGTTTATATTATACTTATCCTAATACCATTAGTAAAACTTTTTCATATTGACATAATAAACTTAGCTCAATATAATGAAGAAGAGAAATATAAATAAATAAGATAAGAATATAATTATAAGTATAGTAAAAGAAATGAAAGGCATAAACAAGAGATTAATAAAAGCAGAACTTAAGCATTACAAAAATATAAATAAAAAGAGCAAGAATATGATCTTAATCTGAAAACTAAATGCCTAAATACATGGCAAATGCCTCCTTTTATAAGCCAAAATTCAAAACTATTGATTTGATGATTAATTATTGAGTGGGTGGCCACATCTTAACTTGGTGACAATCCTTATCTTCTTATCTGAACAAAACGTTATTGGTAACATCAAAATTTGAATAGATAGTCTTATGAAAGTTCTAGAAAATTATCTTAACTTTCCAACAAAAAAATAATTGGTACATTTAGACTTCTACAACTCGAGATATGGGTTGAATGCTGAATAGTGTCTTAGCTACAAGATAGATTCAAACTTTTTTTTTATGCTAAGATTTGAACTTCCAAACAGCAGAATTGAGTCTTAGACTCTCATAAATGTTTTAGGCCTATGTATTTGCTTTTTATCCATATATACCAAACTGAAAACTAACATCTATAGCTTCAGATATGACCTAATGACTGAACATTGTTCCAGTTTGAATTGAATCAGCATCTCTTTTCTAAGCTTAACTCTCTCTCTTTTCTTAATTTTAATAGTTAAACTCATCAATCAATCTTTTTTATTTATGTGATAGGTGACATGACTAAAAGATTGATGTCTTCTCCCAAGTGTAGGAGTGTCAAAGCAATAAATAACTCGGCAAGACCGAGGTCGAACCATAGGGAGGTTAATTGTACAAATTATAAA
This sequence comes from Populus pruinosa, assembly GCA_026413675.1. Taxonomy (NCBI): domain Eukaryota; kingdom Viridiplantae; phylum Streptophyta; class Magnoliopsida; order Malpighiales; family Salicaceae; genus Populus; species Populus pruinosa. The sequence continues at coordinate 9,776,476 of CM048602.1, forward strand.
TAACAATAATACAACAACAATAACAACAACAACAACAACAACAACAACGACGACGACGATGACAATAATAATAATAATAATAATAATAATAATAATAATAATAATAATAGTAATAGTAATAGTAATAGTAATAGTAGTCATAACAATAATAATAATAATAAAGAAAAAGAAGGAGAAAAAAAAAGAAGATAAAAACTTTGAGATGGAATATTAATGTAAGGATTAAACAACGATAATAACAAATGTCAAGGTTAGAGGATCCACTAATGGTATGTCAAACAAGTATAGTATAAACTTTTGTTATTCAATTGGAAACCACACATAAGGGAGGTTCCAATCTGATTATAGATTGTTAACATGATTACATTAGTCATCTTATTCAATTAATGTTAATACTTATAAATCTCGTCAAGCATTCATCATTATAACTTATGTTAACAATAAATCAAGTTCCTTTCATAGCTCAGGTGTCGGTTATACCATACAGTATGAGCTATGAAAGTGGCAAGCATTTGTTGTACCAAGTGTTATACAACATAAATCAAGATTAGTCACTTAACAAGTGATTAGTACTTAAAAGTGCATTTTTATCATGGTTTTATATCATCATTTTGCACTTGAAGTATCAATAACTCAACTAAAATAGGTTTTATAATAATGTATCTAATAATATAAGATACCTATAATTTATGGTAAATGTCTATTTTTAATGCAGGCCTATCACATAAATAAAAGGATTGATTGATGACTTGAAGAACTTAAATTGCAAGGATAAAGAGATGGTCAAACTTAGAAAAGAGATGTCGGTGCAATCCAAACCGGAACACTATTCGGTAATTGGGTCATATCTGGAGCTACAGATCTCAGATTTACGTCCACTTTATATGGATGGAAAGGTAAGACATAGGCCTACAACTTTCATATAGAGCCCAAGATCTAAAAAGGCCATTATCAAGTCCAAATTGTAGCAACAACAAAGAAGCCCGAATCTGTCTTCTAGCCCGAGCACTGTTCGGTATTTTAGCCATATCTGGAGTTCTAGAAGTCCAAATGAGCTGAATGTTTTACACAAGAAAGCGGAGACAATTGCCTACAACTTTCATGTTTACAACTGGCTCCAGTTTTGACGTTATCAATGACGTTTTGGGCAGACAAGAGAAGATAAGCATTGTCACCAAGTCAAAAGTTGGCCACCCACTTATCAATTAGTCATCAAATCAATAGTTCCCAATTTTGGCCTATAAAAGGAGGCATTTGCCATGCATTTAGGCATCTTGGTTTCCAGATCAAGATCATGCTCTTCCTTTCTCTCTTTGTATTTTTTGTAATATTTATGCTTTGCTTTTATTAATATCAAGTTTATGCCTTTCATTTCCTTTCCTTTACTTAGTTAACTTTTATGTTCTTATTTTGTTTATTTGTTTTCCTTTCTTTCATTATGTCTAGCTAAGTTAATTATGTCAAGGTGAAAAGGTTACACTAATGGTGTCAGAATAAGTATAATGTAAACTTAATATGGACTTTAATGTTTGATACTAACATGTTTTATATTTGTTATCTTGTTCACTCTTTAATACTTTGCTTGTTAAATGACTAATCTTGATTTATGTTGTATAACACTTGGTACAACAAATGCTTGGCACTTTCATAGCTCATAATGTATGGTATAACCGACACCTAAGCTATGAAAGGAACTTGATTTGTTGTTAACATAAGTTATAATCATGAATGCTTGACGAGATTTACAAGTATTAGCATTAATTGAATAAGATGACTAATGTAATCATGTTAACAATATATAATCTGATTGGAACCTCCTTTGTGTGTGGTTTCCAATTCAATAATAAGAGTTTATACTATACTTGTTTGATATACCATTAGTGGAACCTCTAACCTTGACATTTGTTATTATTATTGTTTAATCCTTACATTAATTTTTCATCTCCAAGTTCTCATCATCTTCTTCTTCTTCTCTTTCTTTATTATTATTATTATTATTATTACTACTACTATTACTACTACTACTACTATTACTACTACTACTACTACTACTATTACTACTACTACTACTACTAGTATTATTATTATTATTATTATTATTATTATTATAGTTGTTATTGTTATTGTTATTATTGTTGTTATTATTGCTATTATTGTTGCTTATAATTGTTGTCTATAATTTGTACAATTAACCTCCCTGTGGTTCGACCCCGGTCTTGCCGGGTTATTTATTACTTCGACACTCCTGCACTTGGGAGAAGACATCAATCTTTTAGTCGTGTCAACAAGCAAAGTATTAAAGAGTGAACAAGATAACAAATACAAAACATGTTAGTATAAAACATTAAAGTCCATATTAAGTTTACATAATACTTATTCTTACACCATTAGTGTAACCTTTTCACCTTGACATAATAAACTTAGCTAGACATAATGAAAGAAAGAAAAATAGATAAACAAAATAAGAAGATAAATAAGATAAAAGTTAACTAAGTAAAGGAAAGGAAAGGAAAGGAAATGAAAGGCATAAACTTGATATTAATGAAAACAAAGCACAAACATTACAAAAAATACAAAGAGAGAAAACAAGAGCATGATCTTGATCATGACACCAAGATGCCTAAATGCATGGAAAATTCCTCCTTTTATAGGCCAAAATTGGGAATTATTGATTTGATGGCTAATTGATGAGTGGGTGAGCAACTATTGACTTGGTGACAATCCTTATCTTCTCTTATCTGCTCAAAATGTCATTGATAACGTCAAAATTGGAGCCACTTGAAAACATGAAAATTGTAAGCAATTGTCTCTACTTTCTTCTATAAAAACTTCAGCTCATTTCAACTTCTAGAACTCTAGATATGGCTAAAATACTGAACACTACTCGGGCTGGAGGACAAATTCAGGCTTCTTTGTTGTTGTAACAATTTGGACTTGAAAATTGCCTTTTTAGATATTGGGCTCCATATGAAAGTTGTAGACCTATGTCTTATGTTTCCATCCATATAAAGTAGACCTAAATCTAAGATCTATAACTCCAGATATGACCTAGTTATCGAACAATATTCTGGTTTGGATTGCACCAACATCTCTTTTCTAAGTTTGGCCATTTGTTTATCCATGAAATTTATGTTCTTAAATTCATCAATCAATCCTTTCATTTATCTGATAGGCCTGCATTTAAAATGAACATTGCACCAACATCTCTGTTAGGCCTGCACCAACAATGCTCGAGCTAGAAGACAGATTCGGGCTTCTTTGTTATTGCTATAATTTGGACTTGAAAATGGCCTGTTTAGATCTTGGGCTCCATATGAAAGTTCTAGGCCTATGTCTTACCTTTCCATCCATATAAATTAGACCTAAATTTGAGATCTTTAGCTCTAGATATGACCCAATTACCGAACAGTGTTCCGGTTTGGATTACACCGACATCTCTTTTCTAAGTTTGGCCATCTCTTTATCCTTGCAATTTAAGTTCTTCAAGTCATCAATCAATCCTTTCATTTATGTGATAGGCCTACATTTAAAATGAACATTTACCACAAATTAAAGGTATCATATATTATTAGATATATTATTATAAAACATGCTTTAGTTAAGGAGTTATTGATACTTCAAGTGCAAAATAATGATATAAAACCATGATAAAAATGCAGTTTTAAGTACTAATCACACCCCTCAACTAGCTTATTACTAATCCCTAGTAATCAAAGCGTTAAAATAGAAAAACAATTTGCAAATTCCGCAAAGTAAGGTATTCATCATTTAACTTCCATTAATCTATCCAAATAAACAAACTCTCATTAAATTTATATATCTGCTCAATACCTCTTAACAAGATATTAATAGACCTTTTTTTTGTGCTCAATTTGTCAACACATAATTATGGGGCTTTTCTTGGAAGAAAACAAAAGTTTTATTCTAATGTTTAAGGTTAACTTCCTTGGGTTGAGATTATTATTTTTGTCTTTTTTTTCCTTGTCTTTTCAAATATATATACATATAATTTAAAAACACCATGCATCTTTAACCCATGTAACGAGCTTTTAGCTAATGACTCCCAGACTAGTTGGTCTTAGGGCATTAGGTGTTGAGACTCCCATACGAGCTTAATAACTCAGGTCGCAGATACTAATATATAGATAGTGCAATATTTGATTCCCTTAAGCTTTTCTCCTCAACCCATGTAACAGGTGTTGGGCCAATAGCTCCCAAGTCAATTGACTTTAGGGTATTAGGTGTTAAAACACCCCTTCGGGCTTAATTGCTTAGGTTAAGTAGGCTACGAAACCAAAGTTATCTATATTTTTATTATTATCATTTTTTTCTTTTTTTTAATTATATACAATCCCTTTTCCTTAGTTGTTAACTTTAACAAAAGAACATAAATAATGTAATAATCCAATATGCAACCCATAATCATATGTTAAAGTGTGTGTGTGTAAATTAAGGTTTAAGAATACATGTTAATAAGTATATGAGAAGAATTAAGTGATAACAATGCGAGAGTTTGTAAATCTGAATATTTCAAGAAGTATGATGATAGACCTTGTTACGAATAATTACTAAGATGCGTCTCAAGAGTCATAAAAGTTCTCCTTACTCTGTCATCATAGTAACAACAATTTGCACATGCTTTATGAAATAGAAAACACAGTTTTTTTTCTTTTTAGCTATTACCGTCTCCCCCCAAGTAAAACAAAACATTGTGCTCAATGTTTAAAGGTAGAAAGATAAAGTATAGAAGATATCACCTGAAATAACAAACATTGACAAACTTGAAACACACTGAAACAAATATAAGTAACAACAAAACACAATAATAAAACTAAAAGACATAAAGATTCACAAATGAAGGCTCAAATCCAATCTAAGCTATTTACGGCTTTCCTTAGTTGACCAATTTATGCGACTCATGGAAGGATCAATTACAGGAATGAAAGATTGTGGCTGGTCAATCAATTGTTTAGTAGTAGCAGTAGAGATTATGATTTGTCGTGCAGAAGATGTTAGAAATTCCTGTTCCTCAGCATGATCAAGAAAAGACAACAACTTATCATAATAACCATTAACATTTAACAAGCCTATGGGTTTATGGTGAATGTGCAGTTAAGCCCAAAAGAAAATATGAAAGATCTCTTCCAATGTGCCTAGACCACCTGGTAAAGCAATGAAGGCATCAGCATGGTTAAACATTGCATTCATTCGAGCTGACATTGTGGAGACCTGAAGTTCATCTCCAATTTTTTTCCAATGATGTCCCCTTGTGCTAAAGCTTCACGGACGACCCCCAAAACTTGACTACCTCCTAAAAATGCAGTTATTGACACACTTCTCATTAACCCAAGACTACCTCCCCTATACACTAAATGAATCTTTCTCTCAACTAGCACCTCACCAAGATGATTTGCTGATTCTAAAAACTCATTTTCTTTCCCAGGACTAGATCCACCGAAAACACAAATATTTCTTATATGATGACCTAAGGAACTTGCCATTTCTACACACTTATATATTTGTTGAATATATGGGTTGAGTAGAAATGAAAGGAAGGAAGAGAGGATTTTATAAATGAGAAATTAGAAAGACAATCATACCACCTATATGTAGGTTAGTTGGAGTCTCACACACACACACTCTCTCTTTATTTATTTATCTATTTACTTTTGAAAAAGCATGTGTATGTACAGGTAGTTGTGATTGTGGCTCACATCTTCCCAAGAACGGCTTAAACGCCCTCTATGGGTCGAGGATAGGCTTCCCATCTAATTTTCTTAAAAACTAGCAAAACAGGGTCTTTTTTCGTTAGATTCCCAAGACTAAGTCGATCATGTTTTATATGAAATTGTGGCCATAAATCATGAATTGCACGATGCACATCTCTACTAGGATGTGTCTCAAAAGTCAATAGAAGATTATCTAAAGACTCCTTACTTAGGCCATCTTTAATGAATTGTATTTTATCTTCACGGTTTATAGATACCATTCCTAAAAAACGACATTGTGTATTACAAGTCCATCTAGCACATTGATGACAGACTTTCAGTCGTTTTGCACGACGTTTCTTTGCAAAACTGCTTTTATTGTTCCATGCATATGTGAAATGAAGGAGTTAGAGGACTCACCTGATAATCGAACCTTTGCTTCAATCAACCAGCGAATATCTTCAGGAATTCCATGATTCATTAACAATTTCAATCTTGCACATCTAGCACGGTAAATTTTTGTAATCACATTCTGAGGTAGAGCGAGAAAATACTTTTTTAATTTTTCAAGATTAGTGTTCATTTTCAAATGAGAATTGGAAGAGAGATTTAAAGAATTTCAAAAATATATACACAAATATCAGTTATTGTGGGAAACTGAAAGAACTGACTTAAGTCACGGAGTACCGTTCTCTGCCATTTGACCAGGGTGAGAGAAACTAGCAAAAATCACTAAAAAAGAAACACAAAAACAATGTAAGAAAAAAACCAAAATAATCAACCTTTATCTACAAGATCATTCAAACCAGTTAATTCATTTTTACAAGGAAAATTATCAAAGTAAGCTTTTAAACGATGTCCATTTTCCTTAAAAACATTGTCATTCATTGAATTCTCAATATCTCAGGCCCCATAAGGATTGCTCCATCTTGATCTTAGCTTTCTAGGGAATGCATAGAGTTGAGAATTATAAAACAAAACGTTTTTACCCGTATCAACTTTTTGATAATTTTCACAAGTTTTGGAGAATGCATGCGTGTACTTAAACATGGTGGGCCAATAAAATCCATTTTGAAAGATTTTTGTAGCTGTCTTTTTTTACAAGAAATAACTTCCACATGCTTTAGAATGACAAAGTTTAATGACACTACGTATCTCATTGCCGAGAATGAATTTTTGAAATATTTGATCAGGATAATATTTGAATAAATTAGTGTCATCACAATAGAAAGTAAGGATTTGTTAGAAAAGTAATCATCGATTGGTGTGATATCAGATGTCAAATTTGCTGTCACTTTTAACAACAGATCCGCATCAACATTTTCGGTGTGTTTTTCATCCGTGATTTTTTCCTTAGAATAAATCATTTGCAAATCTCCAAATTCATCCAATTCATTTTTACTTCAAGTAGATTCAAGTTGATCATAAACTAATTCGTCAATATGATCTACTTCTTGTAAATCATTATCATCTTCTGGTTACTTGTAAATGTTGAAAATATTCATCTCCAATGTCATGTTTCTAAATGATAGCTTCATCAATCCATTCCTACAATAAATCAATGTGTTAAAGGTTGCAAGAAACGGACGTCCTAAAATAATAGGAAATGAATTACATGCTTCAACAGGTTCTGTGTCCAAGACAATAAAATCCATAGGATAAATGAATTTATCGACTTGTACTAACACATCTTCAATTATTCCTCTAGGCACTTTTACAGATCTATCGGCAAGTAAAAGAGATATAGAAGTTGGTTTTAACTCACCTAGATTGAGACTTTGAAAAACTTAATATGAAAGTAAATTCACACTAACTTCAAGATCAAGTAATGCTTTTTCAATTTTATGGTCTCCAATAAAGCAAGAAATTATAGGACAACCAGGGTCTTTATATTTCAAAGCATTATTGTTCTAAAAAATAGTACTTACTTGTTCGGCTTGAAAGGCTTTCTTTTTCACATTAGTTTCCTCTTCACAGTGCATAGATCTTTCAAAAATTTAGCATAAGAAAGAACTTGTTTAATAGCATCTAGCAAAGGTATATTGATTCTTACCTGTTTGAAAGTTTCAAAGATTTTAGAGTTATGATTGACTTTTCTTTGTTTGGTCATGGCTTGAGGAAATGGAAATGCTCGCGGAGAATCAGTCTTTTCTTTGTAATTTTCAGATTCAACCCCTTCTATACCCTCAGAGATTGACACATCATCTTTCCTATAAGGTTCAAAAGAGGGTTTTTCAATAACCTTACCACTACGTAGAGTAGTCACTGATTTGACTTGATCCATGTGTTGACTTCCGAAACTACTTGCATTTGCATTGTATTGCCCCTTGGGATTTTATTGTGGTTGAGATGGAAACTTACCTTTCTCATGGAAACTAAGAGTATATGTTAATTTTGCAAGAGTATCTTTAAAATTTGTCATGTTTTGAGCAAGTTAAGTATTAATTGTCTCTTGCTTTTCAATGAATGCATGCAATGTTTCCTCAAGATTTCTTCTAGGAGGTGGAGCATAAAGATGTGCATATCCATGAGAATTTTGTAAATTATGATGTGCTTGAAATGGTGGTTGTGAAGTTTGTGCATTGTTGTTCTCACTCCTCCAACTAAAATTTGGGTGATTTCTCCAACGAGAGTTGTATGTTTGTAAGTATGGGGTTGTGGTTGGCCCTTTGAAAACTATTTAAAGCATGAGCTTGTTCATGGAGACATTCCTTAAAAAAAGGCAAGGTTGGACAATCATTGGTTTAGGGTTCATTTGTTTCACAGATTTGACTCACAATGTTTTCAATAAATTTTAATTGATCACTCCTTTTTAATTCTAGTGCCTCGACCTTTTTAGCTAAAGATGCAAACTTGGCTTGAAGGTCATGATCTTCCCTAAGGTTGTACATACCTCCACTAGATGTATGAGGTTGAGTTTTACTCAGTGCCTCATAAGTACCCCCGGTGTCCCAACTTTGAGCATTTTCAACTAACAAGTCTAAGAACTCCATTGCTTCATCAGGATCTTTATCTTCAAAAGTTCCATTGCACATCAATTCAACCATTTGCCTATCTCTAGGTGTTAACCCTTCATAGAAATGTGAAACCAATCTCCATGTTTCAAAACCATAATGAGGGCAAGTACTAAGCAAGTCTCGATACCTATCCCAACATTGGTAAAATGTTTCTCCTCGTTTTTTAGTGAAAGTAGTGATTTTTATTTTTAAAAAGTTTGTTCTATGAGATGAGAAAAACTTTTTCAAAAACTGTTGTTGTATTTCATCCCAAGCACGAATGGATCCTAGTCTTTAATTTTGTAGCCATGTTTTAGCTTTATCTTTTAATGAAAAAGGAAAAAGCTTTAATCTGATGGTGTTCATGCTACAATTTAAATTATTATATGTGTTGCAAACCTCCTCAAATTCCATTAAATGCAAGTATGGATTTTTCAATTCCAAGCCATGAAAAGATGGTAAAAGTTGAATAATGTTTGGCTTAAAATTAAAATGAGATGCATCGAGAGGAAAAACTATGCATGATGGTGCACTTGTTCTTGTGGGATTCATGTGGTATCTAAGTGTTCTAGCATGGTTATTCTCATTAGTCTTATTATAAAGTGATTAATTATCTTCTTCAACCATTTTTTTTTTTAAAATGATGAGGATACCCTACAAAGTCTACCACTTGATATACGTGACCACACACACTTTCATGCACGTGTAGGAATAAAATAAAAGGAAGAAGAAAACAAAAAAAGAAGAAACAAGCGAAAAGAAACAAAGTTATATACAAGAAAAGTGAAAAGAGAAAATAAAATAACTACTATAATTTACATATATTATTATAAAACATGTTTTAGTTAAGGAGTTAATGATACTTCAAGTGCAAAATGATGATATAAAACCATGATAAAAATGCACTTTTAAGTACTAATCAATAGGCCTACATTTAAGATGAACATTTACCATAAATTAAAGGTATCTTATTGATTAGTACTTAAAAGTGCATTTTTATCAAGGTTTTATATTATTATTTTGCACTTGAAGTATCGATAACTCCTTAACTAAAGCATGTTTTATAATAATATATTTAATAATATAAGATACCTTTAATTTGTGATAAATGTTCATTTTAAATGCAGGCCTATCACATAAATGAAAGGATTGATTGATGAATTTAAGAATTGAAATTGAAAGGATAAAGAGATGGTCAAACCTAGAAAAAAGATGCCGGCGCAATCCAAACTGGAACATTGTTCGGTAATTGGGTCATATCTGGAGCTATAGATCTCAGATTTAGGTCTACTTTATATGGGTGGAAAGGTAAGATATAGGCCTACAATGTTCATATGGAGCCCAAGATCTAAAAAGGTCATTTTTAAGTCCAAATGGTTGCAACAACCAAGAAGCCCGAATCTATCCTCCAGCCCGAGCACTGTTTAGTATTTTAGCCATATTTGGAGTTCTAGAAGTTGAAATGAGGTGACTTGTTTACACAATAAATCTGAGACAATTGCCTACAACTTTCATGTTTTCGAGTGGCTCCAATTTTGATGTTATCAATGATGTTGTGGGCAGACAAGACAAGATAACGATTGTCACCAAGTCAAGAGTTGGTCACCCACTTATCAATTAGTCATCAAATCAATAGTTCCTAATTTTCGCCAATAAAAGGAGGCATTTGCCATACATTTAGGCATCTTGGTGTTCAGATCAAGATCATGCTCTTTCTTTCTCTCTTTGTATTTTTTGTAATGTTTATGCTTTGCTTTCATTAATATCAAGTTTATGCCTTTCATTTCCTTTCCTTTACTTAGTTAACTCTTATCTTCTTTATGTTCTTATTTTGTTTATTTATTTTTCTTGCTTTTATTATGTCTAGCTAAGTTTATTATGTCAAGGGAAAAAGGTTACACTAATGGTGTAAGAATAAGTATAATGTAAACTTAATATGGACTTTAATGTTTGATACTAATATGTTTTCTATTTGTTATCTTGTTCACTCTTTAATACTTTGCTTGTTAAATGACTAATCTTGATTTATGTTGTATAACACTTGGTACAACAAATGCTTGACACTTTAATAGTTCATATTGTATGGTATAACCAACACCTGAGCTATGAAAGGAACTTAATTTGTTGTTAACATAAGTTATAATCATGAATGTTTGACGAGATTTACAAGTATTAGAATTAATCGAACAAGATGACTAATGTTATCATGTTAACAATCTATAATCCAATTGGAATCTCCGTTGTGTGTGGTTTCCAATTGAACAATAAGAGTTTATACTATACTTGTTTGACATACCATTAGTTGAACCTCTAACCTTGATATTTGTTATTATATTTGTTTAATCGTTACATTAATATTCCTTCTCAAAGTTCTCATCTTCTTCTTCTTTTTCTCCTTCTTTTTCTTTACTACTACTACTACTACTACTACTACTACTACTGCTACTACTACTACTACTATTATTGTTGTTGTTCTTCTTGTTGTTGTTGTGTTATTGTTATTTATAATTTATATAATTAACCTCCCTGTGGTTCGACACCGGACTTGCCGGGTTATTTATTACTTCGACACTCCTACACTTGGGAGAAGACATCAATCTTTTGGTCATGTCAAGTTTTTGGCATCGTTGTCGGGGAGGTAAGTTCTTGTATAAATTATAGTAGTTATTTTATTTTCTCTTTTCACTTTTCTTGTATATAACTTTGTTTCTTTTCGCTTGTTTCTTCTTTTTTTTGTTTTCTTCTTCCTTTTATTTTATTCCTACACGTGCATGAAAGTGTGTGTGGTCACGTATATCAAGTGGTAGACTTTATAGGGTATCCTCATCATTTAAAAAAAAAATGGTTGAAGAAGATAATTAATCACTTCATAATAAGACTAATGAGAATAACCATGCTAGAACACTTAGATACCACATGAATCCCACAAGAACAAGTGCACCATCATGCATAGTTTTTCCTCTCGATGCATCTCATTTTAATTTTAAGCCAAACATTATTCAACTTTTACCATCTTTTCATGGCTTGGAATTGGAAAATCCATACTTGCATTTAAGGGAATTTGAGGAGGTCTGCAACACATATAATAATTTAAATTGTAGCATGAACACCATCAAATTAAAGCTTTTTCCTTTTTCATTAAAAGATAAAGATAAAACATGGCTACAAAATTAAAGACTAGGATCTATTCATGCTTGGGATGAAATGCAACAACAATTTTTGAAGAAGTTTTTCTCATCTCATAGAACAAACTCTTTCAAAAGACAAATCCCTACTTTCACTCAAAAACCAGGAGAAACATTTTACCAATATTGGGATAGGTATCGAGACTTGCTTAGTACTTGCCCTCATCATGGTTTTGAAACATAGAGATTGGTTTCACATTTCTATGAAGGGTTAACACCTAAAGATAGGCAAATGGTTGAATTGATGTGCAATGGAACTTTTAAAGATAAAGACCCTGATGAAGCAATGGAGTACTTAGACTTAGCTGAAAATGCTCAAAATTAGGACACCGCGGGTACTTATAAGGCACCAAGTAAAACTCAAACTCATACATCTAGTGGAGGTATGTATAACCTTAGGGAAGATCATGACCTTCAAGCCAAGTTTGCATCTTTAGCTAGAAAAGTCGAGGCACTAGAATTAAAAAAGAGTGGTCAATTAAAATCTGTTGAAAACATTGTGAGTCAAATCTGTGAAACAAATGAACTCTAAACCAATGATTGTCCAACCTTGCCTTCTTTTAAGGAATGTCTCCATGAACAAGCTCATGCTTTAAATAGTTTTCAAAGGGCCAATCACAACCCATACTCACAAACATACAACCCTCATTGGAGAAATCACCCAAATTTTAGTTGGAGGAGTGAGAACAACAATGCACAAACTTCACAACCACCATTTCAAGCACATCATAATTTACAAAATTCTTATGGATATGCACCTCCTTATGCTCCACCTCCTAGAAGAAATTTTGAGGAAACATTGCATGCATTCATTGAAAAACAAGAGACAATCAATACTCAACTTGCTCAAAACATGAAAGATTTTAAAGATACTCTTGCAAAATTAACATCTGCTCTCAGTTTCCAAGAGAAAGGTAAGTTTCCATCTCAACCACAACAAAATCCCAAGGGGCAATACATTGCAAATGCAAGTAGTTTTGGAAGCCAACACATGGATCAAGTCAAATCACTCACTACTCTGCGTAGTGGTAAGGTTATTGAAAAACCCTCTCTTGAACCTTATGAGAAAGATAATGAGTCAATCTCTAAGGGTAAAGAAGGGGTTGAATCTGAAAATTGTAAAGAAAAGACTGATTCTTCGTCAGCACTTCCATTTCCTCAAGCCTCATCCAAACAAAGGAAATCACAACTCTGAAATTTTTGAAATTTTCAAACAGGTAAGGATCAATATGCCTTTGCTGGATGCTATTAAACAGGTTCCTTCCTATGCTAAATTTTTGAAAGATCTATGCACTGTAAAGAGGAAACTGAATGTGAAAAAAAAAAAGCCTTTCTAGCCGAACAAGTAAGTGTTATTCTTCAAAACAATAATGCTTTGAAATATAAAGACCCTGGTTGTCCTACAATTTCTTGCTTTATTGGAGAGCATAAAATTGAAAGAGCCTTACTTGGTCTTAGCGCTAGTGTGAATTTACTTCCATATTCAGTTTTTCAGAGTCTCAATCTAGGTGAGTTAAAACCAACTTCTATAACTCTTTTACTTGCCGATAGATCTATAAAAGTGTCTAGAGGAATAATTGAAGATGTGTTAGTACAAGTTGATAAATTCATTTATCTTGTGGATTTTATTGTCTTGGACACACAACTTGGGAGAAAATGAAACTTTTTCGGTAGTAATCTCTTCGAAACTTAATGCACATCAATAAGGTAAGTTATTACAAACTCTGAAAATGCACAAAAATTCATTAGGATGGACCATAGCTAATATAAAAGGAATCAGTCCTTTGCTTTGTAGTGAAAATGCTAAACCCTCTAGAAAAATGCAACGAAGGCTAAATCCTAATATGAAAGAAGTAGTGAAAATGAAATCATTAAGCTTCTAGATAATGAAATCATTTATCCTATTTCTAACAGCAAATGGGTAAGTCCTACCCAAGTTGTACCCAAGAAGTCTGGAGTCACTGTGATAACAAATGAGAACAATGAGTTAATTCCCACTAGAACTATTACTAGTTGGCGCATGTGCATTGACTATAGGAAACTTAATTCAATGACTAGAAAAGATCATTTTCCTTTACCTTTCATGGATCAAATCTAGAAAGAGTTGCAGGTCATGAATTTTATTGTTTCCTAGATAGCTATTCGGGTTACAATCAAATTGAAATTGCATTGGAAGATCAAGAAAAGACTACTTTTATATGTCCATTTGGTACTTTTGCATATCGAAGGATGCCTTTTGGATTATGTAATGCACCAGCCACATTTCAAAGATGCATGCTTAGTATATTTAGTGATATGGTTAAACATTTTCTTAAGATTTTCATGGATGATTTTTCTATTTTTGGCGATTCATTTGATGATTGTTTAACTAATTTAGGAAAGGTTTTGACCAGGTGTGAAGAGAAAAATCTTGTGTTGAATTGGGAAAAATGTCATTTTATGGTAACAAACGACATTGTACTTGGTTACATTATTTCATCAAAAGGAATTGAGGTTGACAAATCTAAAATCGAGTTAATTGCAAACTTGCCAACACCAAAATCTCTTAAAGATGTTAGATCATTCCTAGGACATGCTGGTTTTTATTGAAGGTCCATCAAAGATTTTAGTGTAATATCTAAACCTTTAAGTAACCTTCTAACAAAGGATACTATTTTTGAATGGACTGAACATTGTGAAGAAGCCTTTGTTAAACTTAAAAACTTGCTTACTTGTGCTCCTATCATTCAACCTCCCGATTGGTCATTACCTTTTGAAATAATATGTGATACTAGTGATTATGCCATAGGTGTTGTTTTGGGACAAAAAAAAGATAAGAAACCTTATGTAATTTACTATGCAAGTAAAACTTTAAATAGTGCTCAAATGAATTATACCACCACTAAAAAAGAATTACTTGCAGTAGTATTTGCATGTGAAAAATTCAGATCTTATCTTATTGGCTCATCTGTTGTTGTTTTTACTGATCATGCAATATTGAAATATCTTCTTTCTAAGAAAGATTCTATGGCTAGATTGGTGCGGTGGATTTTATTACTTCAAGAATTTCATATCATAATAAAAGATAGGAAAGGTGGCAAAAATGTCAAGATTGACAACAAATTCAAAAACTGACATCACACCAATCGATGACTACTTTCCTGATGAATCTTTACTTTTTGTCTCTACAATGCCTTGGTTTGCTAATATTGTCAACTTTCTTGTTTCAGGACAATTGCCAACTCATTGGAGTACCCAAGATAAAAAAAAAAGTTCTTGAACGAAGTGAAGAACTTTTATTGGGATGATCCTTATTTATTCAAATATTATCCTGATCAAATATTTCGAAGATGCATTCCTGACAATGAGGTAAGTAGTGTCATTAAATTTTTTCATTCTAAGGCATGTGGGGGCCATTTCTCGTCAATAAAGACAACTGCAAAAATCTTACAAAGTGGATTTTACTAGCCCACCATGTTCAAAGACTCACATGTATTCTGCAAGTCTTGTGAAAATTATCAAAAGTTGGGATCTATTTCAAAACGTCACATGATGCCTTTAAATCCTATTATTGTCATTAAGATTTTTTACTGTTAGGGTATAGATTTCATAGGTCCATTCCCTTCATCATTTGGTTTCTTATACATATTAGTTGCAGTAGATTATATTTCAAAATGGATAGAGGCAATTCCAAGTCGAAACAATGATCACAAAATAGTGATAAAGTTTTTGAAAGAAAATATTTTGAGTCAATTTGGAGTCCCTCGAGCCATAATAAGTGATAGTGGAACACATTTCTATAACAAGTCATTTAAGTCTTTAATGAAGAAATATGGAATCACACACAAAGTTGCCACCCCTTATCACCCTCAAACAAGTGGACAAGTAGAGCTTACTAATATTGAGATCAAACATATTTTGGAGAAAACAATGAAACCTAATAGGAAAGACTAGTCTTTAAGACTTAATGATGCACTTTAGGCTTATCGAACTGCTTATAAAACATTATTAGGTATGTCACCTTATAGATTAGTCTATGAAAAACCTTGTCACTTGCCTGTGTAACTTGAACATAAAGCTTATTGGGCGATTAAAGCTTTCAATTCAAATCTAGATGATGCTAATCAACTGCAAAAATTACAAATAAATGAGCTTGAATAAATAAGAAATCATGCATATGAAAATTCAAGGATTCATAAAGCAAGAATTAAAGAGTTTCATGACAAGAAAATACTGAGAAAACATTCAATGTTGGTTAAAAAGTTTTGTTTTATAATTCACGACTGCATTTATTTCCTGGAAAATTAAGATCAAGATGGAGTGGTCCTTTTATTGTGAAACATGTGTATCCATATGGGCCCCATAACATTGAGAATCCAAAAAATGACAATGTTTTCAAGGTAAATGGACATCGTCTGAAAGTTTACTTTGATAATTTTTCAGTTGAACATGACTCTATTGAATTGGGTGATCCTGTATATAAAGATTGATTTTTATTTATTTATTTATTTTGTTTCTTTTTTAGTGATTTTTGCTAGTTTCTCTCACCCCGATCAAATGGCGGATAATGGTACTCCGTGACTTAAGTCAATTCTTTTAGTTTTCCATAATAACTGATATTTGTGTATATATTTGTGCAATTCTTTGAATCTCTCTTTCAATTCTCATTTGAAAATGGACACTAATCTTGAAAAATTGAAAAAGTATTTTCCCGTTTTGCCTCAGAATGCGAATACAAAAATTTACCGTGCTAGATGTGCAAAATTGAGATTGTTAATGAATCATGGAATTCTTGAAGATATTCGCTAGTTGATTGAAGCAAAGGTGTGATTATCAGGTGAGTCCTCTAACGCCTTCATTTCACACATGTTTGGAATAGGTAAAAACACTTTTGCAAAGAAACGTCATGCAAAACGACTGAAAGTCTGTCATCGATGTGCTAGATGGACTTGTAATACACAATGTCATTCTTTAGGAATGGTATCTATAAACAGTGAAGATAAAATACAATTTCTTAAGGATAACCTGAGTAAGGAATCTTTATATAATCTTCTATTGACTCTTGAGACGTATTGTAGTGGAGATGTGCATTGTGTAATTCAAGATTTATGGCCACTATTTCATAAAGAACATGATCGACTTAGTTTTGGGAATCTAACTAAAAAAGACCCTATTTGCCAGTTTTTAAGAAAACTGGATGAGAAGCCTATCCCCGACCCATAGAGGGTGTTTAAGTCGTTCTTGGACGTAAAACCAAGGGAAGATGTGAGCCACAATCACAACTACCTGTACATATACATGCTTTTTCAAAAGTAAATAAATAAATAAATAAAAAGAGAGAGAGAGAGAGTGTGAGACTCCAGCTGGCCTACATATAGGTGTTATGATTGCCTTTCTAATTTCTCATCTATAAAACCCTCTCTTCCTTCCTTTCATTTCTACTCAACCCATACATTCAACAAATACAGAAGTGTGTAGAAATGCCAAGTTCCTCAGGTCATCAAATAAGAAATATTTGTGTTTTCGATGGATCTAGTCCTGGGAAAGAAAAGGAGTTTTTAGAATCAGCAAATCAACTTGGTCAGTTGCTAGCTGAGAGAAAGATTCATTTAGTATATGGGGGAGGCAGTCTTGGGTTAATGGGAGGTGTGTCAATAGCTGCATTTTTAGGAGGTAGTCAAATTTTGGGGGTCGTCCCCGAAGCTTTAGCACAAGGGGACATCATTGGAAAAACAATTGGAGAGGAACTTCAGGTCTCCACAATGTCGGCTCAAATGAATGCAATGTTTAACTATGTTGATGCCTTCATTGCTTTACCAGGTGGTCTAGGCACATTAGAAGAGATCTTTCATATTTTCTCTTGGGCTCAACTGCACATTCACCATAAACCCATAGGTTTGTTAAATGTTATTGGTTATTATGATAAGTTGTTGTCTTTTCTTCATCATGTTGTGGAGTAGGAATTTCTAACATCTTCTACACGACAAATCATAATCTCTGCTGCTACTACTAAACAATTGATTGACCAACTACAATCTTTCATTCCTATAATTGATCCCTCCATGAGTCGCATAAATTGGTCAATTAAGAAAAGCCGTAAAAAACTTAGATTGGATTTGAGCCTTCATTTGTGAATTTTTGTGTCTTTTGGTTTTATTATTGTGTTTTGTTATTTCTTATTTTTGTTTCAGTGTGTTTCAGGTTTGTTAGTGTTCGTTATTTCAGGTGATATCTTTTATACTCTATCTTTTTACCTTAGAACATTGAGGATAATGTCTCATTTTGGTTGGGGGAGACGGTAGTAGTTGATTAAAAAAAATTGTTTTTCATTTCATAAAGCATGTGCATAATTGTTGTTACTAGGATGGTAGAGTAAATAAGCTCTTTTGTTAAAGTGACTCTTGAGATGCATCTTAGAAACCATTCTTAACAAGGTCTACTATAATATTTCTTGAAATATTCAGGTTTATAAACTCTTGCATTGTTATCACTTAATTTTACTCATATACTTATTTAACATATATTCTTAAACCTTAATTTACACACACACACTTTAACATATGATTGTGGGTTGCATATTGGATTATTACATTATTTATGTTCTTTTGTTAAAGGTAACAACTAAGGAAAAGGGATTGCATATAACTAAAAAAAAAGAAAGAAAAGAAAAAAAAAATGATAATAATAAAAATGTAGATAAGTTTGGTTTCGTAGCCTCCCTAACCTAAGCAATTAAGCCCGAAGGGGTGTTTTAACATCTAATACCCTAAAGTCAACTGACTTGGAAGCTATTGACCCAACTCTTGTTACATGGGTTGAGGAGAAAAGCTTAAAGGAATCAAACATTGCACTATCTTCATATCAGTATCTGCGACCCGAGTTACTAAGCTCATAGGGGTGTCTTAACACTTAATGCCCTAAGACCAACTAGTTCAGGAGTCATTAGTTGAAAGCTCATTACATGGGTTAAAGATGCATGGTGTTTTTAAATTATATGTATATATATATTTAAAAAGAAAAAAGAAAAATAAAAAGAAAAGATAAAAATAATAATCCCAACCCAAGGAAGTTAACCTTAAACATTAAAACAAAAATTTTATTTTCTTCCAAGAAAAGCCCCATAATTATATGTTGATACATTGAGCATAAAAGAAAGGTTTATCAATATCTTGTTAAGAGATATGGAGCACGTATGTAAATTTAACGAGAGTTTGTTTATTTGGATAGATTAATGGAAGTTAAATGATGAATACCTTGCTTTGTGGAATTTGTAATTTTTTTTTCTATTTTAACGCTTTGATTACTAGGGACTAGTAATAAGCTGGTTGAGGGGTGTGATTGGTACTTAAACGTGCATTTTTATCAAGGTTTTATATCATCATTTTGCACTTCAGGTATCAATAAATCCTTAACTAAAGCATGTTTTATAATAATTTATCAAATAATATAAAATACCTTTAATTTGTGGTAAATGTTCATTTTAAATGCAGGCCTATCACATAAATAAAAGGATTGATTGATGAATTTAAGAACTGAAATTGAAAGGATAAAGAGATGGTCAAACCTAGAAAAAAGATGTTGGTGCAATCCAAACCAAAACACTATTCGGTAATTAGGTCATATCTGGAGCTATAGATCTTCGATTTAGGTCTACTTTATATGGATAGAAAGGTAAGACATAGGCCTACAACTTTTATATGGAGCCTAAGATCTAAAAAGGCCATTTTCAAGTCCAAATTGTTGTAACAACAAAAAAGCTTGAATCTGTCCTCCAGCCCGAGTACTGTTCAGTATTTTGGCTATATTTGGAGTTCTAGAAGTCGAAATGAGCTTAATTTTTTACACAAGAAAGCTAAGATAATTGCCTACAATGTTCATGTTTTTATGATATTATCAATGACATGTTGGGCAGACAGTAGAAGATAAAGATTGTCATCAAGTCAAGAGTTGGCTACCCACTCATCAATTAGTCATCAAATCAATAGTTCCCAATTTTGGCCTATAATAGGAGGCATTTGCCATGAATTTAGGCATCTTGGTCTCTAGATCAAGATCATGCTCTTTCTTTCTCTCTTTGTATTTTTTGTAATGTTTATGCTTTGCTTTCATTAATATCAAGTTTATGCCTTTCATTTTTTTTCCTTTACTTAGTTAACTCTTATCTTATTTATGTTCTTATTTTGTTTATTTATTTTTCTTGCTTTTATTATGTCTAGCTAAGTTTATTATGTCAAGGTAAAAAGGTTACACTAATGGTATAAGAATAAGTATAGTGTAAACTTAATATGGACTTTAATGTTTGATACTAATATGTTTTCTATTTGTTATCTTGTTCACTCTTTAATACTTTGCTTGTTAAATGACTAATCTTGATTTATGTTTTATAACACTTGGTACAACAAATGCTTGACACTTTCATAGTTCATACAATATGGTATAACTGACACCTGAGCTATGAAAGGAACTTGATTTATTGTTAACATAAGTTATAATCATGAATGTTTGACGAGATTTACAAGTATTAGCATTAATCGAATAAGATGACTAATGTAATCATGTTAACAATCTATAATCTGATTGGAACCTCCTTTGTATGTGGTTTCTAATTGAATAATAAGAGTTTATACTATACTTGTTTGACATACCATTAGTAGAACCTCTAACCTTGACATTTGTTATTATCATTGTTTAATCGTTATATTAATGTTTCTTCTCAAAATTCTCATCTTCTTCTTCTTCTCCTTCTTTTTCTTTATTACTACTATTACTACTACTACTACTACTACTACTACTACTATTATTATTATTATTATTATTATTATTATTATTATTATTGTTATTATTATTGTTGTTGTTGTTGTATTATTGTTATTTATAATTTGTACAATTAACCTCTCTATGGTTCGACCCCGGTCTTGCCGTGTTATTTATTACTTCGACACTCCTACACTTGGGAGAAGATATCAATCTTTTGGTCATGTCACTTATATTATCAGAAATCTTATTATGAAACATACTTTAGTTAAGGAGTTATTGATACTTCAAGTGCAAAATGATGATATAAAACCTTGATAAAAATATACTTTTAAGTACTAATAAAATGTACAAATATCTAGTTTCTAATCCAATTGTAATTGCATCCAAACCTATCATGAAGATCCATTTATGACCTAAAAGCAAACAAAGGTCTAGATTGGTACATTTAAACCTTTTTAACCCCAACCTCTTGACTTAACCTATTAAACTCTTTTAGGATCCATTTTGTTTTAGGACTTAAAATAAATCCAATGAACAGTCCTAGTGTTAACTTTGATGTCGTAACCAAGATTGTATCAATGAGGAATTTGCCATACATTTAAACATATAGGTTTTTAAATCAAGATTCATTGTTTTGCTTTATTTATTTGTTTTTTTTTTGTAATATTTAAGTTTTATTTCATATTTTTTTTTATATTTTTCTTCTTAATTATGTTTAGTTATGTTTTTTTTTTTGCAAGGTGAAAATGTTATATCAATGATGTAAGAATAAATATAATACAAACTCAATATGGACTTTAATGTTAAATTCAAGAAAGTTTGCAATTAACATGTATTATAATTGTTACCTTAATCAATCATAATACCCTCATTATCAAGCAGTGAGTCATGATTCGTGGTGTACAATCCTTAGTACAACAAATATTTGATTTTTTCATAACTTACTGCGTGGAGAACCAATACCTATATTATAAAAAATTATTGATTTATTATTGATATAAATTAGTACTATGAATACTTGATAACATTTGTAAGTGTTGATGTTTCTCAAATAAGATAATTAAAAATAATTAATATGATCATGTTAATAACTTAAAATGAGTCATTAATAATAAATCATCTTATTAAAATCTTTTTTATGTATGGTTCTCAATTAAGTAATAAAAAAAGTTTGAATTATATTAATTTAAAATATTATTGGTGGATCTCTAGCCTATATAATTGTTTTATTTCTATTAAATGTTTACATTAATATCATATTTTTTATACCTCTTTATCTACGTGGATTGACGTTGATCTTTCTAGGTTGTTCTTATTTGAATTGTATTTAGTTGCATAATATATGCATGATTTCTTGTTGATAATATAATAATTCTTCTTATTATTATAATATTTTATTTAGTGTTAAGATGAGTGCATAATAAAGATTATATTGAAGAAGATATCAAACGGTTTAAAGTATTCAAAAATAATTCTAGTTTAAAGCTCACATATTGACATGAAATAAATGAGGAAATATTTTTAGATACCGGGAAAAAAAAAACAATGAAGTTGAGAGATTTAATGGAAAATACAATCTTCTAAGATTGAAACATGGTGAAATTTACGAGTTGACAAGTAATTAATAGTGGAGTTACAAAGTGATAATTGATGCTAAAGTTACACGAAAAAGAAATCATTACTTAACTTCTTCAACTAAGTAGCTAGGAATTAGAATCCACATTTTGGCCATGATTAAGATATTTGGTAAAAACAAATTAATGCCTCATAATCCAAACATATGAAACGAATAGTTTATAGCAAAGATAATTAATCATAATCATAATCCTCGGTAGGTCCACTAATGAGAGACAATGAGACAAACCATTGATCTATCAAGAAATTAATGTAAATATGGCACGTTTTGTTTGGTATATTTGGCATGTGTGGGGGACACAAGCGATAGCTTCTTAGAAACGTACGCATCACACCAAAGCCAGACGCCATCCTACAGGCAAATGTGCTGGAAATTAATGGATTTTATTTTGCACGTTGAACATGTTCGTACCAAAAACTGCCTGCAATTTAATCTTCTAGCTACTTTCGGCATATCTCACGATTTCATGCTCACTAATGTTTTTAAAATTGGAAAACGTGGATCATTAAAATCTGCGTGCATTGGACATTTGATGAAGTTGCCTGCTACGTGAGAAAGAAATTTGTTGTTTCACTAGAACAATATTTTAATATGTATTACTGTACTCTTGACTAATTTTAATATTACTTTTTAGTAAACAATTCTTAGAACTATTTAATTAAAATTTAAAATTAATATTTTAAATTTTAAAAAACCATAATACAACACATTCTATCTTATATTATAAAATATATTTCAATCTTTATAAATCAATCACATCATATTTTTAAATATAATTCAAATTAATATACAAATTAATTGTTTTTATGATAATTTAACATGCATTATTAATTTCAACCATATTTTTAAATAAACACTTAAAACTTGTTTTTTTGAAGTATTTTCAATTATAATTTTAATCAAATGCTTATTTAAATCAAACATACTATATTCAAAAATAATTTTAAAAATACTATTTTTTTAAACTTTAATTATAAAAACTATTATAAAAATAAATATATTTGAAAATATGTCTCTATCACAATTAAATACTTTTGTAGAACGAAAAAGCGTTTGGGGAAGTTTGGCTCCTCTATTTTATATATATATATATATATATATATATATATTAATAAAAGAATACGTAAGAGTGTAATACTAATTATTTTTTAAAGTATTTTTTATTTTAAAATAATATTTTTTTTATTTTTTTTAAAAATATTTTTAACATTAATGCATTAAAAAATTTAAAAAAAATAAAAAATTAAATTAAATAAAAATAATTTTAAATTTTTATTGGACACAATTTACACCGAATTACAGAATCTTAGTAAAAGAAAGGGGTAAGCAAGTGCTCGGTCGCTCACCCCCACCCAACACGCTGATGTGTTTTTCAAACACCATAAAATAATCCAAAAAATGAGTAGAATGCTTACTTTACCGACAAAAAGCCGCCAAGCCGCAGGGGACCTTCCATTGCTATCAACAAATAAAGTTATATAACCAACTATCCATAGTTTTTAATTCTAATTTCATTTTCCAAAGTTATATAATCATCATTTTATTTTATAGGTTGATATTTTTTTATTTGTATTTTATATATATACAAAATATTATAAAAGTTTTTTAAATTTTATTTAAACAATCAATAAATATTATATAAAAAATAAATATAATTTAATATGATAAATATATTTTATTTTTTAATATTAAATTAAAAAATTAATGATAAAAAAATATTAATTATATCAAAAAATAATCACTGAAAAATTAAGTTAAACTATTAATGATTTTTTTAATACTTGAGAGATCATGAAACATTGCTAGATGATGCTTTTAATTTTTAAATATAAATTAATTAATTGTTGAATTGATAATAAATTAAATTGTTGAATTTATTTAAAATTATATTTAATTAGAATTAGAATTTATATTTTTACCAATATATTAGGAACCTAATGAATAATACACATTAATAAACTATAATTCAAAAAATAAATTGGGATAATTTAATTAAAAATAATTTGATTAAAATATATTTTATAAATTAAGGATTATAATATAATTAATAGATGAATTATATTTCTAACTCCAATAAAATCAAGTAAGGACTTGATTCAATGAATTTCTAAAATTATTTTAAATTAATATATGAATATTATAGGGTTTTTTAGATTTTTGTATAAATAATAACCTACACATTTTATTTTTTGTAATTGTTTGTTCAATAGAAAACTATATAAGTTATAAAATAGAAAGCTAGCATTCTAGTTATAACAATCTCTATTTTTTAAATAAAAATTTAAAAAGTATCTCTCTAATAATTTGTATGAATTACTATTAGAGATTGGACAATTAAAAAACTTGTGGTTTAAAATAATTTATTTTTAAAAAACTTATTTAAAATTGAAGAATATTAAATTTTTAAGTAATAAATTCCTAAACAATTCTAAATTTATTTAATAGGATGTTAAAGATTTTTAAATAATTATATTATTATTTTTGTTACGTGGATGACATTTAGGAATTTAATAGTTATATTGGAGTCATCGATAGATAATTAGGATTGCTGTTTGTATATTTATTTATTATTGATGTTAATTTAAAATTAATTTTACATGAAAACTTATTTTTTCCCTACTATTCCGGCCAGATCTGGCCAAAATCTTACGAAAAAGGATGGTTGCCATGGGCGTCGCTGCTTGTAGCGCCAAGCACGAGAGGTAAACAACCCATGGTTGTTGCCTCGCCAACGCTTCATTAGTAGTGCCAGGCACTACTGGCGGTGCTAGAAGCCTAGCGCGAGGCAAAAGCCTTGCACCAGAGGCTACACAGCGCTCCGGGTAGTCCCAGATGCTGCTAGCTGGCAGCGGCACAACTGGCTGCCACTGCTTCAGCCGCTGATAGCGGGTAGAGAGCCCATTGCCGACAGAAGCGGGGCAAAATTTACAATTTTACATCAGCAGCCATTTTAGGGTTTTTTTTTTAAGGATTAAATTACAATTCTACCCCTACAACATATATCTAATTACTTTTAGTATATTTAGGCATGCAATTATTATTATAGCCCTCCATATATAAAATATTGATTTTATATTAAAATTGAAATCCTAAATTAAATTAATTATATAACTAATCTTTCTAATTAAATTAGGATTGAATTAAAATGTTTAATTCAAAATTTTTGAATTTTATGATATCTTAATGGGATTAGGATTTATTTAATTAAATGGTTTAATTAAATAATATTTATAAAAATATTTTTTTAATAATGAGAGCATTTTTTAAGCCTGAAAATTTAAGCAATCCTAAAATAGTTTAAGATATTAATAATAATTTTAATGTGATTATTTTTTTATTAAATTTTAAAAATATTTTTCAAGAAATTTATGTTAAATAATTTTATTTTGGTTTAGAAAATTATCAAATTAAATTTGATTGAATATTTTTAATTATTAAAAATATTATTTTATAGTAGCACATGAAGTCAATAATTAGAATTGAAGCATCTAATGTAATGTATCATGATATTAAAATGTTTTTATGCATGATGGATAATTATGGACATTAAAGACCAATACAATTGTGATTCTTTTTTTTTTTTTATGGTTGATCCTAGTGGAGTCAATGACTAATTTTTGTCCTTTTTTTTTCTAAATATTTTCAAAAAAAATAAAAAATATGTTCATTTATATTATTTTTATTGTTTTCAGCGCTATCTCAAAAGAATTCAAATTTTAATTTTTTTTTCAACACGTTTAGCTTTTAACATGCTATTTTTCAAATTGTTGATTTTTCTCATTTAGTTAATGTTTTCTTTTTCAAAAAATAAAAAATATAATTGGACAAAAAAACTAAAATGAAAAGGAAGAAAATAAGGGACAATGTAGATGACTATTAGAGATCAAATCATTTTAAAGAATGGGAGAACGAGGATAATTGACACGACGAAAAGATTGATGTCTTCTCCCAAGTGCAGGAGTGTCGAAGTAATAAATAACCCGGCAAGACCGGGGTCGAACCACAGGGAGGTTAATTGTACAAATTATAAATAACAACTATAAATAACAACAATAGTAACAACAACAACAACAACAACAATAATAATAATAACAATAATAATAATAATAATAATAATAATAATAATAATAATAATAATAATAATACTAGTAGTAGTAGTAATAATAATAGTAGTAGTAGTAATAATAATAAGAAGAATAATAAAGAAGGAGAAGGAGAAGAAGAAGAAGAAGATGATGAGAACTTCGAAATGGAATATTAATGTAAAGATTAAACAATGATAATAACAAATGTCAAGGTTAGAGGTTCCACTAATGGTATATCAAACAAGTATAGTATAAACTCTTATTATTGAATTGGAAACCACACACAAAAGAGGTTCCAATCAGATTATATATTGTTAACATGATTACATTAGTTATCTTATTCAATTAATGCTAATACTTGTAAATCTCGTCAAGCATTCATGATTATAACTTATGTTAACAATAAATCAAGTTCCTTTCATAGCTCAGGTGTCGGTTATACCATACATTATGGGCTATGAAAGTGCCAAGCATTTATTGTACCAAGTGTTATACAACATAAATCAAGATTAGTCATTTAACAAGCAAAGTATTAAAGAGTGAACAAGATAACAAATATAAAACATGTTAGTATCAAACATTAAGGTCCATATTAAGTTTACACTATACTTATTCTTCCACCATTAGTGTAACCTTTTCACCTTGACATAATTAACTTAGCTAGACATAATGAAAGAAAGGAAAACAAATAAACAAAATAAGAACATAAAAGTTAACTAAGTAAAGGAAAGGAAATGAAAGGCATAAACTTGATATTAATGAAAGTAAAGCATAAACATTACAAAAAATACAAAGAGAGAAAGGAAGAGCATGATCTTGATCTGGAAACCAAGATGCCTAAATGCATGGCAAATGCCTCCTTTTATAGGCCAAAATTGGGAACTATTGATTTGATGACTAATTGGTAAGTGGGTGGCCAACTTTTGACTTGGTGACAATCCTTATCTTCTCTTGTCTGCCCAAAACGTCATTGATAACGTCAAAACTGGAGCTAGTTGTAAACATAAAAGTTGTAGACAATTGTCTCAGCTTTCTTGTGTAAAAAATTCAGCTCATTTGGACTTCTAGAACTCCAGATATGGCCAAAATACCGAACAGTGCTCGGGCTGGAAGACAGATTCGGGCTTCTTTGTTGTTGCTACAATTTGGACTTGCAAATGGCCTTTTTAGATCCTGGGCTCCATATGAAAGTTGTAGACCTATGTCTTACCTTTCCATCCATATAAATTGGACCTAAATCTGAGATCTGTAGCTCCAGATATGACCCAATTACCAAACAGTGTTCCGGTTTGGATTGCACCGACATCTCTTCTCTAAGTTTGACCATCTCTTTATCCTTGCAATTTAAGTTCTTCAAGTCATTGACACGACTAAAAGGTTGATGTCTTCTCCCAAGTGCAGGAGTGTCGAAGTAATAAATAACCCGGCAAGACCGGGGTCGAACCACAGGGAGGTTAATTGTACAAATTATAAACGACAATAGTACAACAACAACAATAATAATAGTAATAACAATAATAACAACAATGACAATAACAATAATAAGTATAATAATAATAAAGAAAGAGAAGAAGAAGAAGATGATGATGATGAGAACTTGGAGATGGAAAATTAATGTAAGGATTAAACAATAATAATAACAAATGTCAAGGTTAGAGGTTCCACTAATGGTATATCAAACAAGTATAGTATAAACTCTTATTATTGAATTGGAAACCACACACAAAGGAGGTTCCAATCAGATTATATATTGTTAACATGATTACATTAGTCATCTTATTCAATTAATGCTAATACTTGTAAATCTCGTCAAGCATTCATGATTATAACTTATGTTAACAACAAATCAAGTTCCTTCCATAGCTCAGGTGTCGGTTATACCATACATTATGGGCTATGAAAGTGCCAAGCATTTGTTTTACCAAGTGTTATACAACATAAATCAAGATTAGTCATTTAACAAGCAAAGTATTAAAGAGTGAATAAGATAACAAATATAAAACATGTTAGTATCAAACATTAAAGTCCATATTAAGTTTACATTATACTTATTCTTACACCATTAGTGTAACCTTTTCACCTTGACATAATTAACTTAGCTAGACATAATGAAAGAAAGAAAAATAAATAAACAAAATAAGAACATAAAAGCTAACTAAGTAAATGAAAGAAAATGAAAAGCATAAACTTGATATTAATGAAAGCAAAGCATAAAAATTACAAAAAATACAAAGAGAGAAAGGAAGAGCATGATCTTGATCTGGAAACCAAGATGCCTAAATGCATGGCAAATGCCTCCTTTTATAGGCCAAAATTGGGAACTATTGATTTGATGACTAATTGATAAGTGGGTGGCCAACTTTTGACTTGGTGACAATCCTTATCTTTTCTTGTCTGCCCAAAACGTCATTGATAACGTCAAAATTGGAGCCAGTTGTAAACATGAAAGTTGTAGGTAATTATCTCAGCTTTCTTGTGTAAACAATTCAGCTCATTTGGACTTCTAGAACTCCAGATATGGCCAAAATACCGAACAGTGCTCGGGCTGGAAGACAGATTCGGGCTTCTTTGTTGTTGCTACAATTTGGACTTGATAATGGCCTTTTTAGATCTTGGGCTCCATATGAAAGTTGTAGGCCTATGTCTTACCTTTCCATCCATATAAATTGGACCTAAATCTGAGATCTGTAGCTCCAGATATG
This sequence comes from Populus pruinosa, assembly GCA_026413675.1. NCBI lineage: Eukaryota > Viridiplantae > Streptophyta > Magnoliopsida > Malpighiales > Salicaceae > Populus > Populus pruinosa. The sequence goes on from CM048602.1 coordinate 9,805,524, forward strand.
ACCCAATTACCGAACAGTGTTCCGGTTTGGATTGCACCGACATCTCTTCTCTAAGTTTGACCATCTCTTTATCCTTGAAATTTAAGTTCTTCAAGTCATCAATCAATCCTTTCATTTATGTGATAGGCCTGCATTAAAAATAGACATTTACCACAAATTATAAGTATCTTATATTATTAGATACATTATTATAAAACATATTTTAGTTAAGGAGTTATTGATACTTCAAGTGCAAAATGATGATATAAAACCATGATAAAAATGCACTTTTAAGTACTAATCACACCCCTCAACCAGCTTATTACTAGTCCCTAGTAATCAAAGCGTTACAACAATTTGCAAATTTCACAAAGCAAGGTATTCATCATTTAACTTCCATTAATCTATCCAGATAAACAAACTCTCATTAAATTTATATATCTGCTCAATACCTCTTAACAAGATATTAATAAACCCTTTTTTTTTTTTGTGCTCAATATATCAACACATAATTATGGGCTTTTCTTGGAAGAAAACAAAATTTTTATTCTAATGTTTAAGGTTAACTTCATTGGGTTGGGATTACTATTTTTGTCTTTTTTTTTTTTAAAAAAAAAAATCGATATACATATAATTTAAAAACATCATGCATCTTTAACTCATGTAACGAGCTTTCAGCTAATGACTCCCAGACCAGTTGGTCTTAGGGCATTAGGTGTTAAGACACCCCTACGAGCTTAGTAACTCGGGTCGCAGATACTGATATGTAGATAGTGCAATGTTTGATTCCCTTAAGCTTTTCTCCTCAACCCATGTAACAAGCGTTGGGCCAATAGCTCCCAAGTCAGTTGACTTTAGGGTATTAGGTGTTAAAACACCCCTTCGGGCTTAATTGCTTAGGTTAGGGAGGCTACGAAACCGAACTTATCTACATTTTTATTATCATCATTGATTTTTTTTCTTTTTTTTTTTAATTATATACAATCCCTTTCCCTTAGTTGTTACCTTTAACAAAAGAACATAAATAATGTAATAATCCAATATGCAACCCACAATCATATGTTAAAGTGTGTGTGTGTGTGTGTAAATTAAGGTTTAAGAATACATGTTAAATAGGTATATGAGCAGAATTAAGTGGTAACAATACGAGAGTTTGTAAACCTGAATATTTCAAGAAGTATTATAATAGACCTTGTTAAGAATGGTTACTAAGATGCGTCTCAAGAGTCACTTTAACAAAAGAACTCCTTTACTCTGCCATCCTAGTAACAACAATTATGCACATGCTTTATGAAATGAAAAACAATTTTTTTTTTAATCAACTACTACCCTCTCCCCCCAACCAAAACGAGACATTGTCCTCAATGTTCTAAGGTAGAAAGATAGAGTATAGAAGATATCACCTGAAATAACGAACACTGACAAAACCTGAAACACACTAAAACAAAAATAAGAAATAACAAAACACAATAATAAAACCAAAAGACACAAGTTTTTACAAACAAAAAAAATTCAAATCACAGTTGTGAATGTGGCTCACATCTTCCCTTGGTTTTACGTCTAAGAACAGCTTAAACGCCCTCAATGGGTCGGGAATAGGCTTCCCATCCAGTTTTCTTAAAAACTGGCAAACAGGGTCTTTTTTAGTCAGATTCCCAAGACTAAGTCAAGTATGTTCTTTATGAAAATGGGTTCATAAGTCATGAATTACACGATGCTTATCTCGACTATGATGAGACTTAAGAGTCAATAGAAGATTATCTATAGACTCTCTGTGTTTTGAAATAAATCCCACCTTCTGACAATTTTCACAGTTTTTGCGGAATGCATCTGACTCCTTGAATATGATGGGCCAGTAAAATTCACTTTGTAAGATTTCTACAATCCTCTTTTTTGATGAGAAATGATCCCCACATGCCTTAGAGTAACAAAATTTAATGAAATTACTTACCTCATTGTCGAGAATGCATTTTTGAAATATTTGATCAGGACAATAATTGAATAAGTAAGGGTCATCCCAATAAAAATTTTGCTCGTTGCTAAAAAATTTTCTTTTGTCTTCAATATTCCAATGAGTTGGCAAAAATCCTGAAGCAAGAAAATTGATATTTTTAGCAAACCAAGGCATTGAATTAAGAGAAAGTAGAGATTCATCAGGAAAGTAATCATCGATTGGTGTGATGTCGGGTGTCAAATCTGTTGTCACTTTTGATAAAAGATTCGCATCAACCTTTTCGATGCCTTTTTCATCCTCGATTTCTTCCTGATTGGTCATGGCATGAAAAAATGGAAGTGCTGGCGGAGAATCAGTCGTTTCTTTGCAATTTTCAGATTCAACCCCTTCCTTTCCCTTAGAAATTGACTCATCATCTTTCTCATAAGGTTCAAGAGAGGGTTTTTCAATAACCTTACCACTGCGTAGAGTAGTGACTGATTTGACTTGATCCATGTGTTGGCTTCCGGAACTACTTGCATTTGCATTGTATTGCCCCTTAGGATTTTGTTGTGGTTGAGATGGAAACTTACCTTTCTCTTGGAAACTGAGAGCAGATGTGAATTTTGCAAGAGTATCTTTAAAATCTGTTATGCTTTGAGCAAGTTGAGTGTTGATTGTCTCTTGCTTTTCAATGAATGCATACAAAGTTTCCTCAAACTTTCTTGTAAGAGGTGGAGCATAAGAAGGTGCATATCCATAAGCATTTTGAAAATTATGGTGTGCTTGAAACTGTGGTGGTGAAGTTTGTGCATTGTCACTCTTCCAACTGAAATTTAGGTGATTTCTCCAACCAGGATTGTATGTTTGTGAATATGGGTTGTGATTGGACGTTTCGAAACTGTTTAAAGCATGGGCTTGTTCATGGAGACATTCCTTAAAAGAAGGCAAGGTTGGACAATCGTTGGTTGAGTGTTCATTTGTTTCACATATTTGACACACAATGTTTTCAACAGATTTTAATTGACCACTCTTTTTCAATTCTAGTGCCTCGACTTTTCTAGCTAAAGATGCAAACTTGGCTTGAAGGTCATGATCTTCCCTAAGGTTGTACATACCTCCACTAGATGTATGAGGTTGAGTTTTACTCGGTGCCTCATATGTACCCGCGGTGTCCCAATTTTGAGTATTTTCAGCTAACAAGTCTAAGTATTCCATTGCTTCATCAGGGTCTTTATCTTCAAAAGTTCCATTGCACATCAATTCAACCATTTGCCTATCTTTAGGTGTTAACCCTTCATAGAAATGTGAAACCAATCTCCATGTTTCAAAACCATGATGAGGGCAAGTACTAAGCAAGTCTCGATATCTATCCCAACATTGGTAAAATGTTTCTCCTGGTTTTTGAGTGAAAGTGGTGATTTGTCTTTTGAAAGAGTTTGTTCTGTGAGATAGGAAAAACTTCTTTAAAAATTGTTGTTGCATTTCATCACAAGCACGAATGGATCCTGGTCTTAAATTTTGTAGCCATGTTTTAGCTTTATCTTTTAATGAAAAAGGGAAAAGCTTTAATCTGATGGTGTTCATGCTACAATTTAAGTTATTATATGTGTTGCACACCTCCTCAAATTCTCTTAAATGCAAGTATGGATTTTCCAATTCCAAACCATGAAAAGAAAGTAAAAGTTGAATAATACCTGGTTTAAAATTAAAATAAGATGCATCAGGAGGAAAAACTATACATGATGGTGCACTTGTTCTTGTGGGATTCATGTGGTCTCTAAGTGTTCTAGCACGGTTATTCTTATTATTTTTATTATGAAGTGATTGATTATCTTCTTCGGCCATATTTTCTGAAAATGATGAGGATACCCTACAAAGTCTACCACTTGATGTATGTGACCATACTCTCATGCACGTGTAGGAATAAAATAAAAAAAAGAAGAAGAAAGCAAAAGAAGGAGGAAGAAAACAAAATAAAAAGAAATAAAAGAAAAGAAACAAAGTTATATACAAGAAAAGTGAAAAGAGAAAATAAAATAAATATTATAATTTATACAAGGACTTACCTCCCCGGCAACGGCGCCAAAAACTTGACACGACTAAAAGGTTGATGTCTTCTCCCAAGTGCAGGAGTGTCGAAGTAATAAATAACTCGGCAAGACCGGGGTCGAACCATAGGGAGGTTAATTGTACAAATTATAAACGACAATAGTACAACAACAACAATAATAATAGTAATAACAATAATAACAACAATGACAATAACAATAATAAGTATAATAATAATAAAGAAAGAGAAGAAGAAGAAGATGATGATGATGAGAACTTGGAGATGGAAAATTAATGTAAGGATTAAACAATAATAATAACAAATGTCAAGGTTAGAGGTTCCACTAATGGTATATCAAACAAGTATAGTATAAACTCTTATTATTGAATTGGAAACCACACACAAAGGAGGTTCCAATCAGATTATATATTGTTAACATGATTACATTAGTCATCTTATTCAATTAATGCTAATACTTGTAAATCTCGTCAAGCATTCATGATTATAACTTATGTTAACAACAAATCAAGTTCCTTCCATAGCTCAGGTGTCGGTTATACCATACATTATGGGCTATGAAAGTGCCAAGCATTTGTTGTACCAAGTGTTATACAACATAAATCAAGATTAGTCATTTAACAAGCAAAGTATTAAAGAGTAAATAAGATAACAAATATAAAACATGTTAGTATCAAACATTAAAGTCCATATTAAGTTTACATTATACTTATTCTTACACCATTAGTGTAACCTTTTCACCTTGACATAATTAACTTAGCTAGACATAATGAAAGAAAGAAAAATAAATAAACAAAATAAGAACATAAAAGCTAACTAAGTAAAGGAAAGAAAATGAAAAGCATAAACTTGATATTAATGAAAGCAAAGCATAAAAATTACAAAAAATACAAAGAGAGAAAGGAAGAGCATGATCTTGATCTGGAAACCAAGATGCCTAAATGCATGGCAAATGCCTCCTTTTATAGGCCAAAATTGGGAACTATTGATTTGATGACTAATTGATAAGTGGGTGGCCAACTTTTGACTTGGTGACAATCCTTATCTTTTCTTGTCTGCCCAAAACATCATTGATAACGTCAAAATTGGAGCCAGTTGTAACATGAAAGTTGTAGGTAATTATCTCAGCTTTCTTGTGTAAACAATTCAGCTCATTTAGACTTCTAGAACTCCAGATATGGCCAAAATACCGAACAGTGCTCGGGCTGGAAGACAGATTCGGGCTTCTTTGTTGTTGCTACAATTTGGACTTGATAATGGCCTTTTTAGATCTTGGGCTCCATATGAAAGTTGTAGGCCTATGTCTTACCTTTCCATCCATATAAATTGGACCTAAATCTGAGATCTGTAGCTCCAGATATGACCCAATTACCGAACAGTGTTCCGGTTTGGATTGCACCGACATCTCTTCTCTAAGTTTGACCATCTCTTTATCCTTGCAATTTAAGTTCTCCAGATATGCCTAAATGGAGGAAGAAAACAAAATAAAAAGAAACAAAAGAAAAGAAACAAAGTTATATACAAGAAAAGTGAAAAGAGAAAATAAAATAAATACTATAATTTATACAAGAACTTACCTCCCCGGCAACGGCGCCAAAAACTTGACACGACTGAAAGGTTGATGTCTTCTCCCAAGTGCAGGAGTGTCGAAGTAATAAATAACCCGGCAAGACATAAAAGTGCTCTAGATATGGCCCAATTACCAAACAGTGTTCCGGTTTGGATTGCACCGACATCTCTTCTCTAAGTTTAACCATCTCTTTATCCATGCAATTTAAGTTCTTCAAGTCATCAATCAATCCTTTCATTTATGTGATAGACCTGCATTAAAAATAGACATTTACCACAAATTATAGGTATCTTATATTATTAGATACATTATTATAAAACATATTTTAGTTAAGGAGTTATTGATACTTCAAGTGCAAAATGATGATATAAAACCATGATAAAAATGCACTTTTAAGTACTAATCACACCCCTCAACCAGCTTATTACTAGTCCCTAGTAATTAAAGCGTTAAAACAATTTGCAAATTTCACAAAGCAAGGTATTCATCATTTAACTTCCATTAATCTATCCAGATAAACAAACTCTCATTAAATTTATATATCTGCTCAATACCACTTAACAAGATATTAATAAACCTTTCTTTTGTGCTCAATGTATCAACACATAATTATGGGGCTTTTCTTGGAAGAAAACAAAATTTTTGTTCTAATGTTTAAGGTTAACTTCCTTGGGATGGGATTATTATTTTTGTCGTCTTTTTTTTTTTTTACTTCTTTTTTTTTTAAATGTATATACATATAATTTAAAAACATCATGCATCTTTAACCCATGTAACAAGCTTTCAGCTAATGACTCCCAGACCAGTTGGTCTTAGGGCATTAGGTGTTAAGACACCCCTACGAGCTTAGTAACTCGGGTCGTAGATACTGATATGTAGATAGTACAATGTTTGATTCCCTTAAGCTTTTCTCCTCAACCCATGTAACAAGCGTTGGGCCAATAGCTCCCAAGTCAGTTGACTTTAGGGTATTAGGTGTTAAAACACCCCTTCGGGCTTAATTGCTTAGGTTAGGGAGGCTACGAAACCAAACTTATCTACATTTTTATTATCATCATTTTTTTTCTTTTTTTTTCTCTTTTTTTTATGTTTTTTTTTTAATTATATACAATTCCTTTCCCTTAGTTGTTACCTTTAACAAAAGAATATAAATAATGTAATAATCCAATATGCAACCCACAATCATATGTTAAAGTGTGTGTGTGTAAATTAAGGTTTAAGAATACATGTTAAATAAGTATATGAGCAGAATTAAGTGATAACAATACGAGAGTTTGTAAACCTGAATATTTCAGGAAGTATTATAATAGACCTTGTTATGAATGGTTACTAAGATGCGTCTCAAGAGTCACTTTAACAAAAGAACTCCTTTACTTTGCCATCCTAATAACAACAATTATGCACATGCTTTATGAAATGAAAAATAATTTTTTTTTTATCAACTACTACCCTCTCCCCCCAACCAAAACGAGACATTGTCCTCAATGTTCTAAGGTAGAAAGATAGAGTATAGAAGATATCACCTGAAATAACGAACACTGACAAAACCTGAAACACACTGAAACAAAAATAAGAAATAACAAAACACAATAAGAAAACCAAAATACATAAAAATTCACAAATGAAGGCTCAAATCCAATCTAAGCTTTTTACGGCTTTCCTTAGATGACCAATTTATGCGACTCATGGAAGGATCAATCACAGGAGTGAAAGATTGTAGTTGGTCAATCAATTGTTCAGCAGTAGTAGTAGAAATTATGATTTGTCGTGCAGAAGATGTTAGAAATTCCTGTTCCATAGCATGATCAAGAAAAGACAACAACTTATCATAATAACCATTAACATTTAACAAACCAATGGGTTTATGGTGAATGTGCAATTGAGCCCAAGAGGAAATATGAAAGATCTCTTCCAATGTGCCTAGACCACCTGGTAAAGCAATGAAAGCATCAGCATGGTTAAACATTGCATTCATTCGAGCCGACATTGTGGAGACCTGAAGTTCCTCTCCAATTGTTTTTCCAATGATGTCCCCTTGTGCCAAAGCTTCAGGGACGACTCCTAAAACTTGACTACCTCCTAAAAATGCAGCTATTGACACACCTCCCATTAACCCAAGACTGCCTCCCCCATACACTAAATGAATCTTTCTCTCAGCTAGCACCTGACCAAGATGATTTGCTGATTCTAAAAACTCCTTTTCTTTCCCAGGACTAGATCCACCGAAAACACAAATATTTCTTATTTGATGACTTGAGGAACTTGCCATTTCTACACACTTCTGTATTTGTTGAAGGTATGGGTTGAGTAGAAATGAAAGGAAGAAAAATAGGGTTTTATAGATGATAAATTAGAAAGGCAATCATAACATCTATATGTAGGCCAGCTGGAGTCTCACACACTCTCTCTCTCTCTTTTTATTTATTTATTTATTTACTTTTGAAAAAAAGCATGTGTATGTACAAGTAGTTGTGATTGTGGCTCACATCTTCCCTTGGTTTTACGTCTAAGAACGGCTTAAACGCCCTCTATGGGTCGGGGATAGGCTTCCCATCCAGTTTTCTTAAAAACTGGCAAACAGGGTCTTTTTTAGTCAGATTCCCAAGACTAAGTCGATCATGTTCTTTATGAAATAGTGGCCATAAATCATGAATTGCACGATGCACATCTCCACTAGGATGCGTCTCAAGAGTCAATAGAAGATTATCTAAAGACTCCTTACTCAGGCTATCCTTAATGAATTGTATTTTATCTTCACGGTTTATAGATACCATTCCTAAAGAAAGACATTGTGTATTACAAGTCCATCTAGCACATCGATGACAGACATCCAGTCGTTTTGCACGACGCTTCTTTGCAAAAGTGCTTTTACCTGTTCCAGGCATGTGTGAAATGAAGAAGTTAGAGGACTCACCTGATAATCGGACCTTTGCTTCAATCAACCAACGAATATCTTCAGGAATTCCATGATTCATTAATAATCTCAATCTTGCACATCTAGCACGGTAAATTTTTGTAATCGCATTCTGAGGCAGAGCGGGAAAATACTTTTTCAATTTTTCAAGATTAGTGTCCATTTTCAAATGAGAATTGGAAGAGAGATTCAAAGAATTGCACAGATATATACACAGATATCAGTAATTGTGGGAAACTGAAAGAACCGACTTAAGTCACGGAGTACCGTTATCCGCCATTTGACCGGGGTGAAGAAACTCGCAAAAATCACTCAAAAAGAAACAAAAATAAAATAAAATCAATATTTATATAAGAAACAAAAATAAAATAAAATAAAATAAAATAAAATCAATCTTTATATACAGGATCACCCAATTCAATAGAGTTATGTTCAACTGAAAAATTGTCAAAGTAAACTTTCAGACGATGTCCATTTACCTTGAAAACATTGCCATTCTTTGGATTCTCGATGTCATAGGCCCCATATGGATACACATGTTTCACAATAAAAGGACCACTCCATCTTGATCTTAATTTTCCAGGAAATAAATGCAGTCGAGAATTATAAAGCAAGACTTTTTGACCAACATTGAAGGTTTTTCTCTGTATTTTCTTGTCATGAAACTCTTTAATTCTTGCTTTATGAATTCTTGAATTTTCATATACATCATTTCTTATTTCCTCAAGCTCATTTATTTGTAATTTTCGCAGTTGACTAGCATCATCCAGATTTGAATTGAAAGCTTTAATAGCCCAATAAGCTTTATGTTCAAGTTCCACAGGCAAGTGACAAGGTTTTCCATAGACTAGTCTATACGGTGACATACCTAATGATGTTTTATAAGCAGTTCGATAAGCCCAAAGTGCATCATTAAGTCTTAAAGACCAGTCTTTCCTATTAGGGTTCACTGTTTTCTCCAAAATATGTTTGATCTCCCTATTAGCAAGCTCTACTTGTCCACTTGTTTGAGGGTGATAAGGGGTGGCAACTTTGTGTGTGATTCCATATTTCTTCATTAAAGACTCAAATGGCTTGTTGCAGAAATGTGTTCCACCATCACTTATTATGGCTCGAGGGACTCCAAATCGACTCAAAATATTTTCTTTCAAAAACTTTATCACTGTTTTGTGATCATTGTTTCGACTTGGAATTGCCTCTATCCATTTTGAAACATAATCTACTGCGACTAATATGTATAAGAAACCAAATGATGGAGGGAATGGGCCCATGAAATCTATACCCCAACAATCAAAGATCTCAATGACAATAATAGGGTTTAAAGGCATCATGTGACGTTTTGAAATAGATCCCAACTTTTGACAATTTTCACAAGACTTGCAGAATGCATGTGAGTCTTTGAACATGGTGGGCCAGTAAAATCCACTTTGTAAGATTTTTGCAGTTGTCTTTCTTGATGAGAAATGGCCCCCACATGCCTCAGAATGACAAAATTTAATGACACTACTTACCTCATTGTCAGGAATGCATCTTCGAAATATTTGATCAGGACAATATTTGAATAAATAAGGATCATCCCAATAAAAGTTCTTCACTTCTTTCAAAAACTTTCTTTTATCTTGGGTATTCCAATGAGCTGGCAATTGTCCTGAAACAAGAAAATTGATAATATTAGCAAACCAAGGCATTGTAGAGACAGAAAGTAAAGATTCATCAGGAAAGTAGTCATCGATTGGTGTGATGTCAGTTTTCGAATCTGTTGTCAATCTTGACAAGTGATCTGCGACATCATTTTCGCTGCCTTTCTTATCTTTGATTGTGATATCAAATTCTTGAAGTAATAAAATCCACTGCACCAATCTAGCCTTGGAATCTTTCTTAGAAAGAAGATATTTCAATGCTACATGATCACTAAAAACAACAATAGGTGAGCCAACAAGATAAGATCTGAATTTTTCACATGCAAATACTACTGCAAGTAATTCTTTTTCAGTGGTGGTATAATTCATTTGAGCACTATTTAAAGTTTTACTTGCATAGTAAATTACATAAGGTTTCTTATCTTTTCTTTGTCCCAAAACAGTACCTACGACATAATCACTAGCATCACACATTATTTCAAAAGGTAAGGACCAATCGGGAGGTTGAATGATAGGAGCACAAGTAAGGAAGTTTTTAAGTTTAACAAAGGCTTCTTCACAATGTTCAGTCCATTCAAAAATAGTATCCTTTGTTAGAAGGTTACTTAAAGGCTTAGATATTACATTGATCATGAATTAATTTTTCAGTAAAGTCCACTTCCTGTAAATCATTATCATCTCTAGGTTGCTTGCAAATGTTGAAAATATTCATCTCCAATGTCATGTTTCCAAGTGATAGCTTCATCAGTCCATTCCTACAATTAATCAATGCATTAGAAGTTGCAAGAAATGGACGTCCTAAAATAACAGGAAATGAATTATTATTATCATCTTCTTCTTATTTTTCTTTATTATTATTATTATTATTATTATTATTATTATTATTATTATTATTATTACTATTGTTGTTGTTGTTATTGTTGTTTTATAATTGTTGTTTATAATTTGTACAATTAACCTCCCTGTGGTTCGACCCCGGTCTTGCCGGGTTATTTATTACTTCGACACTCCTGCACTTGGGAGAAGACATCAACCTTTCAGTCGTGTCAATAGGTATCTTATATTATTAGATACATTATTATAAAACATATTTTAGTTAAGGAGTTATTGATGCTTCAAGTGCAAAATGATGATATAAAACCATGATAAAAATGCACTTTTAAGCTTCATCAGTCCATTCCTACAATTAATCAATGCATTAGAAGTTGCAAGAAATGGACGTCCTAAAATAACAGGAAATGAATTACATGCTTCAACAGGTTCTGTGTCCAAGATAATAAAATCCACAGGATAAATGAATTTATCGACTTGTACTAACACATCTTCAATTATTCCTCTAGGCACTTTTACAGATCTATCGGCAAGTAAAAGAGATATAGAAGTTGGTTTTAACTCACCTAGATTGAGACTCTGAAAAACTGAATATGGAAGTAAATTCACACTAGCACCAAGATCAAGTAAGGCTCTTTCAATTTTATGCTCTCCAATAAAGCAAGAAATTGTAGGACAACCAGGGTCTTTATATTTCAAAGCATTATTGTTTTGAAGAATAGCACTTACTTGTTCGGCTAGAAAGGCTTTCTTTTTCACATTCAGTTTCCTCTTCACAGTGCATAGATCTTTCAAAAATTTAGCATAGGAAGGAACCTGTTTAATAGCATCCAGCAAAGGTATATGATGTAACCATATTATTCGATAGTTTCACCCATATTTACCTAATGTTTTGTCCATGTTTTATATATAAAATGCCTTGATATTCTTTGTTTTATGTTTTGAAGGCACTTTTGGATGAAAAATGCAAAAAGGAGTAAATTGGAGATAATTGGCAGATTTGATGTTCAGTCAATGTTTTGTGCAGAGCGTGAGTTCTAGAGATCGAAATGAAGTGATTCTAGTGGCAATAAAAAGCTAACATCCATACCTTTCTGGAAATGCAATGCAAGAAAAATAAAAAGAGGAAGATCATGGAAATCACATCCTTCAAATTCAAATCTCGCATTCTGCCACTGTTGACCTTTGTCTATTCAAAATTCAATATCTGGAGCTATAGAAGTCCAATTTATGCAAACTCAATTTTGTTGGATTCCTGACTCAAAGGAATATAAACGATCCAAATTTCATCCAAAAATGAAGTCATATAAGGGATATATGATTTTTCAAAGATGATAAATGAATTCTGCCAGCAATCAGGTTTCGTGAAGAAATGAGTCCAAATTACGTTTCGAAGCTTCTAAACCGTCATCCAAGTTTTTATATCATCAATTTAGCTCCTCTAAGTCAGAGTTTGAAGATTTCATGCAAGGCTATTTCTTTTTTTTAGGGAAAATAGTTATAGAAGTACTTAAATGTCAATTGTCAACTTAAGGGAGGACTACTTTGTAAATTAGGAACTAGGGTTTCTTAGCATATAAAAAGAAAGAGAGAGAGGAGAGAATGGAGGCAGCAGCCAGAAGTGAAGAAACACAAATTCTCTCCTCTACAAACCCAAAAAAATCATGCTCTCTTCATTCTTTAAGAGTAGTTGTTCAATGGTTATGCAAGGCTAAGCTCTTTTCTTGGTTGCAAGGACACAACAAACCTTCGGATTTCAAGAACCGTGAGATTTATTCTTCCTTTTATTTTCAGTTTATATTATGAATAAGTATGGTTGTTTTCCTATGCATATTTTCTATGATTGTTGTTGATAATTGCTAGAGCGGAACTCTAAGTTATTATTGTGAACAATTTATTGCTAAGTTTGATATCAAAACCGGAGTTGTGATGTATGAACTTGTGAAGCAACTAAGCTTGATAATTGTGGCGGAACTACATTATTAAACTTAGGGAAAACACTCAAATATCTAGTTCTTAGGGCTGCCATTGAACTAAATCATTAATGCGGACATTGTGATTATTTGTTGGTTAGGGTTAATTATACGGCGGATCCGTTAATTAACCAACATTAAAAAAAGATAAAAATTCAGAATATAAATTGTAGTTTTGTTTCAAGGATCGGTTCTAATTTCCATTGGTGGATGTGTGCTTGCAACCAAGGTTTGTTTTCTTGATAAATTTTGATTTCAATTGATTTTGTTTGCTAGTTTAATTTCTTCCATAGTTTAGATCATCACAAATCAAAACCCCCCAATTGCATAACGTATAGCATAAAAATCTAAACTAAATCTTCCTTGTGGGATCGACCCCTTGCTTGCTCTATACTATCTTGTGTGTTGTGTTTTAAGCTAGGGTAATTAATTTGTGCGACCATGACATCGCAACAGTATATTGATCCTTACCTGTTTGAAAATTTCATAAATTTCAGAATTGTGATTGACTTTCCTTTGTTTGGTCATGGCTTGAGGAAATGGAAGTGCTGGCGGTGAATCAGTCGTTTCTTTGCAATTTTCAGATTCATCCCCTTCCTTACCCTCAGAGATTGACTCATCATCTTTCTCATAAGGTTCAAGAGAGGGTTTTTCAATAACCTTACCACTGCGCAGAGTAGTGACTGATTTGACTTGATCCATGTGTTGGAAATTGATCATGAAGGCATCTTGGTTTAGGTCAAAAGAAGATAAGGATTGTCACCAAGTCAAAAGTTGGCCACCCACTTATCAATTAGTCATCAAATCAATAGTTCCCAATTTTGGCCTATAAAAGGAGGCATTTGCCATGCATTTAGGCATCTTGGTGTTCAGATCAAGATCATGCTCTTCCTTTCTCTCTTTGTATTTTTTGTAATGTTTATGCTTTACTTTCATTAATATCAAGTTTATGCCTTTCATTTCCTTTCCTTTACTTAGTTAACTTTTATGTTCTTATTTTGTTTATTTGTTTTCCTTTCTTTCATTATGTCTAGCTAAGTTAATTATGTCAAGGTGAAAAGGTTACACTAATGGTGGAAGAATAAGTATAGTGTAAACTTAATATGGACCTTAATGTTTGATACTAACATGTTTTATATTTGTTATCTTGTTCACTCTTTAATACTTTGCTTGTTAAATGACTAATCTTGATTTATGTTGTATAACACTTGGTACAACAAATGCTTGGCACTTTCATAGCCCATAATGTATGGTATAACCGACACCTGAGCTATAAAAGGAACTTGATTTGTTGTTAACATAAGTTATAATCATGAATGCTTGACGAGATTTACAAGTATTAGCATTAATTGAATAAGATGACTAATGTAATCATGTTAACAATATATAATCTGATTGGAACCTCCTTTGTGTGTGGTTTCCAATTCAATAATAAGAGTTTATACTATACTTGTTTGATATACCATTAGTGGAACCTCTAACCTTGACATTTGTTATTATTATTGCTTAATCCTTACATTAATATTTCATCTCTAAGTTCTCATCATCATCATCATCTTCTTCTTATTTTTCTTTATTATTATTATTATTATTATTATTATTACTACTATTGTTGTTGTTGTTGTTATTGTTGTTTTATAATTGTTGTTTATAATTTGTACAATTAACCTCCCTGTGGTTCGACCCCGGTCTTGCCGGGTTATTTATTACTTCGACACTCCTGCACTTGGGAGAATTTTGGAAATTATGGTGTGCTTGAAATGGTGGTTGTGAAGTTTGTGCATTGTTGTTCTCACTCTTCCAATTGAAATTTGGGTGATTTCTCCAACCAGGGTTGTATGTTTGGGAGTATGGGTTGTGGTTGGGTTTTTGGAAACTGTTTAAAGCATGGGCTTGTTCATGGAGACATTCTTTAAAAGAAGGTAAGGTTGGACAATCATTGGTTGAGTGTTCATTTGTTTCACAGATTTGACACACAATGTTTTCAACAGATTTTAATTGACCACTCTTTTTCAATTCTAGTGCCTCGACTTTTCTAGCTAAAGATGCAAACTTGGCTTGAAGGTCATGATCTTCCCTAAGGTTGTACATACCTCCACTAGATGTATGAGGTTGAGTTTTACTCGGTGCCTCAAATGTACCCGCGGTGTCCCAATTTTGAGCATTTTCAGCTAACAAGTCTAAGTACTCCATTGCTTCATCAGGGTCTTTATCTTCAAAAGTTCCATTGCACATCAATTCAACCATTTGCCTATCTTTAGGTGTTAACCCTTCATAGAAATGTGAAACCAATCTCCATGTTTCAAAACCATGATGAGGGCAAGTACTAAGCAAGTCTCGATACCTATCCCAACATTGGTAAAATGTTTCTCCTGGTTTTTGAGTGAAAGTGGTGATTTGTCTCTTGAAAGAGTTTGTTCTATGAGATGGGAAAAACTTCTTTAAAAATTGTTGTTGCATTTCATCCCAAGCACGAATGGATCCTGGTCTTAAATTTTGTAGCCATGTTTTAGCTTTATCTTTTAATGAAAAAGGAAAAAGCTTTAATCTAATGGTGTTCATGCTACAATTTAAGTTATTATATGTGTTGCACACCTCCTCAAATTCCCTTAAATGCAAGTATGGATTTTCCAATTCCAAACCATGAAAAGAAGGTAAAAGTTGAATAATGCCTGGTTTAAAATTAAAATGAGATGCATCAGGAGGAAAAACTATACATGATGGTGCACTTGTTCTTGTGGGATTCATGTGGTCTCTAAGTGTTCTAGCACGGTTATTCTCATTATTTTCATTATGAAGTGATTGATTATCTTCTTCAGCCATATTTTCTGAAAATGATGAGGATACCCTACAAAGTCTACCACTTGATGTACGTGACCACACTCTCATGCACGTGTAGGAATAAAATAAAATAAAAAGAAGAAAGCAAAAGAAGGAGGAAGAAAACAAAATAAAAAGAAACAAAAGAAAAGAAACAAAGTTATATACAAGAAAAGTGAAAAGAGAAAATAAAATAAATACTATAATTTATACAAGAACTTACCTCCCCGGCAACGGCGCCAAAAACTTGACACGACGAAAAGATTGATGTCTTCTCCCAAGTGCAGGAGTGTCGAAGTAATAAATAACCCGGCAAGACCGGGGTCGAACCACAGGGAGGTTAATTGTACAAATTATAAATAACAACTATAAATAACAACAATAGTAACAACAACAACAACAACAACAACAACAACAACAACAACAACAATAATAATAATAATAACAATAATAATAATAATAATAATAATAATAATAATAATAATAATAATAATAATAATACTAGTAGTAGTAGTAATAATAATAGTAGTAGTAGTAATAATAATAAGAAGAATAATAAAGAAGGAGAAGGAGAAGAAGAAGAAGAAGATGATGAGAACTTCGAAATGGAATATTAATGTAAAGATTAAACAATGATAATAACAAATGTCAAGGTTAGAGGTTCCACTAATGGTATATCAAACAAGTATAGTATAAACTCTTATTATTGAATTGGAAACCACACACAAAGGAGGTTCCAATCAGATTATATATTGTTAACATGATTACATTAGTCATCTTATTCAATTAATGCTAATACTTGTAAATCTCGTCAAGCATTCATGATTATAACTTATGTTAACAACAAATCAAGTTCCTTTCATAGCTCAGGTGTCGGTTATACCATACATTATGGGCCATGAAAGTGCCAAGCATTTGTTGTACCAAGTGTTATACAACATAAATCAAGATTAGTCATTTAACAAGCAAAGTATTAAAGAGTGAACAAGATAACAAATATAAAACATGTTAGTATCAAACATTAAGGTCCATATTAAGTTTACACTATACTTATTCTTCCACCATTAGTGTAACCTTTTCACCTTGACATAATTAACTTAGCTAGACATAATGAAAGAAAGGAAAACAAATAAACAAAATAAGAACATAAAAGTTAACTAAGTAAAGGAAAGGAAATGAAAGGCATAAACTTGATATTAATGAAAGTAAAGCATAAACATTACAAAAAATACAAAGAGAGAAAGGAAGAGCATGATCTTGATCTGGAAACCAAGATGCCTAAATGCATGGCAAATGCCTCCTTTTATAGGCCAAAATTGGGAACTATTGATTTGATGACTAATTGATAAGTGGGTGGCCAACTTTTAACTTGGTGACAATCCTTATCTTCTCTTGTCTGCCCAAAACGTCATTGATAACGTCAAAACTGGAGCCAGGTGCAAACATGAAAGTTGTAGACAATTGTCTCAGCTTTCTTGTGTAAACAATTCAGCTCATTTGGACTTCTAGAACTCCAGATATGGCCAAAATACCGAACAGTGCTCGGACTGGAAGACAGATTCGGGCTTCTTTGTTGTTGCTACAATTTGGACTTGCAAATGGCCTTTTTAGATCTTGGGCTCCTATGAAAGTTGTAGACCTATGTCTTACCTTTCCATCCATATAAATTGGACCTAAATCTGAGATCTATAGCTCCATATATGACCCAATTACCGAACAGTGTTCCGGTTTGGATTGCACCGACATCTCTTCTCTAAGTTTGACCATCTCTTTATCCTTGCAATTTAAGTTCTTCAAGTCATCAATCAATCCTTTCATTTATTTGATAGGCCTGCATTAAAAATAGACATTTACCACAAATTATAGGTATCTTATATTATTAGATACATTATTATAAAACATATTTTAGTTAAGGAGTTATTGATGCTTCAAGTGCAAAATGATGATATAAAACCATGATAAAAATGCACTTTTAAGTACTAATCAATAATCAATATAAAAAACACCATAAGACCCTTTATATGCACCAATAATTAGACCATTTACAATGGCAAGAGTTAAAAGAATTAAAGATACATTCAATGAATTGATTAAATATATTTTAGACGAGCAATCTTTGAGAACTTCTTGTATGGTGGCTTTGAGTATTAAATTGAGTTTAAATAAGGATCAAGTCTTGTTCAATGTGATCCAAACAAGAGATGAAGATACTTAACATGTATTAATACTTAGCTACACAACTTTATATTAATGGTGATAACTTTTAACCCAACTATAAATTGGGCTGAAATTTCTTCTTATTAGGATAATTTCTTATACTAATTAGACATCAAAGAAGGCTTTCAGATAAGTCCTAGAGTTACTATTTGATAATACATGAATTGAGCTTTTATTTATATAATGCTAAGGTTTTATATTTTATTTTACCCATACTTTTAAGTTAATTATTTGAGTTTAATTTTTAGTCCATAGTTAATTAAGGTTTATTTTTGTTCAAGTCAAACATATAAAATATTTTTTATTTTTTAGATGTAAAAAAATAGATTGAATAAAAAATATGGGAGCACTCTTGCTTTTGGTTCTTTATTAAACTTTTCAAGACTTATCAATCAGATCATCTTTAAGACATTCTAACCATGCTTCTTTTTTTTTTTTATTCAAGTAACCAATGATTCATGGTTTTTTAATATGATTTTAATTTTCTTATATAAGCATTCTAATTATTGATTGTGGATTTTGAGGTTTTACCCTCATGGTTTGCATCGCTCTGCCATTTAATCCTTTTTTATATTGAATTTCATAACCAAAGACTAGATAATTGTTTCTTAAAAATAAAATGTTTAGGTAGAGGAAGATTATTATTCAGATAGTCAATTCATTGGCCAAAAGAAAATATTTCCTTTAAACAAAAAAATATTTATAATAAATTCACATAATTATCCATACCTATCCTAGGCCTCATCCCAAACTTGAGTTGAGTGAATGTTTGCATGCTAAAGTCTAAAATCCATTTAACATAGGTTTTCTCATTTTTAAAAGCTTTGTTGTCTAAGGGTCCAATTTTAACTCTAAAGTTTCTCAATATATAAGGAAATCTTGTAATATTTCAATGTGAGATTAATGGATTTTGGGCTTGTAAGAATACACCAAATACACCAATCAATGATTTTTCGAGATCAATGTTTTATAATATTTTTATTAAAGAATGATTTCTAATGAAGTATTAACCAAAAAAGTAAGTGAGCATCAAATGAATCCATTAACCATGTTTTAAAAACAAATTCTAATTTCTCTTAGAGCTATAAAAGCTTTGCAGCCATTGAGAAAATATCAATATGGTGATAAATAAGTCTACCACATCCTTAGCTCTGCTCGGCATTAACATGACTAAAAGATTGATGTCTTCTCCTAAGTGTAGGAGTGTCGAAGTAATAAATAACCCGACAAGATCGGGGTCGAACCATAGGGAGATTAATTATACAAATTATAAAAAACAATAATACAACAACAATAATAATAGTAATAACAATAATAATAATAACAATAAAAATTATTATTATTATAATAATAATAATAATAATAATAATAATAATAATAATAATAATAATAATAAAGAAAAAGAACGAAAAGAAGAAGATGATGAGAACTTTGAGATGAAATATTAACGTAAAGATTAAACAATGACAATAACAAATGTCAAGATTAGAGATTCCACTAATGGTATGTCAAACAAGTATAATATAAACTTTCATTATTCAATTAGAAACTACACATAAAGGAGGTTCCAATCAGATTATAGATTGTTAACATGATTACATTAGTCATCTTATTTAATTAATGTTAATACCTGTAAATCTCGTCAAGCATTCATGATTATAACTTATGTTAATGACATGACTAAAAGATTGATGTCTTCTCCCAAGTGGAGGAGTGTCGAAGTAATAAATAACCCGGCAAGACCGGAGTCGAACCACAGGGAGATTAATTGTACAAATTATAAATAATAATAATACAACAATAATAACAATAACAACAACAACAATAATAGCAACAATAATAATAATAACAATAATAATATTAATATTAATAATAGTAGTAGTAGTAATACTAATAATAATAGTAATAATAATAATAATAATAAATAAAAAGGAGGAGAAGAAGAAGAAGATAAGAACTTTAAGAAGAAATATTAATGTAATGATTAAACAATGATAACAAACAATGTCAAGGTTAGAGGATCTACTAATGATATGTCAAACAAGTATTGTATAAACTCTTATTATTCAATTAGAAACCACACACAAAGGAGGTTCCAATCAGATTATAGTTTGTTAACATGATTACATTAGTCATCTTATTCGATTAATGCTAATACTTGTAAATCTCGTCAAGCATTCATGATTATAACTTATGTTAACAACAAATCAAGTTCCTTTCATAGCTCACGTGTCGGTTATACCATACAATATGAGCTATGAAAGTGTCAAGCATTTGTTGTACCAAGTGTTATACAACATAAATCAAGATTAATCATTTAACAAGCAAAGTATTAAAGAGTGGACAAGATAACAAATATAAAACATGTTAGTATCAAACATTAAAGTCCATATTAAGTTTACATTATACTTATTCTTACACCATTAGTATAACCTTTTCACCTTGACATAATTAACTTATCTAGACATAATGAAAGAAATAAAAAATAGATAAACAAAATAAGAACATAAAAGTTAACTAAGTAAAGGAAAGGAAATGAAAGGCATAAACTTGATATTAATGAAAGCAAAGCATAAATATTACAAAAAATACAAAGAGGGAAAGGAAGAGCATGATCTTGATCTAGAAACCAAGATGCCTACATGCATGACAAATGCCTCCTTTTATAGGCCAAAATTGGAAACTATTGATTTGATGACTAATTGATGAGTGGGTGGTCAAATCTTGACTTGGTGACAATCCTTATCTTCTCTTGTCTGCCTAAAAAGTCATTGATAACGTCAAAATTAGAGCCACTAGAAAACATCAAAGTTGTAGCCAATTGTCTCAGCTTTCTTATGTAAACAGTTCAGCTCATTTGAACTTCTAGAACTCCAGATATGGCCAAAATACTGAACAGTGCTCGGGCTGGAGGACAGATTCGGGCTTCTTTGTTGTTGCTACAATTTGGACTTGAAAATGGCCTTTTTAGATCTTGGGCTCCATATAAAAGTTGTAGGCCTATGTCTTACCTTTCCATCCATATAAATTGGACCTAAATCTAAGATCTATAGCTCCAGATATGACCCAATTACAGAACAGTGTTCCAGTTTGGATTGCATTGACATCTCTTTTCTAAGTTTGACCATCTCTTTATCCTTGCAATTTAAGTTCTTAAAGTCATCATTCAATCCTTTCATTTATGTGATAGGCCTGCATTTAAAATGAACATTTACCACAAATTAAAGGTATCTTATATTATTAGATATATTATTATAAAACATGTTTTAATTAAGGAGTTATTGATACTTCAAGTGCAAAATGATGATATAAAACCATGATAAAAATGCACTTTTAAGTACTAATCACACCCCCCAACCAGCTTATTACTAGTCCCTAATAATCAAATTGTTAAAATAGAAAACAAATTTGTAAATTTCACAAAGTAAGGTATTCATCATTTAACTTCCATTAATCTATCCAGATAAACAAACTCCATTTAAATTTATATATCTACTCAATACCTTTTAACAAGATATTAATAAACCTTTTTTTTGTGCTTAATGTATCAACACATAATTATGGGGCTTTTCTTGGAAGAAAACAAAATTTTTATTCTAATGTTTAAGGTTAACTTCCTAGGGTTGGGATTATTATTTTGTTTTTTTTTTCTTTCTTTTTTTTAAATGTATATACATATAATTTAAAAATATCATGCATCTTTAACCCATGTAACGAGCTTTCATCTAATGACTCCCAGACCAGTTGGTCTTAGGGCATTAGGTGTTAAGACACCCCTACGAGCTAAGTAACTCGGGTCACAGATACTGATATGTAGATAGTGTAATGTTGGATTCCCTTAACCTTTTCTCCTCAACCCATGTAACAAGCGTTGGGCCAATAGCTCTCAAGTCAGTTAACTTTAGGGTATTAGGTGTTAAAATACCCCTTCGGGCTTAATTACTTAGGTTAGGGAGGCTACGAAACCAAACTTATCTACATTTTTATTATTATCATTTTTTTCTTTTTTCTTTTTTTTAATTATATACAATCCCTTTCCCTTAGTTGTTGCCTTTAACAAAAGAACATAAATAATATAATAATCCAATATGCAACCCACAATCATATGTTAAAGTGTGTGTGTGTAAATTAAGGTTTAAGAATACATGTTAAATAAGTATATGAGCAGAATTAAGTGATAACAATGCGAGAGTTTGTAAACCTGAATAGTTCAAGAAGTATTATAATAAACCTTATTAAGAATGGTTGCTAAGATGCGTCTCAAGAGTCACTTTAACAAAAGAGCTCCTTTACTCTACCATCTTAGTAACAACAATTATGCACATGCTTTATGAAATGAAAAACAATTTTTTTTTATCAACTACTACCCTCTGCCCCCAACCAAAATGAGACATTATCCTCAATGTTCTAAGGTAGAAAGATAGAGTATAGAAGATATCACCTGAAATAACGAACACTAACAAACCTGAAACACACTAAAACAAAAATAAAAAATAACAAAACACAATAATAAAACCAAAAGACATAAAAATTCACAAATGAAGGCTCAAATCCAATCTAAGCTTTTTAAGACTTTTCTTAGATGACCAATTTATGCGACTCATGGAAGGATCAATCACAAGAATGAAAGATTGTAGTTGGTCAATCAATTGTTCAGGAGTAGCAACAGAGATTATGATTTGTCGTGCAGAAGATGTTAGAAATTCATGTTTCACAACATGATCAAGAAAAGACAACAACTTATCATAATAACCATTAACATTTAACAAACCTATGGGTTTATAGTGAATGTGCAGTTGAGCCCAAGAGAAAATATGAAAGATCTCTTCCAATGTGCCTAGACCACCTAGTAAAGTAATGAAGGCATCAGCATGGTTAAGACAACAACTTATCATAATAACCATTAACATTTAACAAACCTATGGGTTTATGGTGAATGTGCTATTGAGCCCAAGAGGAAATATGAAAGATCTCTTTTAATGTGCCTAGACCACCTAGTAAAGTAATGAAGGCATCAGCATGGTTAAACATTGCATTCATTCGAGCCGACATTGTGGAGACCTGAAGTTCCTCTCCAATTGTTTTTCCAATGATGTCCCCTTGTGTTAAAGCTTTGGGGACGACCCCTAAAACTTGACTACCTCCTAAAAATGCAGCTATAAATCATGAATTGCACGATGCACATCTCCACTATGATGCATCTCAAGAGTCAATAGAAGATTATCTAAAGACTTCTTACTCAGGCCATCCTTAATGAATTGTATTTTATCTTTACGGTTTATAGATACCATTCCTAAAGAACGACATTGTGTATTACAAGTCCATCTAGCACATCGATGACAAACCTTCAGTCGTTTTGCACGACGCTTCTTTGCAAAAGTGCTTTTACCTGCTCCAAGCATGTGTGAAATGAAGGAGTTAGAGGACTCACCTAATAATCAGACCTTTGCTTCAATCAACTAGCGAATATGTTCAGGAATTCCATGATTCATTAACAATCTCAATCTTGCACATCTAGCACGATAAATTTTTGTAATCGCATTCTAAGGAAGAGCAGGAAAATACTTTTTCAATTTTTCAAGATTAGTGTCCATTTTCAAATGAGAATTGGAAGAGAGATTCAAAAAAATTGCACAAATATATACTCAAATATCAGTTATCATGGGAAACTGAAAGAACCAACTTAAATCATAGAGTACCGTTATCCGCCATTTGACCGGGGTGAGAGAAACTAGAAAAAATCACTCAAAAAGAAACACAAAAATAATGTGAGAAAAACAAAATAATCAACCTTTATCTACAAGATCATTCAAACTAGTTGATTCATTTTTACTAGGAAAATTATCAAAGTAAGCTTTCAAACGATGTCCATTTTCCTTAAAATCATTATCATTCATTGAATTCTCAATATCACAGGCCCCATAAGGATTGCTCCATCTTGGTCTTAGCTCTGTAGGGAATGCATAGAGTTAAGAATTATAAAACAAAATTTTTTGACCAATATCAACTTTTTGACAATTCTCACAAGTTTTGCAGAATGCATGTGTGTCCTTGAACATTGTGAACCAATAAAATCCATTTTGAAAGATTTTTGCAGCTGTCTCTTTTGACGAGAAATAACTTCCACATGCTTCAGAATAACAAAGTTTAATGACACTACTTACCTCATTGTCGGGAATGAATCTTTGAAATATTTGATCAGGACAATATTTGAATAAGTTAGGGTCATCACAATAAAAGTTCTTCACTTCGTTCAAAAACTTTTCTTTGTCTTGGGTACTCCAATCAGCTGGCAAATCTCCTAAAGCAAGAAAATTGATATTTTTATCATACTAAGGCATTGGACTAAGAGAAAGTAAGGATTCGTTAGGAAAGTAATTATCGATTGGTGTGATGTCAGATGTCGAATCTATTGTCACTATTGATAAAAGATTCGCATCAACATTTTCAATGCTTGTTTTATCTATGATTTCATTCTCAGAATAAATCATTTGCAAATCTTCAAATTCATCCAATTCTTTTTTACTTAAAGTAGATTCAAGTTGATCATAAATTAATTCATCAATATGATCTACTTCTTGTAAATCATTATCATCTCTAGGTTGCTTGCAAATGTTGAAAATATTCATCTCCAATGTCATGTTTCCAAATGATAGCTTCATCAGTCCATTCTTATAATTAATCAATGCGTTAGAGGTTGTAAGAAATGGATGTCCTAAAATAACAGGAAATGAATTACATGCTTCAACAGGTTCTGTGTCCAAAACAATAAAATCCACAGGATAAATGAATTTATCGACTTGTACTAACACATCTTCAATTATTCCTCTAGGCACTTTTACAGATCTATCGGCAAGTAAAAGAGATATAGAAGTTGGTTTTAACTCACCTAGATTGAGACTTTGAAAAACTAATTATGGAAGTAAATTCACACTAGCACCAAGATCAAGTAAGGCTTTTTCAATTTTATGTTCTCCATTAAAGCAAGAAATTGTAGGACAACCAGGGTCTTTATATTTCAAAGCATTATTGTTCTGAAGAATGACACTTGTTTTGCTAAAAAAGCTTTCTTTTTCACATTCAGTTTTCTCTTCACAGTGCATAGATCTTTCAAAAAATTAGCATAGGATGGAACCTGTTTAATAGCATCTAGCAAAGGTATATTTATTCTTACCTGTTTGAAAATTTCAAAAATTTCAGAGTTGTGATTGACTTTCCTTTGTTTAGTCATGACATGAGGAAATGGAAGTGCTGGCGGTGAATCAGTCGTTTCTTTGCAATTTTCAGATTCAACCCCTTCCTTACCCTCAGAGATTGACTCATCATCTTTCTCATAAGGTTCAAGAGAGGGTTTTTCAATAACCTTACCACTGCGTAGAGTAGTGATTTATTTGACGTGATCCATGTGTTGGCTTCCGGAACTACTTGCGTTTGCATTGTATTGCCCCTTAGGATTTTGTTGTGTTGAGATGGTAACTTACCTTTCTCTTGGAAATTGAGAGCAGATGTTAATTTTGCAAGAGTATCTTTAAAATCTATCATGTTTTGAGCAAGTTGAGTATTGATTATCTCTTGCTTTTCAATGAATGCATGCAATGTTTCCTCAAGATTTTTTCTAGGAGGTGGAGCATAAGGAGGTGCATATCCATGAGAATTTTAGAAATTGTGGTGTGCTTGAAATGGTGGTTGTGAAGTTTTTGCATTGTTGTTCTCACTCTTCCAACTAAAATTTGGGTGATTTCTCCAACCAGGGTTGTATGTTTGGGAGTATGGGTTGTGGTTGGCCCTTTGGAAACGGTTTAAAGCATGGGCTTGTTCATGGAGAAATTCCTTAAAAGAAGACAAGGTTGTACAATTATTGGTTGAGTGTTCATTTGTTTCACAAATTTGACACACAATGTTTTCAACAGATTTTAATTGACCACTCTTTTTCAATTCTAGTGCCTCGACTTTTCTAACTAAAGATGCAAACTTGGCTTGAAGGTCATGATCTTCCTTAAGGTTGTATGCTTGACCGCTTTTTATGATCGGCTTGTTTTAACTCGCAAGTGCACGAGTGTACGATGTAACAATTAACTCGGTAAGATCGAGGTCATATCCACAGAGAGCTAGATCTGGAAATTAAGCTAGCTAACAAAAAAAAATTCAAGAGAAATTAAATTAACGATAACTTGGTTGAAAATAATTGATGGATTTGTTTTCAAAGATGAAAAAGTGTAAATAGATTTTAAATGACAAGAAAAAGTAAGTCTTGGTCCAAATCAATTTTAATGGTGATGTATTAGTGATTTCTTCAACATATACAAGATAACTCAACCTAATATCAACGATGGTGATATTAGATCGGAAGATATTACAATGAAGTTTAGAAAGATGAAGATTGATTATTGCTTAAGAATGAACAAATACTTTCATATTAAGTAAGACATTGAATCAAGCAATCTCTATACCAAAACTAAAGTTTATGCATAAAAATTCAAGATTATAACATTACCTAAATGGTTTCTAAAATTTCTTTGCAATAATAAATCATTCATGAAGGAAATGAAAAGATAAACATTAAGATTCATTCATATCCTAAATAACTCACCTCAATCACCATTATCCTTGATTTGGATCCAAGAAAAAGTTTAGCCAACCATGATTATATATAAGAACACTTCAATAAACATGAAATAACTTGAATCAAACTGAAATAATAAGTTGTACAAACTAAAGAACCGAAATCTATAAAGAAGAACACAATACAATTTCAGAAAAAATTCGGACATAAATCTGACTCTAACTTTGGACAGCAATTTGACCCTCTTAGAAGCTCTTCTTCGAGATGTCTATTAGAGACATATTTATAAGAAATTTTGTCACCTTTCCAGATCATTAAAGAACAACTCATGTGGACACCTGCGTCAAAAGTTATGGGCAAAACACCGAAAGGTGTTCTGAAAAATCAAATCAAGACAACTTTACAACCACTTTGGTGCACGTTTTTCTTCCTCATTTATGAGGTGTCTCCTTCTTATTTTTGACCCAAAATAATGTAAAAATATCCCCTTCAGCTTTCCATCCATGTGCTTGCCTTCTTGGATCAATGGATTACCCAAAATAAATCAATTGTTATTTGTTGTGTGGACATGTAAGATCATGGATTGTGTTTGGGCTGATTTGAAGGTTGATTTGGGGTTGATTTGGGGCTGATTTGGGGCTGAATTTGAGCATCAAATAAGTATACAAATGTACTTATTATTTGGGCTAAGATTGACATTGAAACCTTAAGTGTTTAATGGTTGAAGTTTGCACACAACATAAGGCATGTTTGGGCTTGAAATAGATCATATGATATTCTTTTCTAGAATTGGAATAGAATTGATTTTTGGGACAAATTTGGAGCACTTATTTGAACCAAGATTTGCTTCAATCTTCAACTACATGTCTCTTCAATTCTTTGTTCTGAATTCTGACGTTGAATTTTCTGAATTAATTCATTTAAGCTCCAAAAACCTATCGAAACATTAAAACAAACTTCATTACTAAAAACACATCAATTATTATAAAAACAACCAAATAAAAACAATAAATACATATGTAAAATAAGAGACTTAATGACACTTTTGATACACAATTGATTAGTACTTAAAAGTGCATTTTTATCATGGTTTTATATCATCATTTTGCACTTGAAGTATCAATAACTCCTTAACTAAAATATGTTTTATAATAATGTATCTAATAATATAAGATACCTATAATTTGTGGTAAATGTCTATTTTTAATGCAGGTCTATCACATAAATGAAAGGATTGATTGATGACTTGAAGAACTTAAATTGCATGGATAAAGAGATGGTCAAACTTAGAGAAGAGATGTCGGTGCAATCCAAACCGGAACACTGTTCTGTAATTGGGCCATATCCGGAGCTACAGATCTCAGATTTAGGTCCAATTTATATGGATGGCAAGGTAAGACATAGGCCTACAACTTTCATATGGAGCCCAAGATCTAAAAAGGCCATTATCAAGTCCAAATTGTAGCAACAACAAAGAAGCCCGAATCTGTCTTCCAGCCCGAGCACTGTTCGGTATTTTGGCCATATCTGGAGTTCTAGAAGTCCAAATGAACTGCATTTTTTACACAAGAAAGCTGAGACAATTGCCTACAACTTTCATGTTTGCACCTGGCTCCCGTTTTGACGTTATCAATGACGTTTTGGGCAGACAAGAGAAGATAAGGATTGTCACCAAGTCAAAAGTTGGCCACCCAATTATCAATTAGTCATCAAATCAATAGTTCCCAATTTTGGCCTATAAAAGGAGGCATTTGCCATGCATTTAGGCATCTTGGTTTCCAGATCAAGATCATGCTCTTCCTTTCTCTCTTTGTATTTTTTGTAATGTTTATGCTTTGCTTTCATTAATATCAAGTTTATGCCTTTCATTTCCTTTCCTTTACTTAGTTAGCTTTTATGTTCTTATTTTGTTTATTTATTTTTCTTTCTTTCATTATGTCTAGCTAAGTTAATTATGTCAAGGTGAAAAGGTTACACTAATGGTGTAAGAATAAGTATAATGTAAACTTAATATGGACTTTAATGTTTGATACTAACATGTTTTATATTTTTTATCTTGTTCACTCTTTAATACTTTGCTTGTTAAATGACTAATCTTGATTTATGTTGTATAACACTTGGTACAACAAATGCTTGGCACTTTCATAGCCCATAATGTATGGTATAACCGACACCTGAGCTATGAAAGGAACTTGATTTGTTGTTAACATAAGTTATAATCATGAATGCTTGACGAGATTTACAAGTATTAGCATTAATTGAATAAGATGACTAATGTAATCATGTTAACAATATATAATCTGATTGGAACCTCCTTTGTGTGTGGTTTCCAATTCAATAATAAGAGTTTATACTATACTTGTTTGATATACCATTAGTGGAACCTCTAACCTTGACATTTGTTATTATTATTGCTTAATCCTTACATTAATATTTGATCTCCAAGTTCTCATCATCATCATCTTCTTCTTCTTCTCTTTCTTTATTATTATTATTATTATTATTATTATTATTATTATTAGTACTACTACTACTACTACTATTATTATTATTATTATTATTATTATTATTATTATTATTACTATTGTTGTTGTTGTTATTGTTGTTTTATAATTGTTGTTTATAATTTGTACAATTAACCTCCCTGTGGTTCGACCCCGGTCTTGCCGGGTTATTTATTACTTCGACACTCCTGCACTTGGGAGAAGACATCAATCTTTTAGTCGTGTCAAGTTTTTGGCGCCGTTGCCGGGGAGGTACGTTTTGTATAAATTATAATATTTATTTTATTTTCTCTTTTCACTTTTCTTATATATAACTTTGTCTCTTTTATTTTGTTTCTCCTTATTTTGTTTTCTTCCTTCTTCTTTTGTTTTCTTCTTCATTTTATTCTATTCCTACACGTGCATGAGAGTGTGGTCACGTAGATCAAGTGGTAGACTTTGTAGGGTATCCTCATCATTTTCAGAAAATATGGCTGAAGAAGATAATCAATCACTTCATAATGAAAATAATGAGAATAACCGTGCTAGAACGCTTAGAGACCACATGAATCCCACAAGAACAAGTGCACCATCATGCATAGTTTTTCCTCCCGATGCATCTCATTTTAATTTTAAACCAGGTATTATTCAACTTTTACCTTCTTTTCATGGTTTAGAATTGGAAAATCCATACTTGCATTTAAGGGAATTTGAGGAGGTGTGCAACACATATAATAATTTAAATTGTAGCATGAACACCATCAGATTAAAGCTTTTTCCTTTTTCATTAAAAGATAAAGCTAAAACATGGCTACAAAATTTGAGACCAGGATCCATTCGTGCTTGGGATGAAATGCAACAACAGTTTTTAAAGAAGTTTTTCCCATCTCATAGAACAAACTCTTTCAAAAGACAAATCACCACTTTCACTCAAAAACCAGGAGAAACATTTTATAAATGTTGGGATAGGTATCGAGACTTGCTTAGTACTTGCCCTCATCATGGTTTTGAAACATGGAGATTGGTTTCACATTTCTATGAAGGGTTAACACCTAAAGATAGGCAAATGGTTGAATTGATGTGCAATGGAACTTTTGAAGATAAAGACCCTGATGAAGCAATGGAGTACTTAGACTTGTTAGCTGAAAATGCTCAAAATTGGGACACTGCAGGTACATATGAGGCACCGAGTAAAACTCAACTTCATACATCTAGTGAAGGTATGTACAACCTTAGGGAAGATCATGACCTTCAAGCCAAATTTGCATCTTTAGCTAGAAAAGTTGAGGCACTTGAATTGAAAAAGAGTGGTCAATTAAAATCTGTTGAAAACATTGTGTGTCAAATCTGTGAAACAAATGAACACTCAACCAACGATTGTCCAACCTTGCCTTCTTTTAAGGAATGTCTCCATGAACAAGCCCATGTTTTAAACAGTTTCCAAAGGCCCAACCACAACCCATACTCCCAAACATACAACCCTAGTTGGAGGAATCACCCAAATTTCAGTTGGAAGAGTGAGAACAACAATGCACAAACTTCACAACCACCATTTCAAGCACACCATAATTTCCAAAATTCTCATGGATATGCACCTTCTTATACTCCACCTCCTAGAAGAAATCTTGAGGAAACATTGCATGCATTCATTGAAAAGCAAGAGACAATCAATACTCAACTTGCTCAAAACATGACAGATTTTAAAGATACTCTTGCTAAATTAACATCTGCTCTTAGTTTCCAAGAGAAAGGTAAGTTTCCATCTCAAACACAACAAAATCCCAAAGGGCAATACAATGCAAATGCAAGTAGTTCCGGAAGCCAACACATGGATCAAGTCAAATCAGTCACTACTCTGCGCAGTGGTAAGGTTATTGAAAAACCCTCTCTTGAACCTTATGAGAAAGATGATGAGTCAATCTCTGAGGGTAAGGAAGGGGATGAATCTGAAAATTGCAAAGAAACGACTGATTCACTGCCAGCACTTCCATTTCCTCATGCCATGACCAAACAAAGGAAAGTCAACCATAACTCTGAAATTTATGAAATTTTCAAACAGGTAAGGATCAATATACCATTGTTGGATGCTATTAAACAGGTTCCTTCCTATGCTAAATTTTTGAAAGATCTATGCACTGTGAAGAGGAAACTGAATGTGAAAAAGAAAGCATTTCTAGCCGAACAAGTAAGTGCTATTCTTCAAAACAATAATGCTTTGAAATATAAAGACCCTGGTTGTCCTACAATTTCTTGCTTTATTGGAGAGCATAAAATTGAAAGAGCCTTACTTGATCTTGGAGCTAGTGTGAATTTACTTCCATATTCAGTTTTTCAGAGTCTCAATCTAGGTGAGTTAAAACCAACTTCTATATCTCTTTTACTTGCCGATAGATCTGTAAAAGTGCCTAGAGGAATAATTGAAGATATGTTAGTACAAGTCGATAAATTCATTTATCCTGTGGATTTTATTGTCTTGGACACAGAACCTGTTGAAGCATGTAATTCATTTCCTGTTATTTTAGGACGTCCGTTTCTTGCAACCTCTAACGCATTGATTAATTGTAGGAATGGACTGATGAAGCTATCATTTGGAAACATGACATTGGAGATGAATATTTTCAACATTTGCAAGCAACCTGGAGATGATAATGATTTACAAGAAGTAGATCATATTGACGAATTAGTTTATGATCAACTTGAATCTACTTTAAGTAAAAATGAATTGGATGAAACTGAAGATTTGCAAATGGTTTATTCTGAGGAAGAAATCACGGATGAAACAAGCACCGAAAATGTTGATGCGAATTTTTTGTCAACAGTGACAACAAATTCGATACCTGACATCACACCAATGGATGATTACTTTCCTAACGAATCCTTACTTTCTCTTAGTCCAATGCCTTGGTATAATAAAAATATCAATTTTCTTTCTTTAGGAGATTTGCCAGCTGATTGGAGTACGCAAGACAAAGAAAAGTTTTTGAACGAAGTGAAGAGCTTTTACTGTGATGACCCTAACTTATTCAAATATTGTCCTGATCAAATATTTCAAAGATTCATTCCCGACAATGAGGTAAGTTGTGTCATTAAACTTTGTCATTCTGAAGCATGTGGGAGTTATTTTTCTTCAAAAAAGACAATTGAAAAAATCTTTCAAAATGGATTTTATTGGCCCACCATGTTCAAAGACACACATGCATTCTGCAAAACTTGTGAAAATTGTCAAAAGATTGATACTGGTCAAAAAGTTTTGTTGTATAATTCTCAACTCTATGCATTCCCTAAAGAGCTAAGATCAAGATGGAACAATTCTTATGGGGCCTGTGATATTGAGAATTCAATTAATGACAATGATTTTAAGGAAAATGGACATCGTTTGAAAGCTTACTTTGATAATTTTCCTAGTGAAAATGAATCAGCTGGTTTGAATGATCTTGTAGATAAAGGTTGATTATTTTGTTTTTCTCATATTTTTTTTTTTTTTGTGTTTCTTTTTGAGTGATTTTTGCAAGTTTCTCTCACCCCGGTCAAATGGCGGATAACGGTACTCCGTGACTTAAGTCGGTTCTTTCAGTTTCCCATAATTACTGATATTTGTGTATATATCTTTGTGCAATTCTTTGAATCTCTCTTCCAATTCTCATTTGAAAATGGACACTAATCTTGAAAAATTGAAAAAGTATTTTCCCGCTCTGCCTCAAAATGCGATTACAAAAATTTACCGTGCTAGATGTGCAAGATTGAGATTGTTAATGAATCATGGAATTCCTGAAGATATTCGCTGGTTGATTGAAGCAAAGGTCCGATTATCAGGTGAGTCCTCTAACTTCATTTCACACATGCCTGGAACAGGTAAAAGCACTTTTGCAAAGAAGCGTCGTGCAAAACGACTGGATGTCTGTCATCGATGTGCTAGATGGACTTGTAATACACAATGTCGTTCTTTAGGAATGGTATCTATAAACCGTGAAGATAAAATACAATTCATTAAGGATGGCCTGAGTAAGGAGTCTTTAGATAATCTTCTATTGACTCTTGAGACGCATCCTAGTGGAGATGTGCATCGTGCAATTTATGATTTATGGCCACTATTTCATAAAGAACATGATCGACTTAGTCTTGGGAATCTGACTAAAAAAGACCCTGTTTGCCAGTTTTTAAGAAAACTGGATGGGAAGCCTATCCCCGACCCATAGAGGGCGTTTAAGCCGTTCTTGGACGTAAAACCAAGGGAAGATGTGAGCGACAATCACAACTGCGATTTGAGTCTTAGCTTGTAAAAATTTATGTCTTTTCTTTTTATTAATAGCATAATATTTGTGTTTTGTCATTTCTTATTTTTGTTTCAGTGTCTTTCAGGTTTGTCAGTGTTCGTTATTTCAGGTGATATCTTCTATACTCTATCTTTCTACCTTAGAACATTGAGGACAATGTCTCGTTTTGGTTGGGGGGAGAGGGTAGTAGTTGATAAAAAAAAAAAATTGTTTTTCATTTCATAAAGCATGTGCATAATTGTTGTTACTAGGATGGCAGAGTAAAGGAGTTCTTTTGTTAAAGTGACTCTTGAGACGCATCTTAGTAACCATTCTTAACAAGGTCTATTATAATACTTCCTGAAATATTCAGGTTTACAAACTCTCGTATTGTTACCGCTTAATTCTGCTCATATACTTATTTAACATGTATTCTTAAACCTTAATTTACACACACACTTCAACATATGATTGTGGGTTGCATATTGGATTATTACATTATTTATGTTCTTTTGTTAAAGGTAACAACTAAGAGAAAGGGATTGTATATAATTAAAAAAAAATAAAAAAAAGAAAAAAAAAGAAAAAAGAAAAAAAAATGATGATAATAAAAATGTAGATAAGTTTGGTTTCGTAGCCTCCCTAACCTAAGCAATTAAGCCCGAAGGGGTGTTTTAACACCTAATACCCTAAAGTCAACTGACTTGGGAGCTATTGGCCCAACGCTTGTTACATGGGTTGAGGAGAAAAGCTTAAGGGAATCAAACATTGCACTATCTACATATCAGTATCTGCGACCCGAGTTACTAAGCTCGTAGGGGTGTCTTAACACCTAATGCCCTAAGACCAACTGGTCTGGGAGTCATTAGCTGAAAGCTCGTTACATGGGTTAAAGATGCATGATGTTTTTAAATTATATGTATATAGAGTTAAAAAAAAAAAAAGCAAAAAAAAAAGAAAAGAAAAAAAAAAGACAAAAATAATAATCCCAACCCAAGGAAGTTAACCTTAAACATTAGAACAAAAATTTTGTTTTCTTCCAAGAAAAGCCCCATAATTATGTGTTGATACATTGAGCACAAAAGAAAGGTTTATTAATATCTTGTTAAGTGGTATTGAGCAGATATATAAATTTAATGAGAGTTTGTTTATCTGGATAGATTAAAGGAAGTTAAATGATGAATACCTTGCTTTGTGAAATTTGCAAATTGTTTTAACGCTTTAATTACTAGGGACTAGTAATAAGCTGGTTGAGGGGTGTGATTAGTACTTAAAAGTGCATTTTTATCATGGTTTTATATCATCATTTTGCACTTGAAGTATCAATAACTCCTTAACTAAAATATGTTTTATAATAATGTATCTAATAATATAAGATACCTATAATTTGTGGTAAATGTCTATTTTTAATGCAGGTCTATCACATAAATGAAAGGATTGATTGATGACTTGAAGAACTTAAATTGCATGGATAAAGAGATGGTCAAACTTAGAGAAGAGATGTCGGTGCAATCCAAACCGGAACACTGTTCGGTAATTGGGCCATATCCGGAGCTACAGATCTCAGATTTAGGTCCAATTTATATGGATGGAAAGGTAAGACATAGGCCTACAACTTTCATATGGAGCCCAAGATCTAAAAAGGCCATTATCAAGTCCAAATTGTAGCAACAACAAAGAAGCCCGAATCTGTCTTCCAGCCCGAGCACTGTTCGGTATTTTGGCCATATCTGGAGTTCTAGAAGTCCAAATGAGCTGAATTTTTTACACAAGAAAGCTGAGACAATTGCCTACAACTTTCATGTTTGCACCTGGCTCCAGTTTTGACGTTATCAATGACGTTTTGGGCAGACAAGAGAAGATAAGGATTGTCACCAAGTCAAAAGTTGGCCACCCAATTATCAATTAGTCATCAAATCAATAGTTCCCAATTTTGGCCTATAAAAGGAGGCATTTGCCATGCATTTAGGCATCTTGGTTTCCAGATCAAGATCATGCTCTTCCTTTCTCTCTTTGTATTTTTTGTAATGTTTATGCTTTGCTTTCATTAATATCAAGTTTATGCCTTTCATTTCCTTTCCTTTACTTAGTTAGCTTTTATGTTCTTATTTTGTTTATTTATTTTTCTTTCTTTCATTATGTCTAGCTAAGTTAATTATGTCAAGGTGAAAAGGTTACACTAATGGTGTAAGAATAAGTATAATGTAAACTTAATATGGACTTTAATGTTTGATACTAACATGTTTTATATTTTTTATCTTGTTCACTCTTTAATACTTTGCTTGTTAAATGACTAATCTTGATTTATGTTGTATAACACTTGGTACAACAAATGCTTGGCACTTTCATAGCCCATAATGTATGGTATAACCGACACCTGAGCTATGAAAGGAACTTGATTTGTTGTTAACATAAGTTATAATCATGAATGCTTGACGAGATTTACAAGTATTAGCATTAATTGAATAAGATGACTAATGTAATCATGTTAACAATATATAATCTGATTGGAACCTCCTTTGTGTGTGGTTTCCAATTCAATAATAAGAGTTTATACTATACTTGTTTGATATACCATTAGTGGAACCTCTAACCTTGACATTTGTTATTATTATTGCTTAATCCTTACATTAATATTTGATCTCCAAGTTCTCATCATCATCATCTTCTTCTTCTTCTCTTTCTTTATTATTATTATTATTATTATTATTATTAGTACTACTACTACTACTACTACTATTATTATTATTATTATTATTATTATTATTATTACTATTGTTGTTGTTGTTATTGTTGTTTTATAATTGTTGTTTATAATTTGTACAATTAACCTCCCTGTGGTTCGACCCCGGTCTTGCCGGGTTATTTATTACTTCGACACTCCTGCACTTGGGAGAAGACATCAATCTTTTAGTCGTGTCAACAATCATTGTACATACCTCCACTAGATGTATGAGGTTGAGTTTTACTCGGTGCCTTATAAGTACTCGCGGTGTCCCAATTTTGAGCATTTTTAGCTAACAAATCTAAGTACTCCATTGCTTCATCAGGGTCTTTATCTTCAAAAGTTCCATTGCACATCAATTCAACCATTTGCCTATCTGTAGGTGTTAACCCTTTATAAAAATATGAAACCAATCTCCATGTTTCAAAACTATGATGAGGGCAAGTACTAAGCAAGTCTCGATACCTATCCCAACATTGGTAAAATGTTTCTCCTGGTTTTTGAGTGAAAGTGGTGATTTATCTTTTGAAAGAGTTTGTTCTATAAGATGGGAAAAACTTCTTTAAAAACTATTGTAGCATTTCATCCTAAGCACGAATAGATCCTAGTCTCAAATTTTGTAGCAATGTTTTAGCTTTATCTTTTAATGAAAAAGAAAAAAGCTTTAGTCTGATTGTGTTCATGCTATAATTTGAATCATTATATGTGTTGTAGACCTCCTCAAATTCCCTTAAATGCAAGTATGGTTTTTTCAATTCTAAGTCATGAAAAGATGGTAAAAGTTGAATAATACCTAGCTTAAAATTAAAATGAGATGCATTAGGAGAAAAAATTATGCATGATGGTGCACTTGTTCTTGTGGGATTCATGTGGTCTCTAAGTATTCTGACACGGTTATTTTCATTATTCTCATTATGATGTGATTCATATACCATACAGTATAGGCTATGAAAGTGCCAAACATTTGTTGTACCAAGTGTTATACAACATAAATCAAGATTAATCATTTAACAAGCAAAGTATTAAAGAGTGAACAAGATAACAAATACAAAACATGTTAGTATCAAACATTAAAGTCCATATTAAGTTTACACTATACTTATTCTTACACCATTAGTGTAACCTTTTCACCTTGACATAATAAACTTAGCTAGACATAATGAAAGAAAGAAAAATAAATAAACAAAATAAGAACATAAATAAGATAAGAGTTAACAAAGCAAAGGAAAGGAATTGACTTGGTGACAATCCTTATCTTTTCTTGTCTTCCCAAAACGTCATTGATAACGTCAAAATTAGAGCCACTAGAAAACATGAAAGTTGAAGCCAATTGTCTCAGATTTCTTGTGTAAACAGTTCAGCTCATTTGAACTTCTAGAACTCCAGATATGGCCAAAATACTGAACAGTGCTCGGGCTGGAGGACAGATTCGGCTTCTTTGTTGTTGCTATAATTTGGACTTGAAAATGGCCTTTTTAGATCTTGGGCTCCATATGAAAGTTGTAGGCCTATGTCTTACCTTTCCATCCATATAAAACATGTTTTAGTTAAGGAGTTATTGATACTTGAAGTGCAAAATGATGATATAAAACCATGATAAAAATGCACTTTTAAGTACTAATCAGTTAACAACAAATCAAGTTTCTTTTATAGCTTAGGTGTCGGTTATACCATACAGTATGAACTATGAAAGTGCCAAGCATTTGTTGTACCAAATGTTATAAACATAAATCAAGATTAGTTATTTAACAAGCAAAGTTTTAAAGAGTGGAAAAGATAACAAATATAAAACATGTTAGTATCAAACATTAAAGTCCATATTAAGTTTACATTATACTTATTCTTACACCATTTGTGTAACCTTTTCACCTTGACATAATTAACTTAGCTAGACATAATGAAAGAAAGAAAAATTGATAAACAAAATAAGAACATAAAAGTTAACTAAGTAAAGGAAAGGAAATGAAAGGCATAAACTTGATATTATTGAAAGCAAACCATAAACATTACAAAAAATACAAAGAGAGAAAGGAAGAGCATGATCTTGATCTGGAAACCAAGATGCCTAAATGCATGGCAAATGCTTCCTTTTATAGGCCAAAATTAGGAACTATTGATTTGATGACTAATTGATGAGTGGGTGAGCAACTCTTGAGTTGGTGACAATCCTTATCTTTTCTTGTCTGCCCAAAACGTCATTGATAACGTCAACATTGGAGCCACTCGAAAACATGAAAGTTGTAGCCAATTGTCTCAGCTTTCTTGTGTAAACAATTCAGCTCATTTGGTCTTCTAGAACTCCAGATATGGCCAAAATACAGAACAATGCTCAGGCTAGAGGACAGATTCGGGCTTCTTTGTTGTTGCTACAATTTGGACTTGAAAATAACCTTTTTAGATCTTGGTCTCCATATGAAAGTTGTAGGCTATGTCTTATCTTTCCTTAAATATAAAGTAGACCTAATCTGAGATCTATAACTCTAGATATGACCCAATTACCGAACAGTGTTCTGGTTTGGATTGCACTGACATCTCTTTTTTAATTTTGGTCATCTCTTTGCCCTTGCAATTGAAGTTTTTAAAGTCATCAATCAATTCTTTCATTTATGTGATAGGCCTACATTTGAAATGAACATTTACCACAAATTAAAGGTATCTTATATTATTAGATATATTATTATAAAACATGCTTCAGTTAAGGAGTTATTGATACTTCAAATGCAAAATGATGATATAAAACCATGATAAAAATGTATTTTTAAGTACTAATCAGGCATATTATAACAGGATAGGTTGTGGCAAATTCAGTTGAAGGAAAGTTATTGAAGGTAACAATTACGCTAGGAGGAATTACCATGGTGAGAAAAGAGAAATTCTTAGTTAGAAATTTTGATGTGTATAATTTGAATGCTTTCTAAGCCACTTCGTAGTCTTGGATTGAGAACTGTCAGGAATCCGGACTAGTGATATACTGATAATTGCTCATAAGAGGCTAAGCACACCGATACAATATTTAATGTGGTCCAACAAACCGCCTACATTCACAGGAGAGTCAATACTATTAGAGATAGAGAAAGAATGCAAAACAAAGACATGGAGGAGGAGGATTACACTCACTCAAACTCAACTCCCACCTCACACACACTACTGCAATGGCAGCAGGGCTGTTGCCCTTGGCAACCCCTCTTTCTCTCTTTTTATCTTACACACACTCACCATTCTCTCTTATTTTGCTCTCAAATAATGCCTCTATTTATAGGTATCAATGGTAAGACAAGATCCACAAATCATGATATGATTTGTGGCACTAATGATGGCAGCACATGAGTTTCATCATTTTGTTAATGGTTAGTGCAACGTGGCTACACACCTACCATTATAGGCTTTTGACAATGACAACCCTACTTCTTAGGGTAGGCTGCAAATGATTGCTACACATTAATGGTAACAATCCTATCAATCACCCCCTTTACCATTCATGTAGGAAATTTTCCTCTTGCTTCTTCAGCACAAGCTTGCATCCTACAGCTCTTCCAAGCTTACTATCTTAAGAGCATTTTTGTTCAAGTTTACAAGTATGTGCCAAACCTTTCAATAACTAGAGTCACCAAAGCACACTCTTGCTCACACCAAAGGATCAATTCAACTAGATGATCTTCCACATCACATCTGAAGAGTGTTTATGCTTGTCTCTAGGACATAACATTAACTTTCAAGCATATTAACCATTCTCGGTTCAGAATGATTTTTCAAGCTTCATACTAAGGCTTACAACACCCCCTCAAACAAAAATTTCTATTCTAAGTGCAAAAGTCATTATCTGAGTATCTCCATATGATTATGAGCTCACCACTCTTCAAAGAGTCTACTCATCCCGGAGTTGCGTCTGCACTTTTATTCCATTTTAAGAACCACACCTTATTTCTTCGTGAGTTTCTCATTTTTAGTCTTAGGAGTCCAGGTAGCACTCTACTTTTAACCACGGGAGCAACCTGACACAACCAAAAGATTAATGTCTTCTCCCAAGTACAGTAGTGTCAAAGTAATAAATAACCCGGCAAGACCGGGGTTGAACTACAGGGAGGTTAATTGTACAAATTATAAACAACAATCATAAATAACAACAATAGTAACAATAACAACAACAATAATAATAGCAATAATAATACTACTAATAATAGTAGTAGTAGTAGTAATAATAATAATAATAATAACAACAACAACAACAACAACAACAACAACAAAGAAAAAGAAAAAGAAAAAGAAGAAGAAAAGTTGATGAGAACTTTGAGATGCAAAATTAATGTAAGGATTAAACAATGATAACAAACAATGTCAAGGTTAAAGGATACACTAATGGTATATCAAACAAGTATAGTATAAACTCTTATTATTCAATTGGAAACCACACACAAAGGAGGTTCCAATCAGATTATAGATTGTTCACATGATTACATTAGTCATTTCAATTAATGCTAATACTTGTAATTTCATCAAGCATTCATGATTATAACTTATGTTAACAACAAATCAAGTTCTTTTCATAGCTCAGGTGTTGTTATACCATATAGTATGGGCTATGAAAGTGTCAAGCATTTGTTGTACCAATTGAAGGTATCACCTAAAATAACGAACACTAACAAACCTGAAACACACTAAAACAAAAATAAGAAATAACAAAACACAATAATAAAACCAATAGACACAAAAATTTACAAATGAAGGCTCAAATCCAATCTAA
The DNA here is from genome assembly GCA_026413675.1 of Populus pruinosa. Taxonomy (NCBI): domain Eukaryota; kingdom Viridiplantae; phylum Streptophyta; class Magnoliopsida; order Malpighiales; family Salicaceae; genus Populus; species Populus pruinosa. Next base: position 9,846,237 of record CM048602.1, read on the forward strand.
GCTTTTTATAGTTGTCCTTAGTTGACCAATTTATACGACTTATGGAGGGATCAATTACAGGAATGAAGGATTGTAATTGGTCAAATAATTGTTCAGTAGCAGCAGCATAGATTATGATTTGTCATGAAAAAAATGTTAGAAATTCCTGTTCCACAACATGATCAAGAAAAGACAAAAACTTATCATCATAACCATTAACATTTAACAAACTTATGGGTTTATGGTGACTATGCAATTGAGCCCAAAAGGAAATATGAAAGATCTCTTCCAATATGCCAAGACCACCTGGTAAAGAAATGAAGGCATCACCATGGTTAAACATTGCATTCATTCGAGTCGACATTGTGGAGACCTGAAGTTCCTCTCCAATTGTTTTTCCAATGATGTCCTTTTGTGCTAAAGCTTCGGGGACGACCCCCAAAACTTGACTTCCTCCTAAAAATGCAGCTATTGACACACCTCCCATTACCCAAGACTGCCTCCTCCATACACTAAATGAATCTTTCTCTCAGCTAGCACTTGACCAAGATGATTTGCTGATTCTAAAAACTCTTTTTCCTTTCCAGGACTAGATCCACCAAAAACATAAATATTTCTTATATGATGACCTGAGGAACTTGCCATTTCTACACACTTCTATATTTTTTGAATATATGGGTTGAGTAGAAATGAAAAGAAGGAAGAGAGGATTTTATAGATGAGAAATTAGAAAGGCAATCATACCACCTATATGGAGGCCAGCTGGAGTCTCACTCTTTCTCTCTCTCTCTCTCTTTATTTATTTATTTACTTTTGAAAAAGCATGTGTATGTATAGGTAGTTGTGATTGTGGCTCACATCTTCCCTTGGTTCTTCGTCCAAGAACGGCTTAAACGACCTCTATGGGTCAGGGATACGCTTTCCATCTACTTTTCTTAAAAACTGGCAAACAGGGTCTTTTTAGGTCAGATTCCCAAGACTAAGTCGGTCATGTTCTTTATGAAATAGTGGCCATAAATCATGAATTGCACGATGCATATCTCCACTAGGATGCGTCTCAAGAGTTAATAGAAGATTATCTAAAGACTCTTTACTTAGGCCATCCTTAATGAATTGTATTTTATCTTCATGGTTTATAGATACCATTTCTAAAGAACAACATTATGTATTATAAGTCCATCTAGGACATCGATGACAGACTTTCAGTCATTTTGCACGACGTTTCTTTGTAAAAGTGCTTTTACCTATTCCTGGCATATATGAAATGAAGGAGTTAGAGGACTCACCTAATAACCGGACCTTTGCTTCAATCAACAAGCGAATATGTTCAGGAATTCCATGATTGATTAACAATCTCAATCTTGCACATCTAGCATGGTAAATTTTTGTAATCGCATTCTAAGGCAGAGCGGGAAAATACTTTTTCAATTTTTCAAGATTAGTGTCCATTTTCAAATGAGAATTGGAAGAGAGATTCAAAGAATTGCACAAATATATACATAAATATCAGTTATTGTGGGAAACTAAAAGAACTGACTTAAGTCACGGAGTACCGTTGTCCGCCATTTGACCGGAGTGAGAGAAACTAGCAAAAATCACTAAAAAAAAAACAATGTGAGAAAAACAAAATAATCAACCTTTATCTACAAGATCATTCCAACCAGTTAATTCATTTTCACTAGGAAATTTATCAAAGTAAGCTTTTAAATTATGTTCATTTTCCTTAAAATCATTGTCATTCATTGAATTCTCAATATCATAGGCCCTATAAGGATTGCTCCATCTTGGTCTTAGCTCTCTAGGGAATACATAGAGTTGAGAATATAAAACAAAACTTTTTGACTAGTATCAACTTTTTGACAATTTTCATAAGTTTTGCAGAATGCATGCATGTCCTTGAACATGGTGGGCCAATAAAATTCATTTTGAAAGATTTTTGCACCTGTCTTTTTTCATGAGAAATAACTTCCACATGCTTTAGAATGACAAAGTTTAATGACATTACTTACTTTATTGTCGGGAATGAATCTTTGAAATATTTGATCAGTATAATATTTGAATAAGTTAAGGTCTTCACAATAAAAACTCTTCACTTCATTCAAAAACTTTTCTTTGTCTTGGGTACCCCAATGAGCTGGCAAATCTCCTAAAGTAAAAAAATTGATATTTTTATCATACCAAGACATTGGACTAAGAGATAGTAAGGATTCGTTATGAAAGTAATCATCAGTTGGTGTGATGTCGAATGTCAAATTTGTTTGTCACTATTGATAAAAGATTCGCATCAACATTTTCGGTGCGTTTTTCATTCGTGTTTTGTTCCTCTGAATAAATCATTTGCAAATCTTCAGATTCATCCAATTCATTTTTACTTAAAGTAGATTCAAGTTGATTATAAACTAATTCATCAATATGTTCTAGTTCTTGTAAATCATTATCATCTCTAAGTTGTTTGCAAATGTTGAAAATATTCATCTCCAATGTCATGTTTCCAAATGATAGCTTCATCAGTCCATTCCTATAATTAATCAATGCGTTAGAGGTTGCAAGAAACGGATGTCCTAAAATAACAGGAAAATGAATTACATGCTTCAACAGGTTCTGCATCCAAGACAATAAAATCCACAATATAAATGAATTTATCGACTTGTACTAACACATCTTCAATTATTCCTCTAGGCACTTTTACAGATCTGTCGGCAAGTAAAAGAGATATAGAAATTGGTTTTAATTCACCTAGATTGAGACTTTGAAAAACTGAATATGGAAGTAAATTCACACTAGCACCAAGATCAAGTAAGGCTTTTTCAATTTTATGTTCTCCAATAAAGCAAGAAATTGTAGGACAACCAGGGTCATTATATTTCAAAGCATTATTATTCTGAAGAATGGCACTTACTTGTTCGGCTAGAAAGACTTTCTTTTTCACATTCAGTTTTCTCTTCACAGTGCATAGATCTTTCAAAAATTTAGCATAGGAAGGAACCTATTTAATAGCATCCAGCAAAGGTATATTGATCCTTACCTGTTTGAAAATTTCAAAAATTTCAGAGGTGTGATTGACTTTCCTTTGTTTGGTCATGGCATGAGGAAATGGAAGTGCTGACGGTGAATCAGTCATTTCTTTGCAATTTTCAGATTCAACCCCTTCCTTACCCTCAGAGATTGACTCATCATCTTTCTCATAAGGTTCAAGAGAGGGTTTTTCAATAACCTTACCACTGCACAGAGTAGTGACTAATTTGACCTGATCCATGTGTTGGCTTCCGGAACTACTTGCATTTGCATTGTATTGCCCCTTGGGATTTCTTATTGTTTAGATGGAAACTTACCTTTCTCTTGAAAACTGAGAGCAGATATCAATTTTGCAAGAGTATCTTTAAAATCTGTCATATTTTGAGTAAATTGAGTATTGATTGTCTCTTGCTTTTCAATGAATGCATGCAATGTTTCCTCAAGATTTCTTCTAGGAGGTGGAGCATAAAGAGATACATATCCATGAGAATTTTGGAAATTGTCGTGTGCTTGAAATGGTGGTTTTGAAGTTTGTACATTGTTGTTCTCACTCTTCCAACTAAAATTTGGGTGATTTCTCCAACCAGGGTTGTCTGTTTGGGAGTATGGGTTGTGGTTGGCCCTTTGGAAACTGTTTAAAGCATGGGCTTGTTCATGGAGACATTGCTTAAAAGAAGGCAAGGTTGGACAATCATTGGTTGAGTGTTTATTTGTTTCATAGATTTGACACTAAATGTTTTCAACAGATTTTAATTGACCATTCATTTTCAATTCTAGTGCCTCGACTTTTCTAGCTAAAAATGCAAACTTGGCTTGGAGGTCATGATCTTCCATAAGGTTGTACATACCTCCACTAGATGTATGAGGTTGAGTTTTACTCGATGCCTCATAAGTACCCATGGTGTCCCAATTTTGAGCTTTTTTAGCTAACAAGTCTAAGTACTCCATTGCTTCATTAGGGTCTTTATCTTCAAAAGTTCCATTGCACATGAATTCAACCATTTTCAACCATTTGCCTATCTTTAGGTATTAACCCTTCATAGAAATGTGAAACCAATCTCCATGTTTTAAAACCATGATGAGGGCAAGTACTAAGCAAGTCTCAATACCTATCCTAACATTGGTAAAATGTTTCTCCTGGTTTTTGAGTGAAAGTGGTGATTTGTTTTTTAAAAGAGTTTGTTCTATGAGATGGGAAAAACTTCTTTAAAAACTATTGTTGCATTTCATTCCAAGCATGAATGGATCCTGGTCTTAAATTTTGTAGCCTTGTTTTAGCTTTATCTTTTAATGAAAAAGGAAAAAGTTTTAATCTGATGGTGTTCATGCTACAATTTAAATTGTTATATGTGTTGCAGACCTCCTCAAATTTCCTTAAATGCAAGTACGGATTTTCCAATTCTAAGCCATGAAAAGAAGGTAAAAGTTGAATAATGTTTGGTTTAAAATTAAAATGAGATGCATCGGGAGGAAAAACTATGGATGATGGTGCACTGATTAGTACTTAAAAGTGCATTTTTATCATGGTTTTATATCATCATTTTGCACTTGAAGTATCAATAACTCCTTAACTAAAATATGTTTTATAATAATGTATCTAATAATATAAGATACCTATAATTTGTGGTAAATGTCTATTTTTAATGCAGGCCTATCATATAAATGAAAGGATTGATTAATGACTTGAAGAACTTAAATTGCAAGGATAAAGAGATGGTCAAACTTAGAGAAGAGATGTTGGTGCAATCCAAACCGGAACACTGTTCGGTAATTGGGTCATATCTGGAGTTACAGATCTCAGATTTAGGTCTAATTTATATGGATGGAAAGGTAAGACATAGGCCTACAACTTTCATATCGAGCCCAAGATCTAAAAAGGCTATTTGCAAGTCCAAATTGTAGCAACAACAAAGAAGCCCGAATCTGTCTTCCAGCCCGAGCACTGTTCGGTATTTTAGCCATATCTGGAGTTCTAGAAGTCCAAATGAGCTGAATTGTTTTACACAAGAAAGCTGAGACAATTGTCTACAACTTTCATGTTTATAACTGGCTCCAATTTTGACGTTATCAATGACGTTTTGGGCAGACAAGAGAAGATAAGGATTGTCACCAAGTCAAAAGTTGGCCACCCACTTATCAATTAGTCATCAAATCAATAGTTCCCAATTTTGGCCTATAAAAGGAGGCATTTGCCATTCATTTAGGCATCTTGGTTTCCAGATCAAGATCATGCTCTTCCTTTCTCTCTTTGTATTTTTTGTAATGTTTATGCTTTGCTTTCATTAATACTAAGGTTATGCTTTTCATTTCCTTTCCTTTACTTAGTTAGCTTTTATGTTCTTATTTTGTCTATCTATTTTTCTTTCTTTCATTATGTCTAGCTAAGTTTATTATGTCAAGGTGAAAAGGTTACACTAATGGTGTGAGAATAAGTATAATGTAAACTTAATATGGACCTTAATGTTTGATACTAACATGTTTTATATTTGTTATCTTGTTCACTCTTTAATACTTTGCTTGTTAAATGACTAATCTTGATTTATGTTGTATAACACTTGGTACAACAAATGCTTGGCACTTTCATAACCCATAATGTATCGTATAACCGACACCTGAGCTATGAAAGGAACCTGATTTGTTGTTAACATAAGTTATAATCATGAATGCTTGACGAGATTTACAAGTATTAGCATTAATTGAATAAGATGACTAATGTAATCATGTTAACAATATATAATCTGATTGGAACCTCCTTTGTGTGTGGTTTCCAATTCAATAATAAGAGTTTATACTATACTTGTTTGATATACCATTAGTGGAACCTCTAACCTTGACATTTGTTATTATTATTGTTTAATCCTTACATTAATATTTCATCTCTAAGTTCTCATCATCATCATCTTCTTCTTCTTCTCTTTCTTTATTATTATTATTATTATTATTATTATTATTATTATTACTACTTCTACTACTACTACTAGTATTATTATTATTATTATTATTATTATTATTATTGTTATTATTATTATTATTATTGTTATCGTTATTACTATTATTGTTGTTTATAATTGTTGTTTATAATTTGTACAATTAACCTCCTTGTGGTTCGACCCCGGTCTTGCCGGGTTATTTATTACTTCGACACTCCTGCACTTGGGAGAAGACATCAATCTTTTAGTCGTGTCATGCACTTTTGCTTGTGAGATTCATGTGGTCTCTAAGTGTTCTAACACGGTTATTCTCATTATTCTCATTATGAAGTGATTGATTATTTTCTTTGGCCATATTTTCTAAAAATGATGAGAACACCCTACAAAGTCTACCACTTGATGTACGTAACCACAATCTCATGCACGTGTTGGAACAGAATAAAAGGAAAAAGAAAACAAAAGAAGAAGAAACAAGAGAAAAGAAACAAAGTTATATACAAGAAAAGTAAAAAGAGAAAATAAAATAAATATTATAATTTACACAAGGACTTACCTCCCTGGCAACAACACCAAAAATTTGACACGACGAAAAGATTAATGTCTTCTCCCAAGTGCAGGAGTATCGAAGTAATAAATGACTCGGCAAGACCGGGGTCGAACCACAGGGAGGTTAATTGTACAAATTATAAACAACAATCATAAACAACAACAATAGTAACAATAACAACAACAATAATAATAGTAGCAATAATAATACTAATAATAATAGTAGTAGTAGTAGTAGTAGTAGTAGTAGTAGTAGTAATAATAATAATAATAAGAATAACAACAACAACAACAACAACAACAACAACAACAATAAAGAAGAAGAAGAAGAAGAAGAAAAGTTGATGAGAACTTTGAGATGAAAAATTAACATAAGGAGTAAACAATGATAACAAACAATGTCAAGGTTAGAGAATCCACTAATAGTATCTCAAACAAGTATAGTATAAACTCTTATTATTCAATTGGAAACCACACACAAAGGAGGTTCCAATCAAATTATAGATTGTTAACATGATTACATTAGTCATTTTATTCAATTAATGCTAATACTTGTAAATTTCATCAAGCATTCATGATTATAACTTATGTTAACAACAAATCAAGTTCCTTTCATAGCTCAAGTGTCGGTTATACCATATAGTATGAACTATGAAAATGTCAAGCATTTGTTGTACCAAGTGTTATACAACATAAATCAAGATTAGTTATTTAACAAGCAAAGTATTAAAGAGTGGACAAGATAACAAATATAAAACATGTTAGTATCAAACATTAAAGTCCATATTAAGTTTAAATTATACTTATTCTTACACGATTAGTGTAACCTTTTCACCTTGACATAATAAACTTAGCTAAACATAATGAAAGAAAGAAAAATAAATAAACAAAATAAGAACATAAAAGTTAACTAAGTAAAGGAAAGGAAATGAAAGGCATAAACTTGGTATTAATGAAAGCAAAGCATAAACATTACAAAAAATACAAAGAGAGAAAGGAAGAGCATGATCTAGATCTGGACACCAAGATGCCTAAATGCATGGCAAATGCCTCCTTTTATAAGCCAAAATTGGGAACTATTGATTTAATGACTAATTGATGAGTGGGTGACCAATTATTGACTTGGTGACAATCCTTATTTTCTCTTGTCTGCCCAAAACGTCATTGATAACGTCAAAATTTGAGCCACTCGAAAACATAAAAGTTGTAGGAAATTGTCTCATTTGAACTTCTAGAGCTCCAGATATGGCCAAAATATTGAATAGTGCTCGGGCTGGAGGACAACTTCGACCTTCTTTGTTGTTGCAATAATTTAGACTTGAACATGACCTTTGTAAGTCTTGGGCTCCATATGAAAATTGTAGACCTATGTCTTATCTTTCCATCCATATAAAGTAGACCTTAATCTGAGATCTATAGCTCTAGATATGACCCAATTACTAAATAGTGTTCTGGTTTGGATTGCACCGACATCTCTTTTCTAATTTTGGTCATCTCTTTGCCTTTGCAATTTAAGTTCTTAAAGTCATCAATCAATCCTTTCATTTATGTGATAGGCGTGCATTTAAAATAAACATTTACCACAAATTAAAGGTATCTTATATTATTAGATATATTATTATAAAACATGTTTTAGTTGAGTTATTCATACTTCAAGTGCAAAATGATGATTTAAAACCATGATAAAAATACACTTTTAAGTACAAATCACAACCCATTAAATGTTGATTCATATTTGTCTTCATACTATGAGTATTACAATGGCATTACCGAACTCATCACCTTGACAAGAGTTAACTTGTTCCACGAACCTGTACATGCCTTGTACTCATTTCTAGCAGTCGCGTCTTAATGCTCCATAAGTCATCCTCTTATTATCCAAGGCAAATGTATTTTTGCTTATTGATCTTTAGCATAAGGGTGATATCCATGAAAGTCAATCCTGCATTTATCTCCATACTCATCATAGCCATGTCATTGACTATCCATCTGTCCACTCATATCTAGCCATCATATCAGCTCTAGGGTGTTCTATTATAAGAGCTCCTATCATGACCCTCACACCTTCTCCTAATGTGTCTCCCCTCATTGTCATGCTATGGTATGATCTTGGGCTCATATTGTGGCCCTCATACCTTTCATCTAAGGTGTCTCTGCCTTTTATAGGCAGTCGTATCCTTTTTTAACTGGGATGCTGATTAGTACTTAAAAGTGCATTTTTATCATGGTTTTATATCATCATTTTGCACTTGAAGTATCAATAACTCCTTAACTAAAATATGTTTTATAATAATGTATCTAATAATATAAGATACCTATAATTTGTGGTAAATGTCTATTTTTAATGCAGGCCTATCACATAAATAAAAGGATTGATTGATGATTTGAAGAACTTAAATTGCAAGGATAAAGAGATGGCCAAACTTAGAGAAGAGATGTCGGTGCAATCCAAATCGGAACACTGTTCGGTAATTGGGTCATATCTGGAGCTACAGATCTTAGATTTAGGTCCAATTTATATGGATGGAAAGGTAAGATATAGGCCTACAACTTTCATATGGAGCCCAAGATCTAAAAAGGCCATTATCAAGTCCAAATTGTAGCAACAACAAAGAAGCCCGAATCTGTCTTCCAGCCCGAGCACTGTTCGGTATTTTGGCCATATCTGGAGTTCTAGAAGTCCAAATGAGCTGAATTTTTTACACAAGAAAGCTGAGACAATTGCCTACAACTTTCATGTTTGCACCTGGCTCCAGTTTTGACGTTATCAATGACGTTTTGGGCAGACAAGAGAAGATAAGGATTGTCACCAAGTCAAAAGTTGGCCACCCACTTATCAATTAGTCATCAAATCAATAGTTCCCAATTTTGGCCTATAAAAGGAGGCATTTGCCATGCATTTAGGCATCTTGGTTTCCAGATCAAGATCATGCTCTTCCTTTCTCTCTTTGTATTTTTTGTAATGTTTATGCTTTGCTTTCATTAATATTAAGTTTATGCCTTTCATTTCCTTTCTTTTACTTAGTTAACTTTCATGTTCTTATTTTGTTTATTTGTTTTCCTTTCTTTCATTATGTCTAGCTAAGTTAATTATGTCAAGGTGAAAAGGTTACACTAATGGTGTGAGAATAAGTATAATGTAAACTTAATATGGACTTTAATGTTTGATACTAACATGTTTTATATTTGTTATCTTGTTCACTCTTTAATACTTTGCTTGTTAAATGACTAATCTTGATTTATGTTGTATAACACTTGGTACAACAAATGCTTGGCACTTTCATAGCCCATAATGTATGGTATAACCGACACCTGAGCTATGAAAGGAACTTGATTTGTTGTTAACATAAGTTATAATCATGAATGCTTGACGAGATTTACAAGTATTAGCATTAATTGAATAAGATGACTAATGTAATCATGTTAACAATATATAATCTGATTGGAACCTCCTTTGTGTGTGGTTTCCAATTCAATAATAAGAGTTTATACTATACTTGTTTGATATACCATTAGTGGAATCTCTAACCTTGACATTTGTTATTATTATTGCTTAATCCTTACATTAATATTTGATCTCCAAGTTCTCATCATCATCTTCTTCTTCTTCTTCTCTTTCTTTATTATTATTATTATTATTATTATTATTATTAGTACTACTACTACTACTACTACTACTATTATTATTATTATTATTATTATTATTATTATTATTATTATTATTATTATTATTACTATTGTTGTTGTTGTTATTGTTGTTTTATAATTGTTGTTTATAATTTGTACAATTAACCTCCCTGTGGTTCGACCCCGGTCTTGCCGGGTTATTTATTACTTCGACACTCCTGCACTTGGGAGAAGACATCAACCTTTTAGTCGTGTCAAGTTTTTGGCGCCGTTGCTGGGGAGGTAAGTTCTTGTATAAATTATAATATTTATTTTATTATCTCTTTTCACTTTTCTTGTATATAACTTTGTTTCTTTTCTTTTGTTTCTTTTTATTTTGTTTTCTTCCTCCTTTTGCTTTTTTCTTCTTCTTTTTTATTTTATTCCTACACGTGCATGAAAGTGTGGTCACGTACATCAAGTGGTAGACTTTGTAGGGTATCCTCATCATTTTCAGAAAATATGGCTGAAGAAGATAATCAATCACTTCATAATGAAAATAATGAGAATAACCGTGCTAGAACACTTAGAGATCATATGAATCCCACAAGAACAAGTGCACCATCATGCATAGTTTTTCCTCCTGATGCATCTCATTTTAATTTTAAACCAGGTATTATTCAACTTTTACCTTCTTTTCATGGTTTAGAATTGGAAAATCCATACTTGCATTTAAGGGAATTTGAGGAGGTCTGCAACACATATAATAATTTAAATTGTAGCATGAACACCATTAGATTAAAGCTTTTTCCTTTTTCATTAAAAGATAAAGCTAAAACATGGCTACAAAATTTAAGACCAGGATCCATTCATGCTTGGGATGAAATGCAACAACAGTTTTTAAAGAAGTTTTTCCCATCTCATAGAACAAACTCTTTCAAGAGACAAATCACCACTTTCACTCAAAAACCAGGAGAAACATTTTACAAATGTTGGGATAGGTATCGAGACTTGCTTAGTACTTGCCCTCATCATGGTTTTGAAACATGGAGATTGGTTTCACATTTCTATGAAGGGTTAACACCTAAAGATAGGCAAATGGTTGAATTGATGTGCAATGGAACTTTTGAAGATAAAGACCCTGATGAAGCAATGGAGTACTTAGACTTGTTAGCTGAAAATGCTCAAAATTGGGACACTGCAGGTACATATGAGGCACCGAGTAAAACTCAACCTTATACATCTAGTGGAGGTATGTACAACCTTAGGGAAGATCATGACCTTCAAGCCAAATTTGCATCTTTAGCTAGAAAAGTCGAGGCACTAGAATTGAAAAACAGTGGTCAATTAAAATCTGTTGAAAACATTGTGTGTCAAATTTGTGAAACAAATGAACACTCAACCAACGATTGTCCAACCTTGCCTTCTTTTAAAGAATGTCTCCATGAACAAGCTCATGCTTTAAACAGTTTTCAAAGGGCCAACCACAACCCATATTCCCAAACATACAACCCTGGTTGGAGAAATCACCCAAATTTCAGTTGGAAGAGTGAGAACAACAATGCACAAACTTCACAACCACCATTTCAAGCACACCACAATTTCCAAAATTCTCATGGATATGCACCTCGTTATGCTCCACCGCCTAGAAGAAATCTTGAGGAAACATTGCATGCATTCATTGAAAAGCAAGAGACAATCAATACTCAACTTGCTCAAAACATGACAGATTTTAAAGATACTCTTGCTAAATTAACATCTGCTCTTAGTTTCCAAGAGAAAGGTAAGTTTCCATCTCAAACACAACAAAATCCCAAAGGGCAATACAATGCAAATGCAAGTAGTTCCGGAAGCCAACACATGGATCAAGTCAAATCAGTCACTACTCTGCGCAGTGGTAAGGTTATTGAAAAACCCTCTCTTAAACCTTATGAGAAAGATGATGAGTCAATCTCTGAGGGTAAGGAAGGGGATGAATCTGAAAATTGCAAAGAAACGACTGATTCACCGCCAGCACTTCCATTTCCTCATGCCATGACTAAACAAAGGAAAGTCAATCACAACTCTGAAATCTTTGAAACTTTCAAACAGGTAAACATCAATATACCTTTGCTGGATGCTATTAAACAGGTTCCTTCCTATGCTAAATTTTTGAAAGATCTATACACTGTGAAGAGGAAACTGAATGTGAAAAAGAAAGCCTTTCTAGCCGAACAAGTAAGTGCTATTCTTCAGAACAATAATGCTTTGAAATATAAAGACCCTGGTTGTCCCACAATTTCTTGCTTTATTGGAGAGCATAAAATTGAAAAAGCCTTACTTGATCTTGGAGCTAGTGTGAATTTACTTCCATATTCAGTTTTTCAAAGTCTCAATCTAGGTGAGTTAAAACCAACTTCTATAACTCTTTTACTTGCCGATAGATCTATAAAAGTGCCTAGAGGAATAATTGAAGATGTGTTAGTAGAAGTCGATAAATTCATTTATCCTGTGGATTTTATTGTCTTGGACACAGAACCTGTTGAAGCATGTAATTCATTTCCTGTTATTTTAGGACGTCCATTTCTTGCAACCTCTAACGCATTGATTAATTGTAGGAATGGATTGATGAAGCTATCATTTGGAAACATGACATTGGAGATGAATATTTTCAACATTTGCAAGCAACCTGGAGATGATAATGATTTACAAGAAGTAGATCATATTGACGAACTAGTTTATGATCAACTTGCATCTACTTTAAGTAAAAATGAGTTGGATGAATCTGAAGATTTGCAAATGATTTATTCGGAGGAAGAAATCACGGATGAAACAAGCGCCGAAAATGTTGATGCGAATCTTTTGTCAACAGTGACAACAGATTCGACATCTAACATCACACCAATCGATGATTACTTTCCTAACGAATCCTTACTTTCTCTTAGTCCAATGCCTTGGTATGATAAAAATATCAATTTTCTTACTTTAGGAGATTTGCCAGCTGATTGGAGCACCCAAGACAAAGAAAAGTTTTTGAACGAAGTGAAGAGCTTTTATTGTGATGACCCTAACTTATTCAAATATTGTCCTGATCAAATATTTCAAAGATTCATTCCCGAAAATGAGGTAAGTAGTGTCATTAAACTTTGTCATTCTGAAGCATGTGGAAGTTATTTCTCGTCAAAAAAGACTGCTGCAAAAATCTTTCAAAATGGATTTTATTGGCCCACCATGTTCAAGGACACACATGCATTCTGTAAAACTTGTGAAAATTGTCAAAAAATTGACACTGGTCAAAAAGTTTTGTTTTATGATTCTCAACTCTATGCACTCCCTAAAGAGCTAAGATTAAGATGGACCAATCCTTATGGGGCCTGTGATATTGAGAATTCAATGAATGACAATGATTTTAAGGAAAATGAACATTGTTTGAAAGCTTACTATGATAAGATTCCTAGTGAAAATGAATCAACTGGTTGGAATGATCTTGTAGATAAAGGTTGATTATGTTGTTTTTCTTATATTTTTTTTTTGTGTTTCTTTTTGAGTGATTTTTGCTAGTCTCTCTCACCCCGGTCAAATGGCGGACAACGGTACTCCGTGACTTAAGTCGGTTCTTTCAGTTTCCCACAATTACTGATATTTGTGTATATATTTGTGCAATTCTTTGAATCTCTCTTCCAATTCTCATTTGATAATGGACACTAATCTTGAAAAATTGAAAAAGTATTTTCCCGCTCTGCCTCAGAATGCGATTACAAAAATTTACCGTGCTAGATGTGCAAGATTGAGATTGTTAATGAATCATGGAATTCCTGAAGATATTCGCTGGTTGATTGAAGCAAAGGTCCGATTATCAGGTGAGTCCTCTAACTTCTTCATTTCACACATGCCTGGAACAGGTAAAAGCACTTTTGCAAAGAAGCGTCGTGCAAAACGACTGGATGTCTGTCATCGTTGTGCTAGATGGACTTGTAATACACAATGTCGTTCTTTAGGAATGGTATCTATAAACCGTGAAGATAAAATACAATTCATTAAGGATGGCCTGAGTAAGGAGTCTTTAGATAATCTTCTATTGACTCTTGAGACGCATCCTAGTGGAGATGTGCATCGTGCAATTCATGATTTATGGCCACTATTTCATAAAGAACATGATCGACTTAGTCTTGGGAATCTGACTAAAAAAGACCCTGTTTGCCAGTTTTTAAGAAAACTGGATGGGAAGCCTATCCTCGACCCATAGAGGGCGTTTAAGCCGTTCTTGGACGTAAAACTAAGGGAAGATGTGAGCCACAATCACAACTACCTATACATACACATGCTTTTTTTTTTCAAAAGTAAATAAATAAATAAATAAAAAGAGAGAGAGAGTGTGTGAGACTCCAGTTGGCCTCCATATAGATGTTATGATTGCCTTTCTACTTTCTCATCTATAAAACCCTATTTTCCTTCCTTTCATTTCTACTCAACCCATACATTCAACAAATACAGAAGTGTGTAGAAATGGCAAGTTCCTCAAGTCATCAAATAAGAAATATTTGTGTTTTCGGTGGATCTAGTCCTGGGAAAGAAAAAGAGTTTTTAGAATCAGCAAATCATCTTGGTCAGGTGCTAGCTGAGAGAAAGATTCATTTAGTATATGGGGGAGGCAGTCTTGGGTTAATGGGAGGTGTGTCAATAGCTGCATTTTTAGGAGGTAGTCACGTTTTGGGGGTCGTCCCTGAAGCTTTGGCACAAGGGGACATCATTGGAAAAACAATTGGAGAGGAACTTCAGGTCTCCACAATGTCGGCTCGAATGAATGCAATGTTTAACCATGCTGATGCTTTCATTGCTTTACCAGGTGGTCTAGGCACATTGGAAGAGATCTTTCATATTTCCTCTTGGGCTCAATTGCACATTCACCATAAACCCATAGGTTTGTTAAATGTTAATGGTTATTATGATAAGTTGTTGTCTTTTCTTGATCATGCTGTGGAACAGGAATTTCTAACATCTTCTGCACGACAAATCATAATCTCTGCTTCTACTGCTGAACAATTGATTGACCAACTACAATCTTTCATTCCTATGATCGATCCTTCCATGAGTCACATAAATTGGTCATCTACGGGAAGCCGTAAAAAGCTTAGATTGGATTTGAGCCTTCATTTGTGAATTTTTGTGTCTTTTGGTTTTATTATTGTGTTTTGTTATTTCTTATTTTTGTTTCAGTGTGTTTCAGGTTTTGTCAGTGTTCGTTATTTCAGGTGATATCTTTTATACTCTATCTTTCTACCTTAGAACATTGAGGACAATGTCTCGTTTTGGTTGGGGGGAGAGGGTAGTAGTTGATAAAAAAAAAAAATATTTTTCATAAAGCATGTGCATAATTATTGTTACTAGGATGGCAGAGTAAAGGAGTTCTTTTGTTAAAGTGACTCTTGAGACGCATCTTAGTAACCATTCTTAACAAGGTCTATTATAATACTTCCTGAAATATTCAGGTTTACAAACTCTCGTAATGTTACCACTTAATTCTGCTCATATACTTATTTAACATGTATTCTTAAACCTTAATTTACACACACACACTTTAACATATAATTGTGGGTTGCATATTGGATTATTACATTATTTATGTTCTTTTGTTAAAGGTAACAACTAAGGGAAAGGGATTGTATATAATTAAAAAAAAAAAACATGAAAAAAAAATAAAAATAAAATAAAAATAAAAAATGATGATAATAAAAATGTAGATAAGTTTGATTTCGTAGCCTCCCTAACCTAAGCAATTAAGCCCGAAGGGGTGTTTTAACACCTAATACCCTAAAGTCAACTGACTTGGGAGCTATTGGCCCAACGCTTGTTACATGGGTTGAGGAGAAAAGCTTAAGGGAATCAAACATTGCACTATCTACATATCAGTATCTGCGACCCGAGTTACTAAGCTCGTAGGGGTGTCTTAACACCTAATGCCCTAAGACCAACTGGTTTGGGAGTCATTAGCTGAAAGCTCGTTACATGGGTTAAAGATGCATGATGTTTTTAAATTATATGTATATAGAGTTGAAAAAAAAAAGCAAAAAAAAAAAAAAAAAAGAGAAAAAAAAGACAAAAATAATAATCCCAACCCAAGGAAGTTAACCTTAAACATTAGAACAAAAATTTTGTTTTCTTCCAAGAAAAGCCCCATAATTATGTGTTGATACATTAACCACACAAAAGAAAGGTTTATTATTATCTTGTTAAGAGGTATTGAGCAGATATATAAATTTAATGAGAGTTTGTTTATCTGGATGGATTAAAGGAAGTTAAATGATGAATACCTTGCTTTGTGAAATTTGCAAATTTGTTTTCTATTTTAACGCTTTGATTACTAGGGACTAGTAATAAGCTGGTTGGGGGGTGTGATTAGTACTTAAAAGTGCATTTTTATCATGGTTTTATATCATCATTTTGCACTTGAAGTATCAATAACTCCTTAACTAAAATATGTTTTATAATAATGTATCTAATAATATAAGATACCTATAATTTGTGGTAAATGTCTATTTTTAATGCAGGCCTATCACATAAATAAAAGGATTGATTGATGATTTGAAGAACTTAAATTGCAAGGATAAAGAGATGGCCAAACTTAGAGAAGAGATGTCGGTGCAATCCAAATCGGAACACTGTTCGGTAATTGGGTCATATCTGGAGCTACAGATCTCAGATTTAGGTCCAATTTATATGGATGGAAAGGTAAGATATAGGCCTACAACTTTCATATGGAGCCCAAGATCTAAAAAGGCCATTATCAAGTCCACATTGTAGCAACAACAAAGAAGCCCGAATCTGTCTTCTAGCCCGAGCACTGTTCGGTATTTTGGCCATATCTGGAGTTCTAGAAGTTCAAATGAGCTGAATTTTTTACACAAGAAAGCTGAGACAATTGCCTACAACTTTCATGTTTGCACCTGGCTCCAGTTTTGACGTTATCAATGACGTTTTGGGCAGACAAGAGAAGATAAGGATTGTCACCAAGTCAAAAGTTGGCCACCCACTTATCAATTAGTCATCAAATCAATAGTTCCCAATTTTGGCCTATAAAAGGAGGCATTTGCCATGCATTTAGGCATCTTGGTTTCCAGATCAAGATCATGCTCTTCCTTTCTCTCTTTGTATTTTTTGTAATGTTTATGCTTTGCTTTCATTAATATTAAGTTTATGCCTTTCATTTCCTTTCTTTTACTTAGTTAACTTTCATGTTCTTATTTTGTTTATTTGTTTTCCTTTCTTTCATTATGTCTAGCTAAGTTAATTATGTCAAGGTGAAAAGGTTACACTAATGGTGTGAGAATAAGTATAATGTAAACTTAATATGGACTTTAATGTTTGATACTAACATGTTTTATATTTGTTATCTTGTTCACTCTTTAATACTTTGCTTGTTAAATGACTAATCTTGATTTATGTTGTATAACACTTGGTACAACAAATGCTTGGCACTTTCATAGCCCATAATGTATGGTATAACCGACACCTGAGCTATGAAAGGAACTTGATTTGTTGTTAACATAAGTTATAATCATGAATGCTTGACGAGATTTACAAGTATTAGCATTAATTGAATAAGATGACTAATGTAATCATGTTAACAATATATAATCTGATTGGAACCTCCTTTGTGTGTGGTTTCCAATTCAATAATAAGAGTTTATACTATACTTGTTTGATATACCATTAGTGGAATCTCTAACCTTGACATTTGTTATTATTATTGCTTAATCCTTACATTAATATTTGATCTCCAAGTTCTCATCATCATCTTCTTCTTCTTCTTCTCTTTCTTTATTATTATTATTATTATTATTATTATTATTATTATTATTATTATTAGTACTACTACTACTACTACTACTACTACTATTATTATTATTATTATTATTATTATTATTATTATTATTATTATTATTATTATTATTATTACTATTGTTGTTGTTGTTATTGTTGTTTTATAATTGTTGTTTATAATTTGTACAATTAACCTCCCTGTGGTTCGACCCCGGTCTTGCCGGGTTATTTATTACTTCGACACTCCTGCACTTGGGAGAAGACATCAACCTTTTAGTCGTGTCAGATGCTTCAAAGTGGGTCCAAAAATTCTCTATATGGTGGACTTGGGAGAGATTACTGCCACTAAACATATAGAAAAAAAGAGTTATGGTACACTCCTCACAATCCTCCATCTTGATCTCTATGTTTAGAGCTTCTAAGCCTTTCTGTTTGACAGCTCCACCTAAACTAGCTCTCTTTTGGTGTCTTTGTCTTTCATCATAGGTAATTAGTACTTAAAAGTGTATTTTATCAAGGTTTTCTATCATCATTTTACACTTGAAGTATCATTAACTCCTTAACTAAAGCATGTTTTATAATAACATATCTAATAATATAAGATACCTTTAATTTGTAGTAAATGTTCATTTTAAATACAAGCCTATCACATAAATGAAAGGATTGATTGATGAATTTAAGAACTAAAATTAAAAGCACAAAGAGATGACCAAACTTAGAAAAGAGATGCTGGTGCAGTCCAAATTGGAACATTGTTCGATAATTAGATCATATTTAGAGTTATAGATATCAGATTTTAGTCTACTTTATATGGATGGAAATTTCAGACATAGGCCTATAACTTTCATATAGAGCCCAATATTTAAAAAGGCTGTTTTTAAGTTCAAATTGTAGCAATAATGAAGAAGTCTGAATTTGTCCTACAGCTCGTGTACTGTTCAGTGTTTGACCCATATTTGGAGTTCTAGAAGGCCAAATGACCTATAGAGGGCGTTTAAGCTATTTTTGGATGTAAAACCAAAGGAAGATGTGAGCTACAATCATAACTACCTTTACATATATATGTTTTTTTTAATAAAAAAAAAGAGTGTGTGAGACTCCAATTAGCCTACATAGGTGGTATGATTGCTAACACGACTAAAAGGTTGATGTCTTCTCCCAAGTGCAAGAGTGTCGAAGTAATAAATAACCTGGCAAGACCGAGGTCGAACCATCGGGAGGTTAATTATACAAATTATAAATAACAATAACAATAACAACAACAATAATAACAACAACAACAACAACAACAACAACAACAACAACAACAACAACAACAACAATAATAATAATAATAATAATAATACTAGTAGTAGTAGTAGTAGTAATAGTAATAATAACAATAATAATAATAAATAAAAAGAAGGAGAAGAAGAAGAAGATGATGAGAACTTTGAGAAGCAATATTAATGTAACGATTAAACAATGATAACAAACAATGTCAAGGTTAAAGGATCCACTAATGGTATGTCAAACAAGTATAGTATAAACTCTTATTATTTAATTGGAAACCACACACAAAGGAGGTTCCAATCAGATTATAGATTGTTAACATGATTACATTAGTCATCTTATTCGATTAATGCTAATACTTGTAAATCTCTTCAAGCATTCATGATTATAACTTATGTTAACAACAAATCAAGTTCCTTTCATAGCTCAGGTGTCGGTTATACCATATAGTATGGGCTATGAAAGTACCAAGTGTTATGCAACATAAATCAAGATTAGTCATTTAATAAGCAAAGTATTAAAGAGTGAACAAGATAACAAATATAAAACATGTTAGTATCAAACATTAAAGACCATATTAAGTTTACATTATACATATTCTTACACCATTAGTGTAACCTTTTCACCTTGACATAATAAACTTAGCTAGACATAATGAAAGAAAGAAAAATAAATAAACAAAATAAGAACATCAATAAGATTAAAGTTAACTAAGTAAGTGAAAGGAAATGAAAGGCATAAACTTGATATTAATGAAACTAAAGCAT
The DNA here is from genome assembly GCA_026413675.1 of Populus pruinosa. NCBI lineage: Eukaryota > Viridiplantae > Streptophyta > Magnoliopsida > Malpighiales > Salicaceae > Populus > Populus pruinosa. The sequence continues at coordinate 9,866,152 of CM048602.1, forward strand.
AAACATTACAAAAAATACAAAGAGAGAAAGGAAGAGTATGATCTTGATCTGGAAACCAAGATGCCTAAATGCATGGCAAATGCCTCTTTTTATAGGCCAAAATTGGGAGCTATTGATCTAATGACTAATTGACAAGTGGGTGGCCAACTCTTGACTTGGTGACAATCCTTATCTTCTCTTGTCTGACCAAAACATCATTGATAACATCAAAATTTGAGCCACTTGAAAACATGAAAGTTGTAGGCAATTGTCTCAGCTATCTTATGTATCAAATGCAGCTCATTTGGACTTCTAGAACTTCAGATATGGCCAAAATACTAAACAGTGCTCGGGTTGGAGGACAGATTCAGGCTTCTTTGTTGTTGCTACAATTTGGACTTGAAAATGGCCTTTTTGGATCTTGGGCTCCATATAAAAGTTTTAGGCCTAAATTTGAGATCTATAGCTCCAGATATGACCCAATTACCGAATAGTGTTCTGATTTGGATTGCACCGACATCTCTTTTCTAATTTTGGTCATCTCTTTGCCCTTACAATTTAAGTTCTTAAAGTCATCAATCAATCCTTTTATTTATGTGATAGCGTGCATTTAAAATGAACATTTACCATAAATCAAAGGTATCTTATATTATTAGATATATTATTATAAAACATGTTTTAGTTAAGGAGTTATTGATACTTCAAGTGCAAAATGATGATATAAAACCATGATAAAAATGCTCTTTTAAGTACTAATCAATGCGTTTAAATCCTATTATTGTGATTGAGATCTTTGATTGTTGGGGTATAGATTTCATGGGTTCATTCCCTCCATCATTTGGTTTCTTATACATATTAGTCACAGTAGATTATGTTTGAAAATGGATAGAGGTAATTCCAAGTCGAAACAATGATCACAAAACAGTGATAAAGTTTTTGAAAGAAAATATTTTGAGTCAATTTGGAGTCCCTCGAGTCATAATGAAGAAATATGAAGAAATATGGAATCACACACAAAGTTGCCACCCCTTATCACCCTCAAACAAGTGGACAAGTAGAGCTTGCTAATAGGGAGATCAAACATATTTTGGAGAAAACAGTGAACCCTAATAGGAAAGACTGGGCTTTAAGATTTAATGATGCACTTTGGGCTTATCGAACTGCATATAAAACATCATTAGGTATGTCACCTTATAGACTAGTCTATGGAAAACCTTGTCACTTGCCTGTGGAACTTGAACATAAAGCTTATTGGGCCATTAAAGCTTTCAATTCAAATCTGGATGATGCTAGTCAACTGTGAAAATTACAAATAAATGAGCTTGAGGAAATAAGAAATGATGCATATGAAAATTCAAGCATTCATAAAGCAAAAATTAAAGAGTTTCATGACAAAAAAATACTGAGAAAAACATTCAATGTTGGTCAAAAAGTCTTGCTTTATAATTCTCAACTACATTTATTTCCTGGAAAATTAAGATCAAGATGGAGTGGTCCTTTTATTGTGAAACATGTGTATCCATATGAGGCCTATGACATCGAGAATCCAAAGAATGACAATGTTTTCAAGGTAAATGAACATCGTCTGAAAGTTTACTTTGATAATTTTTCAGTTGAACATGACTCTATTGAATTGGGTGATCCTATATACAAAGATTGATTTTTATTTATTTATTTATTTATTTTGTTTTGTTTCTTTTTGAGTAATTTTTGCTAGTATCTCTCACCCAATCAAATGGCGGATAACGGTACTCCGGACTTAAGTCGGTTCTTTTAGTTTCCCACAATAACTAATATTTGTGTATATATTTGTGCAATTCTTTAAATCTCTCTTCCAATTCTCATTTGAAAATGGACACTAATCTTGAAAAATTGAAAAAGTATTTTCCCGCTTTGCCTTAGAATGCGATTACAAAAATTTACCGTGCTAGATGTGCAAGATTGAGATTGTTAATGAATCATGGAATTCTTGAAGATATTCGCTGGTTGATTGAAGTAAATGTCCGATTATCAGGTGAGTCCTCTAACTTCTTCATTTCACATATGCTTGGAACAAGTAAAAATACTTTTGTAAAGAAACGTTGTGCAAAACGATTGAATGTCTATCATCGATGTGAAATTTGCAAATTGTTTTAACGCTTTGATTACTAGGGACTAGTAATAAACTGGTTTGGGGGTGTGATCAGTACTTAAAAGGGTATTTTTATTATGGTTTTATATCATCATTTTGCACTTGAAGTATCAATAACTCCTTAACTAAAGCATGTTTTATAATAATATATCTAATAATATAAGATACCTTTAATTTATGGTAAATGTTCATTTTAAATGCAGGCCTATCACATAAATGAAAATATTGATTGATGACTTTAAGAACTTAAATTGCAAAGGCAAAGAGATGGTCAAACTTAGAAAAGAGATGTCGGTGCAATCCAAACCGGAACACTGTTCGGTAATTGGGTCATATCTGGAGCTACAGATCTCAGATTTAGGTCCAATTTATATGGATGGAAAGGTAAGATATAGGCCTACAACTTTCATATGGAGCCCAAGATCTAAAAAGGCCATTTTCAAGTCCAAATTGTAGCAACAACAAAGAAGCCCGAATATGTCTTCCAGCCCGAGCACTGTTCGGTATTTTGGCCATATCTGGAGTTCTTGAAGTCCAAATGAGCTGATTTGTTTACACAAGAAAGCTGAGACAATTTCCTACAACTTTTATGTTCACCTGACTCCAATTTTGATGTTATCAATGACGTTTTGGGCAGACAAGAGAAGATAAAGATTGTCACCAAGTTAAAAGTTGGCCACCCACTTATCAATTAGTCATCAAATCAATAGTTCCCAATTTTGGCCTATAAAAGGAGGCATTTGCCATGCATTTAGGCATCTTGGTTTTCCAGATCAAGATCATGCTCTTCCTTTCTCTCTTTGTATTCTTTGTAATGTTTATGCTTTGCTTTCATTAATATCAAGTTTATGCCTTTCATTTCCTTTCCTTTACTTAGTTAACTTTTATGTTCTTATTTTGTTTATCTATTTTGCTTTGTTTCATTATGTCTAGCTAAGTTAGTTATGTCAAGGTGAAAAGGTTACACTAATGGTGTGAGAATAAGTATAATGTAAACTTAATATGGACTTTAATGTTTGATACTAACATGTTTTATATTTGTTATCTTGTTCACTCTTTAATACTTTGCTTGTTAAATGATTAATCTTGATTTATGTTGTATAACACTTGGTACAACAAATGCTTGGCACTTTCATAGCCAATAATGTATCGTATAACCGACACCTGAGCTATGAAAGGAACCTGATTTGTTGTTAACATAAGTTATAATCATGAATGCTTGACGAGATTTACAAGTATTAGCATTAATTGAATAAGATGACTAATGTAATCATGTTAACAATATATAATCTGATTGGAACCTCCTTTGTGTGTGGTTTCCAATTCAATAATAAGAGTTTATACTATACTTGTTTGATATACCATTAGTGGAACCTCTAACCTTGACATTTGTTATTATTATTGTTTAATCCTTACATTAATATTTCATCTCTAAGTTCTCATCATCATCATCTTCTTCTTCTTCTCTTTCTTTATTATTATTATTATTATTATTATTAGTAGTAGTACTATTGTTGTTTTATAATTATTGTTTATAATTTGTACAATTAACCTCCTTGTGGTTCGACCCCGGTCTTGCCGGGTTATTTATTACTTCGACACTCCTGCACTTGGGAGAAGACATGAATCTTTTCGTCGTGTCAAGTTTTTGGCGCCGTTGCTGGGGAGCCTCAGATTTTTTTCTTATCAACTACTAGCCTCTCAAAAACTTGACACGACGAAAAGATTGATGTGTTCTCCTTACATTATTTATAATTTGTATTTTGACCGTATCTGGAGTTTTAGAAGTCCAAATGACCTCTCAAAAACTTGTCAAGGTTAGAGGTTCCACTAATGGTATATCAAATTATAAATAACAATAATACAACATCAACAACAACAACAACAACAACAATAATAATAATAATAATAATAATAATAATAATAACAATAACAATAACAATAACAATAAGCATTTGAGCAGATATATAAATTTAATGAGAGTTTGTTTATCTCAATAGATTAATGGAACTTGAATGATGAATACCTTGCTTTGTGAAATTTGCAAATTATTTTAACACTTTGATTACTAGGACCTAGTAATAAGCTGGTTGAGGGGTGTGATTAGTACTTAAAAGTGCATTTTTATCATGGTTTTATATCATCATTTTGCACTTGAAGTATCAATAACTCCTTAACTAAAATATGTTTTGTAATAATGTATCTAATAATATAAGATACCTATAATTTGTGGTAAATGTCTATTTTTAATGCAGGCCTATCATATAAATGAAAGGATTGATTGATGACTTGAAGAACTTAAATTGCAAGGATAAAGAGATGGTCAAACTTAGAGAAGAGATGTTGGTGCAATCCAAACCGGAACACTGTTCGGTAATTGGGTCATATCTGGAGTTACAGATCTCAGATTTAGGTCTAATTTATATGGATGGAAAGGTAAGACATAGGCCTACAACTTTCATATCGAGCCCAAGATCTAAAAAGGCTATTTGCAAGTCCAAATTGTAGCAACAACAAAGAAGCCCGAATCTGTCTTCCAGCCCGAGCACTGTTCGGTAGTTTGGCCATATCTGGAGTTCTAGAAGTCCAAATGAGCTGAATTGTTTACACAAGAAAGCTGAGACAATTGCCTAGAACTTTCATGTTTTCACCTGACTCCAATTTTGACGTTATCAATGACGTTTTGGGCAGACAAGAGAAGATAAGGATTGTCACCAAGTCAAAAGTTGGCCACCCACTTATCAATTAGTCATCAAATCAATAGTTCCCAATTTTGGCCTATAAAAGGAGGCATTTGCCATGCATTTAGGATCTTGGTGTTCAGATCAAGATCATGCTCTTCCTTTCTCTCTTTGTATTTTTTGTAATGCTTATGCTTTACTTTCATTTCCTTTTCTTTACTTAGTTAACTTTTATGTTCTTATTTTGTTTATCTATTTTGCTTTCTTTCATTATGTCTAGCTGAGTTAATTATGTCAAGGTGAAAAGGTTACACTAATAGTGTGAGAATAAGTATAATGTAAACTTAATATGGACTTTAATGTTTGATACTAACATGTTTTATATTTGTTATCTTGTTCACTCTTTAATACTTTGCTTGTTAAATGACTAATCTTGATTTATGTTGTATAACACTTGGTACAACAAATGCTTGGCACTTTCATAGCCCATAATGTATCGTATAACCGACACCTGAGCTATGAAAGGAACCTGATTTGTTGTTAACATAAGTTATAATCATGAATGCTTGACGAGATTTACAAGTATTAGCATTAATTGAATAAGATGACTAATGTAATCATGTTAACAATATATAATCTGATTGGAACCTCCTTTGTGTGTGGTTTCTGACACGACTAAAAGATTGATGTCTTCTCCCAAGTGCAGGAGTGTCGAAGTAATAAATAACCCGGCAAGACCGGGGTCGAACCATAGGGAGGTTAATTGTACAAATTATAAACAACAATTATAAACAACAATAATAGTAATAACGATAATAATAATAATAATAATAATAATAATAATAATAATAGTAGTAGTAGTACTAATAATAATAATAATAATAATAATAATAACAATAACAATAATAATAATAATAATAAAGAAAGAGAAGAAGAAGAAGATGATGATGATGAGAACTTAGAGATGAAATATTAATGTAAGGATTAAACAATAATAATAACAAATGTCAAGGTTAGAGGTTCCACTAATGGTATATCAAACAAGTATAGTATAAACTCTTATTATTGAATTGGAAACCACACACAAAGGAGGTTCCAATCAGATTATATATTGTTAACATGATTACATTAGTCATCTTATTCAATTAATGCTAATACTTGTAAATCTCGTCAAGCATTCATGATTATAACTTATGTTAACAACAAATCAAGTTCCTTTCATAGCTCAGGTGTCGGTTATACCATACATTATGGGCTATGAAAGTGCCAAGCATTTGTTGTACCAAGTGTTATACAACATAAATCAAGATTAGTCATTTAACAAGCAAAGTATTAAAGAGTGAACAAGATAACAAATATAAAACATGTTAGTATCAAACATTAAAGTCCATATTAAGTTTACATTATACTTATTCTGACACCATTAGTGTAACCTTTTCACCTTGACATAATTAACTTAGCTAGACATAATGAAAGAAAGGAAAACAAATAAACAAAATAAGAACATAAAAGCTAACTAAGTAAAGGAAAGGAAATGAAAAGCATAAACTTAATATTAATGAAAGCAAAGCATAAACATTACAAAAAATACAAAGAGAGAAAGGAAGAGCATGATCTTGATCTGAACACCAAGATGCCTAAATGCATGGCAAATGCCTCCTTTTATAGGCCAAAATTGGGAACTATTGATTTGATGACTAATTGATAAGTGGGTGGCCAACTTTTGACTTGGTGACAATCCTTATCTTCTCTTGTCTGCCCAAAACGTCATTGATAACGTCAAAACTGGAGCCAGGTGCAAACATGAAAGTTGTAGGCAATTGTCTCAGCTTTCTTGTGTAAACAATTCAGCTCATTTGGACTTCTAGAACTCCAGATATGGCCAAAATACCGAACATTGCTCGGGCTGGAAGACAGATTCGGGCTTCTTTGTTGTTGCTACAATTTGGACTTGATAATGGCCTTTTTAGATCTTGGGCTCCATATGAAAGTTGTAGGCCAATGTCTTACCTTTCCATCCATATAAAGTGGACCTAAATCTGAGATCTGTAGCTCCAGATATGGCCCAATTACCGAATAGTGTTCCGGTTTGGATTGCACCGACATCTCTTCTCTAAGTTTGACCATCTCTTTATCCATGCAATTTAAGTTCTTCAAGTCATCAATCAATCCTTTCATTTATGTGATAGACCTGCATTAAAAATAGACATTTACCACAAATTATAGGTATCTTATATTATTAGATACATTATTATAAAACATATTTTAGTTAAGGAGTTATTGATACTTCAAGTGCAAAATGATGATATAAAACCATGATAAAAATGCACTTTTAAGTACTAATCACACCCCTCAACCAGCTTATTACTAGTCCCTAGTAATTAAAGCGTTAAAACAATTTGCAAATTTCACAAAGCAAGGTATTCATCATTTAACTTCCATTAATCTATCCAGATAAACAAACTCTCATTAAATTTATATATCTGCTCAATACCTCTTAACAAGATATTAATAAACCTTTCTTTTATGCTCAATGTATCAACACATAATTATGGGGCTTTTCTTGGAAGAAAACAAAATTTTTGTTCTAATCTTTAAGGTTACCTTCCTTGGGTTGGGATTATTATTTTTGTCTTCTTTTTATCTTTTTTTTTTCTTTATTTTTTTTAAATATATACATATAATTTAAAAGAAAAGCATCATGCATCTTTAACCCATGTAACGAGCTTTCAGCTAATGACTCCCAGACCAGTTGGTCTTAGGGCATTAGGTGTTAAGACACCCCTACGAGCTTAGTAACTCGGGTCGCAGATACTGATATGTAGATAGTGCAATGTTTGATTCCCTTAAGCTTTTCTCCTCAACCCATGTAACAAGCGTTGGGCCAATAGCTCCCAAGTCAGTTGACTTTAGGGTATTAGGTGTTAAAACACCCCTTCGGGCTTAATTGCTTAAGTTAGGGAGGCTATGAAACCAAACTTATCTACAATTTTATTATCATCATTTTTTTTTCTTTTTTTTTTCTTTCTTTTTTTCTTCTTTTTTTTTCATGTTTTTGTTTTTTTTTAATTATATACAATCCCTTTCCCTTAGTTGTTACCTTTAACAAAAGAACATAAATAATGTAATAATCCAATATGCAACCCACAATCATATGCTAAAGTGTGTGTGTGTAAATTAAGGTTTAAGAATACATGTTAAATAAGTATATGAGCAGAATTAAGTGGTAACAATACAAGAGTTTGTAAACCTGAATATTTCAGGAAGTATTATAAGAGACCTTATGAAGAATGATTACTAAGATGCGTCTCAAGAGTCACTTTAACAAAAGAACTCCTTTACTCTGCCATCCTAGTAACAACAATTATGCACATGCTTTATGAAATGAAAAACAATTTTTTTTTTATCAACTACTACCCTCTCCCCCCAACCAAAATGAGACATTGTCCTCAATGTTCTAAGGTAGAAAGATAGAGTTTAGAAGATATCACCTGAAATAACGAACACTGACAAAACCTGAAACACACTAAAACAAAAATAAGAAATAACAAAACACAATAATAAAACCAAAAGACACAAGTTTTTACAAACAAAAAAAAAATTCAAATCACAGTTGTGGATGTGGCTCACATCTTCCCTTGGTTTTACGTCCAAGAACAGCTTAAACGCCCTCAATGGGTCGGGGATAGGCTTCCCATCCAGTTTTCTTAAAAACTGGCAAACAGAGTCTTTTTTAGTCAGATTCCCAAGACTAAGTCAAGTATGTTCTTTATGAAAATGGGTTCATAAGTCATGAATTACACAATGCTTATCTCGACTATGATGAGACTTAAGAGTCAATAGAAGATTATCTAAAGACTCTCTGTGTTTTGAAATAAATCCCACCTTCTGACAATTTTCACAGTTTTTGCGGAATGCATCTGACTCCTTGAATATGATGGGCCAGTAAAATTCACTTTGTAAGATTTCTACAATCCTCTTTTTTGATGAGAAATGATCCCCACATGCCTTAGAGTAACAAAATTTAATGAAATTACTTACCTCATTGTCGAGAATGCATCTTTGAAATATTTGATCAGGACAATAATTGAATAAGTAAGGGTCATCCCAATAAAAATTTTGCTCGTTGCTCAAAAATTTTCTTTTGTCTTCAATACTCCAATGAGTTGGCAAAAATCCTGAAGCAAGAAAATTGATATTTTTAGCAAACCAAGGCATTGAATTAAGAGAAAGTAGAGATTCATCAGGAAAGTAATCATCGATTGGTGTGATGTCGGGTGTCGAATCTGTTGTCACTTTTGATAAAAGATTCGCATCAACCTTTTCGATGCCTTTTTCATCCTCGATTTCTTCCTGATTGGTCATGGCATGAGAAAATGGAAGTGCTGGCGGAGAATCAGTCGTTTCTTTGTAATTTTCAGATTCATCCCCTTCCTTACCCTCAGAGATTGATTCATCATCTTTCTCATAAGGTTCAAGAGAGGGTTTTTCAATAACCTTACCACTGCGCAGAGTAGTGACTGATTTGACTTGATCCATGTGTTGGCTTCTGGAACTACTTGCATTTGCATTGTATTGCCCCTTAGGATTTTGTTGTGGTTGAGATGGAAACTTACCTTTCTCTTGGAAACAGAGAGCAGATGTGAATTTTGCAAGAGTATCTTTAAAATCTGTTATGCTTTTAGCAAGTTGAGTGTTGATTGTCTCTTGCTTTTCAATGAATGCATACAAAGTTTCCTCAAAATTTCTTGTAGGAGGTGGAGCATAAGGAGGTGCATATCCATGAGAATTTTGAAAATTGTGGTGTGCTTGAAACGGTGGTTGTGAAGTTTGTGCATTGTTGTTCTCACTCTTCCAACTGAAATTTGGGTGATTCCTCCAACCAGGGTTGTATGTTTGGGAGTATGGGTTATGGTTGGCCCTTTGAAAACTGTTTAAAGCATGAGCTTGTTCATGGAGACATTCTTTAAAAGAAGGCAAGGTTGGACAATCGTTGGTTGAGTGTTCATTTGTTTCACAGATTTGACACACAATGTTTTCAACAGATTTTAATTGACCACTCTTTTTCAATTCTAGTGCCTCGACTTTTCTAGCTAAAGATGCAAATTTGGCTTGGAGGTCATGATCTTCCCTAAGGTTGTACATACCTCCACTAGATGTATGAGGTTGAGTTTTACTCGGTGCCTCATATGTACCCGCAGTGTCCCAATTTTGAGCATTTTCAGCTAACAAGTCTAAGTACTCCATTGCTTCATCAGGGTCTTTATCTTCAAAAGTTCCATTGCACATCAATTCAACCATTTGCCTATCTTTAGGTGTTAACCCTTCATAGAAATGTGAAACCAATCTCCATGTTTCAAAACCATGATGGGGGCAAGTACTAAGCAACTCTCGATACCTATCCCAACATTTGTAAAATGTTTCTCCTGGTTTTTGAGTGAAAGTGGTGATTTGTCTTTTGAAAGAGTTTGTTCTATGAGATGAGAAAAACTTCTTTAAAAACTGTTGTTGCATTTCATCCCAAGCACGAATGGATCCTGGTCTCAAATTTTGTAGCCATGTTTTAGCTTTATCTTTTAATGAAAAAGGAAAAAGCTTTAATCTGATGGTGTTCATGCTACAATTTAAATTATTATATGTGTTGCACACCTCCTCAAATTCCCTTAAATGCAAGTATGGATTTTCCAATTCTAAACCATGAAAAGAAGGTAAAAGTTGAATAATATCTGGTTTAAAATTAAAATGAGATGCATCGGGAGGAAAAACTATGCATGATGGTGCACTTGTTCTTGTGGGATTCATGTGGTCTCTAAGCGTTCTAGCACGGTTATTCTCATTATTTTCATTATGAAGTGATTGATTATCTTCTTCAGCCATATTTTCTGAAAATGATGAGGATACCCTACAAAGTCTACCACTTGATGTACGTGACCACACTCTCATGCACGTGTAGGAATAAAATAAAAAAGAAGAAGAAAGCAAAAGAAAGAGGAAGAAAACAAAATAAAAAAAACAAAAGAAAAAAAACAAAGTTATATACAAGAAAAGTGAAAAGAGAAAATAAAATAAATACTATAATTTATACAAGAACTTACCTCCCCAGCAACGGCGCCAAAAACTTGACACGACTAAAAGATTGATGTCTTCTCCCAAGTGCAGGAGTGTCGAAGTAATAAATAACCCGGCAAGACCGGGGTCGAACCATAGGGAGGTTAATTGTACAAATTATAAACAACAATTATAAACAACAATAATAGTAATAACGATAATAATAATAATAATAATAATAATAATAATAATAGTAGTAGTAGTACTAATAATAATAATAATAATAATAATAATAACAATAACAATAATAATAATAATAATAAAGAAAGAGAAGAAGAAGAAGATGATGATGATGAGAACTTAGAGATGAAATATTAATGTAAGGATTAAACAATAATAATAACAAATGTCAAGGTTAGAGGTTCCACTAATGGTATATCAAACAAGTATAGTATAAACTCTTATTATTGAATTGGAAACCACACACAAAGGAGGTTCCAATCAGATTATATATTGTTAACATGATTACATTAGTCATCTTATTCAATTAATGCTAATACTTGTAAATCTCGTCAAGCATTCATGATTATAACTTATGTTAACAACAAATCAAGTTCCTTTCATAGCTCAGGTGTCGGTTATACCATACATTATGGGCTATGAAAGTGCCAAGCATTTGTTGTACCAAGTGTTATACAACATAAATCAAGATTAGTCATTTAACAAGCAAAGTATTAAAGAGTGAACAAGATAACAAATATAAAACATGTTAGTATCAAACATTAAAGTCCATATTAAGTTTACATTATACTTATTCTTACACCATTAGTGTAACCTTTTCACCTTGACATAATTAACTTAGCTAGACATAATGAAAGAAAGGAAAACAAATAAACAAAATAAGAACATAAAAGCTAACTAAGTAAAGGAAAGGAAATGAAAAGCATAAACTTAATATTAATGAAAGCAAAGCATAAACATTACAAAAAATACAAAGAGAGAAAGGAAGAGCATGATCTTGATCTGAACACCAAGATGCCTAAATGCATGGCAAATGCCTCCTTTTATAGGCCAAAATTGGGAACTATTGATTTGATGACTAATTGATAAGTGGGTGGCCAACTTTTGACTTGGTGACAATCCTTATCTTCTCTTGTCTGCCCAAAACGTCATTGATAACGTCAAAACTGGAGCCAGGTGCAAACATGAAAGTTGTAGGCAATTGTCTCAGCTTTCTTGTGTAAACAATTCAGCTCATTTGGACTTCTAGAACTCCAGATATGGCCAAAATACCGAACAGTGCTCGGGCTGGAAGACAGATTCGGGCTTCTTTGTTGTTGCTACAATTTGGACTTGATAATGGCCTTTTTAGATCTTGGGCTCCATATGAAAGTTGTAGGCCAATGTCTTACCTTTCCATCCATATAAATTGGACCTAAATCTGAGATCTGTAGCTCCAGATATGGCCCAATTACCGAATAGTGTTCCGGTTTGGATTGCACCGACATCTCTTCTCTAAGTTTGACCATCTCTTTATCCATGCAATTTAAGTTCTTCAAGTCATCAATCAATCCTTTCATTTATGTGATAGACCTGCATTAAAAATAGACATTTACCACAAATTATAGGTATCTTATATTATTAGATACATTATTATAAAACATATTTTAGTTAAGGAGTTATTGATACTTCAAGTGCAAAATGATGATATAAAACCATGATAAAAATGCACTTTTAAGTACTAATCAGTTTCCAATTCAATAATAAGAGTTTATACTATACTTGTTTGATATACCATTAGTGGAACCTCTAACCTTGACATTTGTTATTATTATTGTTTAATCCTTACATTAATATTTCATCTCTAAGTTCTCATCATCATCATCTTCTTCTTCTTCTCTTTCTTTCTTTATTATTATTATTATTATTATTATTAGTACTACTACTACTACTACTACTACTACTACTATTATTATTATTATTATTATTAGTACTACTACTACTACTACTACTACTACTACTACTACTACTACTATTATTATTATTATTATTATTATTATTACTATTGTTGTTGTTGTTATTGTTGTTTTATAATTGTTGTCTATAATTTGTACAATTAACCTCCCTGTGGTTCGACCCCGGTCTTGCCGGGTTATTTATTACTTCGACACTCCTGCACTTGGGAGAAGACATTAATCTTTTCGTCGTGTCAAGTTTTTGGCGCCCTTGCCGGGGAAACATGGAGATTGGTTTCACATTTCTATGAAGGGTTAACACCTAAAGATAGGCAAATGGTTGAATTGATGTGCAATGGAACTTTTAAAGATAAAGACCCTGATGAAGCAATGGAGTACTTAGACTTGTTAGCTGAAAATGCTCAAAATTAGGACACCGCGGGTACTTATGAGGCACCGAGTAAAACTCATGCTCATACATCTAGTGGAGGTATGTACAACCTTAGGGAAGATCATGACCTTCAAGCCAAGTTTGCATCTTTAGCTAGAAAAGTCAAGGCACTAGAATTAAAAAAGAGTGGTCAATTAAAATCTGTTGAAAACATTGTGTGTCAAATCTGTGAAACAAATGAACACTCAACCAACGATTGTCCAACCTTGCCTTCTTTTAAGGAATGTCTCCATGAACAAGCCCATGCTTTAAACAGTTTTCAAAGGCCCAACCACAACCCATACTCCCAAACATACAACCCTGGTTGGAGAAATCACCCAAAATTCAATTGGAAGAGTGAGAACAACAATGCACAAACTTCACAACCACCATTTCAAGCACATCACAATTTCCAAAATTCTCATGGATATGCACCTCTTTATGCTCCACCTCCTAGAAGAAATCTTGAGGAAACATTGCATGCATTCATTGAAAAGCAAGAGACAATCAATACTCAACTTGCTCAAAACATGACAGATTTTAAAGATACTCTTGCAAAATTCACATCTGCTCTCAATTTTCAAGAGAAAGGTAAGTTTCCATCTCAACCACAGCAAAATCTCAAGGAGCAATACAATGCAAATACAAGTAGTTATGGAAGCCAACATATAGATCAAGTCAAATCAGTCATCACTTTTTGTAGTGGTAAGGTTATTCAAAAACCAATTCTTGAACCTTGTGAGAAAGATGATGAGTCAATTTCTAAGGGTAAGGAAGGGGTTGAATCTGAAAATTGCAAAGAAACGACTGATTCTCCGCCAGCACTTCCATTTTCTCATGCCATGACCAATCAGGAAGAAATCGAAGATGAAGAAGGCATCGAAAAGGTTGATGCGAATCTTTTATCAAAAGTGACAACAGATTCGACACCCGACATCACACCAATCGATGATTACTTTCCTAATGAATCTCTACTTTCTCTTAATTCAATGCCTTGGTTTGCTAAAAATATCAATTTTCTTGCTTCAGGATTTTTGCCAACTCATTGGAGTATTGAAGACAAAAGAAAATTTTTGAGCAACAAGCAAATTTTTTATTGGGATGACCCTTACTTATTCAATTATTGTCCTGATCAAATATTTCAAAAATGCATTCTCGACAATGAGGTAAGTAATTTCATTAAATTTTGTTACTCTAAGGCATGTGGGGATCATTTCTCATCAAAAAAGAGGATTGTAGAAATCTTACAAAGTGGATTTTACTGGCCCATCATATTCAAAGAGTCAGATGCATTCCGCAAAAACTGTGAAAATTGTCAGAAGGTGGGATTTATTTCAAAACACAGAGAGTCTTTAGATAATCTTCTATTGACTCTTAAGTCTCATCATATTCGAGATAAGCATCGTGTAATTCATGACTTATAAACCCATTTTTATAAAGAACATACTTGGCATAGTCTTGGGAATCTGACTAAAAAAGATCATGTTTGCCAGTTTTTAAGAAAACTGGATGGGAAGCCTATCCCCGACCCATTGAGGGCGTTTAAGCTGTTCTTGGACGTAAAACCAAGGGAAGATGTGAGCTACAATCACAACTGCGAATTGAATTTTTTTTTTTTTATAAAAACTTGTGTCTTTTGGTTAAGAGGTATTGAGCAGATAAATAAATTTAATGAGAGTTTGTTTATCTGGATAGATTAATGGAAGTTAAATAATGAATACCTTGCTTTGTGGAATTTGCAAATTGTTTTTCTATTTTAATGCTTTGATTGCTAGAGACTAGTAATAAGCTAGTTGGAGGGTGTGATTAGTACTTAAAAGTGTATTTTTATCATGAGTTTATATCATCATTTTGCACTTGAAGTATCAATAACTCCTTAACTAAAGCATATTTTATAATAATATATCTAATAATATAAGATACCTTTAATTTATGGTAAATGTTCATTTTAAATGCAGGTTTATCACATAAATGAAAGCATTGATTGATGACTTTAAGAACTTAAATTGCAAGGGCAAAGAGATGACCAAAATTAGAAAAGAGATGTCGGTGCAATCCAAACTGGAATACTGGTCGGTAATTGGGTCATATCTAGAGCTATAGATCTTAGATTTAGGTCTATTTTATATGGATGGAAAGGTAAGACATAGGCCTACAACTTTCATATGAAGCCTAAGATCTAAAAAGGCCATTTTCAAGTCCAAATTATTGCAACAACAAAGAAGCCCGAAGTTGTCCTCCAGCTCGAGCGCTATTCAGTATTTTGGCCATATCTAGAGTTCTAGAAGTCCGAATGAGCTGAAGTTTTTACAAAAGAAAGCTGAGACAATTACCTACAACTTTATGGTTCGAGTGGCTCCAATTTTGACGTTATCAATGACGTGTTGGGCAGACAAGAGAAGATAAGGATTGTCACCAAGTCAAGAGTTGGTCACCCACTCATCAATTAGTCATCAAATCAATAGTTTCCATTTTTGGCCTATAAAAGGAGGCATTTGCCATGCATTTAGGCATCTTGGTTTCCAGATCAAGATCATGCTCTTCCTTTCTCTCTTTGTATTTTTTGTATTGCTTATGCTTTGCTTTCATTAATATCAAGTTTATGCCTTTTATTTCCTTTCCTTAACTTAGTTAACCTTTATCTTATTTATGTTCTTGTTTTGTTTGTTTATTTTTCTTTCTTTCATTATGTTTAGCTAAGTTTATTATGTCAAGGTGAAAAGGTTACACTAATGGTGTAAGAATAAGTATAGTGTAACTTAATATGGACTTTAATGTTTGATACTAACATGTTTTGTATTTGTTATCTTGTTCACTCTTTAATACTCTGCTTGTTAAATGACTAATCTTGATTTATGTTGTATTATACTTGGTACAACAAATGCTTGGCACTTTCATAGCTCATACTGTATGGTATAACTGACACCTGAGTTATGAAAAGAACTTGATTTGTTGTTAACATAAGTTATAATCATGAATGCTTGACGAGATTTACAAGTATTAATATTAATCGAATAAGATAACTAATGTAATCATGTTAGCAATTTGTAATCTGATTGGAACCTCCTTTATGTGTGGTTTCCAATTGAATAATAAGAGTTTATACTATACTTGTTTGACATACCATTAGTGGATCCTCTAACCTTGACATTTGTTATTATCATTGTTTAATCGTTACATTAATATTCCATCTCAAAGTTCTCATCATCATCTTCTTCTTCTCCTTCTTTTCTTTATTATTATTGTTGTTATTGTTGTTGTTGTTGTTGTTGTTATAATTGTTATTGTTATTGTTATTATTGTTATTGTTATTGTTATTATTATTATTATTATTATTATTATTATTATTATTATTATTATTTATAATTTGTACAATTAACCTTTCTATGGTTCCACCCTGGTTTTGTCGGGTTATTTATTACTTCGACACTCCTACACTTGGGAGAAGACATCAATCTTTTCGTCGTGTCAGTAATCATATTAATAATTTATAATCTGATTGAAACTTTGTTTGTGTGGTTTCCAATTGAATAATAAGAGTTTATACTATACTTGTTTGACATACTATTAATGAATCCTCTAACTTTGATATTTTTTATTATCATTATTTAATCTTTACGTTAATCTTCAATCTTAAAATTCTGATAAACTTCTTCTTTATTATTATTATTATTGTTGTTGTTGTTGTTGTTGTATTATTGTTATCTATAATTTATATAATTAACATTTCTGTGGTTCAACTCCGGTCTTATCGAGTTATTTATTATTTTGACACTCTTGCACTTAGGAGAAGATATTAATTTTTTTGTTGTGTCACTTGGCAACCCCTCTTTCTCTCTTATTCTCTTACACACACACCATTCTCTCTTATTTTGCTCTCAAATAATGCCTCTATTTATAGGCATCAATGGTAAGACAAGATCCACAAATCATGTCATGATTTGTGACTCTAATGGTGGCAGCACATGAGTTGTATCATTTTATCAATAGTTGATGCAATTTGGCTATACACCTACCATTGTAAATTTTTGATAATCACAACCTTATTTTTTAGGGTAGGTTGGAAATGCACTGCACATTAATGACAACACTGCTAATAAGAACTCTACTGACTCCGTCTAGAGCTCATTGGAATCTTGATACTGCTTAGTCGCTCTAATTTGGCATCGAAAATGGGGTCAGATCTAAGGTCCTTCAAGTGCCTTCATACTCTCTTATGCTATTATCTTCCCAACGATTCATTGAGTTCTTCAAGCTCTCTAATCATATTGCGAGCTTAGATTTTTGTGCCTCGCCCTTCTCTTAACTTAGTATGAAGGGAGATAATCTAAATGGTTCAAGTCATTTTGTGTCTCAATCAAAGTTAAATTTTCTTTATGCATAATTTTAAGAATGCTTCTCTTAATATTAATATTGGTGTGATGAAACAAAAGAATTAATAAATTCTTTAAATATTGATTTCAAGATTTGAAATTTTAAGATTAAAGAAGATAGCAGGCCTTATTAACCATCAAACAAAAACATATCTTCAAAAGATAAAAAAGTATAGTGTTCCTGATCTTAAGGCAGGCTCGATTAGAAGAAATAAAATGAGTGATTTGACATTGTTGTGATCTCCTTGGAACATATGTGTATAGTTTTCTGTATCGGCTCCGCACATTCCTTTAAAATTTGGCAAATGAGAAAGAATCCAATTGATGATATTACATAAGTCCTAATTCACACTAGCTAATTCTGTAAATAATATATTCCTCCTGATAAGCGCTAATTGAGCCGTGGCTAGACAGCAATTCAAGGAATTTATAATTCTATACCTCTTTATGCAGCAATATAATTACGTCCCTGGCCATTAATTAATCAAGGATCATTGATCTTCTCTCGAGACAAAGTTCCTCAATCCTCCAGCCTGCGTTAACTCTTTTTTGACTTTGCAAGGGAAAGTTGCTTGGATCCGATGCTTTCGCTTCTTGAGGAACCTTTGTAGTGATCTCTTCATTGGAGGACCAACCGGACTATAAAGCTGAGATGGTGAGATCGGTGATGTAGCAGATGGCTCCGACGCGACTGGGCTTCGCAATCTATCCTCCATTTCTTGACTTGCAAGCAATAGGATTGCTCTAGCCTGCAGTTCTGCAACATCACAAACTAAAACCCTCCCGTTGTAAAAAATAGTTAGCTGCTTCTGCTCTTGTTGTTTAAGTTCTAATTGTCGGCTCTCATTCGACGCCTCCACCCTGCAATTATCCATGAATTGATTACTACCAATAAAAAAGAAAGGGAAAAAAAAAACAACTGATAATAACTTGATGAGTCCAGCCACAATTAATTAGTGCAATAACTGAAACAAAAGAAACCTAAGAAAGGAAACAACGACGTCCGTAGAAGGAAAGAGAACTTACAGGGGTTGGTAACGGTGGTGGTGGTTGTCGGAATCCGCTGAAGTATGGAGGCGGAGTTCGAGATTGCAGTTTCTCTTCATGTTGAAGTGAAAAACAAACGTGTAGTTGAAGCACACAGAGAAATGCTAGCGATGTTTATTTATCACAATGGTTAAAGCTGATAAAGAGAGAATGAAGTGCAAGACTAGGATAGGTATGGGTTTATATAGTGGCAAGAAGAAAAAGAAAAGAAAAATTGTGGGGCCCAGAAAAAGAAGCTGTTCATTTTTTTGAAAAAGCAATCCTTTTGACAATCTATGGATTCAAACACGTAACGCACAAAAACTAGACGCCGAAAACATACGGGCCAATTTTTCATTTTTCATTTTTGCACGTGGAACATGATTTTGTTTTTTATTTCTCAATATGGAAACGCCGCCTTGACAGGGTTACACGTGAATTTTTGGCTCTCCTTCTCTCTTGCCTCATGTGCGTTCAAGTGATAGGGCCGACGCCCACTTGTCCTTTTTCATTTGATTTGATTATTCATATAGTCGACTTGAAATCTTCTTTTTTTTTTTAATTAATTGATCTTATTTTCTATTGTTCACGATGTATTGTTGGTTAATGGATCAACATGTCTTTTTATGCATGACGAGTTGTTTCTTCAGTTTGTTATCATATCTAAAATTTATTCAATTTAATCTTTGAATATATTTTAAAACTCTAGCATATTTTTATGGTGAGATTTTTAGGCCAACTCACTCAAATTAATCACATAATTCATAACGAGAAGCACATGACTTTTTAAAATAACATGCCTTTAAGTATAAAATTAGTTGAATTAGAGATAAAAATAAAAAGGTACACCATTATATAATTAAAGAAAAATTAATTGAGCCATTAATCCCTGTCTGTTTTCCCTTATCAACCAAGTTAATTACATTATTTGAGTTGCTTGGACACGGTATAAACCAAGTTTTCCAAGAATTTGCGAAACTTGAGCTCTATAGCTCGAACTCAAAAAGATTTTGATAAAATATTTCAGAAATGAATTATGATGACCATGAAAATTAAGGGTATTTTTTTATTTTTTATTTTAAGATTTTAATGTTATTTGATTTATTCTAGATTTAATTGAGTGAGTTTCTTTTGTATTGCTTCTCCAACATCGAGTATTATTCTCTTAGTGACAATTTTAGTTTCTACATTACATTGATTCAAGCTTTTGTTTGATATTTTTTTATAATTGTTTTTTTTAATGTATTTTATCATATGTATACATTTACAATAACAGGCAAACATCATTTCAATAATACCATGAGACTACATAAATTAAATGCAAAGAATTACGTCGTCCTTTAAAAAGATAGGTAATGAATAAACTAGTTCATGGATCTCGTAGGCAAAACTTGGGTTTTCAATCCCTAAACTAATAATAATAAAATATTTAAATAGTTTAATCATATTATTTTTATTTGTTGGATTCTTAAATATTATACATGTAATAAAAATAATAAAATAAAATTATTCAGAAGTTTCTAAAATCTCGATAGACAAATATAGAGTTATTTAGTAATTTATTACCTGAAGGTCTAATTGTTTTGACTTTGAATAATTTTTTAAAGACTGAGTCATTATAAATCATAAGTCGTCCAATTATTTATTCTTCAATAATAATTTATATAAATCACTGATGAAAAATCTTCTAAATCTCCATTGAAGATAGATGGAATTGTTAGAGTATAGTGTATATGATGATGATAAGTGTAAACTTGATTACTAAGTCTGTTAGTTAGTTAACTGTTAGTTAGTTAGTTAGCAAAGTTAGTTACATGCAGTTAAGTTGTTAAGTTGTTATAGCTGCATGCATATATATATATATATATATATATATATATATATATATATATAAAGCAAGATGAAGAATTGAATAATAGAAAACAAAGAGATTAACAAGATTTTTTCATTTTCTCTCGTCTCTCACTCAATCTCTCTATATATACAACAATAGATACATGTTATCATGGTATCAGAGCACTTAGCTCACGCTTGAAGATCCTCTCTAGTTGCTTCCGCATACTCTCTACTTCTTCTTCTTCGTATTCTGCTCTTTCTAGTTGATAATCTAATAATCTTTCAAGGGTGATTGCCTTACAACTTTAACTTTTGCAATCTCTAATCACAGCTGACACGACTAAAAGGTTGATGTCTTCTCCCAAGTGCAGGAATGTCGAAGTAATAAATAACCTGGCAAGACTGGGGTCGAACCACAGGGAGGTTAATTGTACAAATTATAAACAACAATTATAAAACAACAATCACAACAACAATAATAGTAATAATAATAATAATAATAATAATAATAGTAGTAGTACTAATAATAATAATAATAATAATAGTAATAATAATAATAATAATAATAAAGAAAGAGAAGAAGAAGAAGATGATGATGATGAGAACTTAGAGATGAAATATTAATGTAAGGATTAAACAATAATAATAACAAATGTCAAGGTTAGAGGTTCCACTAATGGTATATCAAACAAGTATAGTATAAACTCTTATTATTGAATTGGAAACCACACACAAAGGAGGTTCCAATCAGATTATATATTGTTAACATGATTACATTAGTCATCTTATTCAATTAATGCTAATACTTGTAAATCTCGTCAAGCATTCATGATTATAACTTATGTTAACAACAAATCAAGTTCCTTTCATAGCTCAGGTGTCGGTTATACCATACATTATGGGCTATGAAAGTGCCAAGCATT
Source organism: Populus pruinosa (assembly GCA_026413675.1). Classification (NCBI taxonomy): domain Eukaryota; kingdom Viridiplantae; phylum Streptophyta; class Magnoliopsida; order Malpighiales; family Salicaceae; genus Populus; species Populus pruinosa. The sequence goes on from CM048602.1 coordinate 9,887,534, forward strand.
TGTTGTACCAAGTGTTATACAACATAAATCAAGATTAGTCATTTAACAAGCAAAGTATTAAAGAGTGAACAAGATAACAAATATAAAACATGTTAGTATCAAACATTAAGGTCCATATTAAGTTTACACTATACTTATTCTGCCACCATTAGTGTAATCTTTTCACCTTGACATAATTAACTTAGCTAGACATAATGAAAGAAAGGAAAACAAATAAACAAAATAAGAACATAAAAGTTAACTAAGTAAAGGAAAGGAAATGAAAGGCATAAACTTGATATTAATGAAAGTAAAGCATAAACATTATAAAAAATACAAAGAGAGAAAGGAAGAGCATGATCTTGATCTGAACACCAAGATGCCTAAATGCATGGCAAATACCTCCTTTTATAGGCCAAAATTGGGAACTATTGATTTGATGACTAATTGATAAGTGGGTGGCCAACTTTTGACTTGGTAACAATCCTTATCTTCTATTATCTGCCCAAAACGTCATTGATAACGTCAAAATTGGAGCCCGTTGTAAACATGAAAGTTGTAGGAAATTGTCTCAGCTTTCTTGTGTAAACAAATCAGCTCATCTGGACTTCTAGAACTCCAGATATGGCCAAAATACCGAACAGTGCTCGGGCTGGAAGACAGATTCGTACTTCTTTGTTGTTGCTACAATTTGGACTTGATAATGGCCTTTTCAGATCTTGGGCTCCATATGAAAGTTATAGGCCTATGTCTTACCTTTCCATCCATATAAATTGGACCTAAATCTGAGATATATAGCTCCAGATATGACTGACACGACGAAAAGATTGATGTCTTCTCCCAAGTGCAGGAGTGTCGAAGTAATAAATAACCCGGCAAGACCGGAGTCGAACCACAGAGAGGTTATTTGTACAAATTATAAATAACAATAATAACAACAACAATAACAATAACAACAACAACTATAATAATAATAATAATAATAATAACAACCACAACAACAACAACAACAACAACAACAACAATAATAATAATAATAATAATAATAATAATAGTAGTAGTAGTAGTAGTAATAGTAGTAGTAGTAATAATAATAATAATAATAATAATAATAATAATAATAATAATAATAAAGAAAGAGAAGAAGAAGAAGATGATGAGAACTTGGAGATGGAAAATTAATGTAAGGATTAAACAATAATAATAACAAATGTCAAGGTTAGAGGTTCCACTAATGGTATATCAAACAAGTATAGTATAAACTCTTGTTATTGAATTGGAAACCACACACAAAGGAGGTTCCAATCAAATTATAGATTGTTAACATGATTACATTAGTCATCTTATTCGATTAATGCTAATACTTGTAAATCTCGTCAAGCATTCATGATTATAACTTATGTTAACAACAAATCAAGTTCCTTTCATAGCTCAGGTGTCGGTTATACCATACATTATGGGATATGAAAGTGCCAAGCATTTGTTGTACCAAGTGTTATACAACATAGATCAAGATTAGTCATTTAACAAGCAAAGTATTAAAGAGTGAACAAGATAACAAATATAAAACATGTTAGTATCAAACATTAAAGTCCATATTAAGTTTACATTATACTTATTCTTACACCATTAGTGTAACCTTTTCACCTTGACATAATTAACTTAACTAGACATAATGAAAGAAATAAAAATAGATAAACAAAATAAGAACATAAAAGTTAACTAAGTAAAGGAAAGGAAATGAAAGGCATAAACTTAATATTAATGAAAACAAAGCATAAAAAATACAAAGAGAGAAAGGAAGAGCATGATCTTGATCTGAACACCAAGATGCCTAAATGCATGGCAAATGCCTCCTTTTATAGGCCAAAATTGGGAACTATTGATTTGATGACTAATTGATAAGTGGGTGGCCAACTTTTGACTTGGTGACAATCCTTATCTTCTCTTGTCTGCCCAAAACGTTATTGATAACGTCAAAACTAGAGCCAGGTGCAAACATGAAAGTTGTAGGCAATTGTCTCAGCTTTCTTGTGTAAAAAATTCAGCTCATTTGGACTTCTAGAACTCCAGATATGGCCAAAATACCGAACAGTGCTCGGGCTGGAAGACAGATTCGGGCTTCTTTGTTGTTGCTACAATTTGGACTTGATAATGGCCTTTTTAGATCTTGGGCTCCATATGAAAGTTGTAGGCCTATGTCTTACCTTTCCATCCATATAAATTGGACCTAAATCTGAGATCTGTAGCTCCAGATATGGCCCAATTACCGAACAGTGTTCCGGTTTGGATTGCACCGACATCTCTTCTCTAAGTTTGACCATCTCTTTATCCATGCAATTTAAGTTCTTCAAGTCATCAATCAATCCTTTCATTTATGTGATAGACCTGCATTAAAAATAGACATTTACCACAAATTATAGGTATCTTATATTATTAGATACATTATTATAAAACATATTTTAGTTAAGGAGTTATTGATACTTCAAGTGCAAAATGATGATATAAAACCATGATATAAATGCACTTTTAAGTACTAATCACACCCCTCAACCAGCTTATTACTAGTCCCTAGTAATCAAAGCATTAAAATAGAAAACAAATTTGCAAATTTCACAAAGCAAGGTATTCATCATTTAACTTCCATTAATTTATCCAGATAAACAAACTCTCATTAAATTTATATATCTGCTCAATACCTCTTAACAAGATATTAATAAACCTTTTTTTTGTGCTCAATGTATCAACACATAATTATGGGGCTTTTCTTGGAAGAAAACAAAATTTTTTTGTTCTAATGTTTAAGGTGAACTTCCTTGGGTTGGGATTACTATTTTTGTCTTTTTTTTTTAACTCTATATACATATAATTTAAAAACATCATGCATCTTTAACCCATGTAACGAGCTTTCAGCTAATGACTCCCAGACCAGTTGGTCTTAGGGCATTAGGTGTTAAGACACCCCTACGAGCTTAGTAACTCGGGTCGTAGATACTGATATGTAGATAGTGCAATGTTTGATTCCCTTAAGCTTTTCTCCTCAACCCATGTAACAAGCGTTGGGCCAATAGCTCCCAAGTCAGTTGACTTTAGGGTATTAGGTGTTAAAACACCCCTTCGGGCTTAATTGCTTAGGTTAGGGAGGCTACGAAACCAAACTTATCTACATTTTTATTATCATCATTTTTTATTTTTTTTTCTTTTTTTTTCATGTTTTTTTTTTAATTATATACAATCCCTTTCCCTTAGTTGTTACCTTTAACAAAAGAACATAAATAATGTAATAATCCAATATGCAACCCACAATCATATGTTAAAGTGTGTGTGTGTGTAAATTAAGGTTTAAGAATACATGTTAAATAAGTATATGAGCAGAATTAAGTGGTAACAACACGAGAGTTTGTAAACCTGAATATTTCAGGAAGTATTATAATAGACCTTGTTAAGAATGATTACTAAGATGCGTCTCAAGAGTCACTTTAACAAAAGAACTCCTTTACTCTGCCATCCTAGTAACAACAATTATGCACATGCTTTATGAAATGAAAAACAATTTTTTTTTATCAACTACTACCCTCTCCCCCCAACCAAAACGAGACATTGTCCTCAATGTTCTAAGGTAGAAAGATAGAGTATAGAAGATATCACCTGAAATAACGAACACTGACAAAACCTGAAATACACTGAAACAAAAATAAGAAATAACAAAACACAATAATAAAACCAAAATATACAAAAATTCACAAATGAAGGCTCAAATCCAATCTAAGCTTTTTACGGCTTCCCGTAGATGACCAATTTATGCGACTCATGGAAGGATCAATCACAGGAATGAAAGATTGTAGTTGGTCAATCAATTGTTCACCAGTAGTAGCAGAGATTATGATTTGTCGTGCAGAAGATGTTAGAAATTCCTGTTCCACAGCATGATCAAGAAAAGACAACAACTTATCATAATAACCATTAACATTTAACAAGCCAATGGGTTTATGGTGAATGTGCAATTGAGCCCAAGAGGAAATATGAAAGATCTCTTCCAATGTGCCTAGACCACCTGGTAAAGCAATGAAAGCATCAGCATGGTTAAACATTGCATTCATTCGAGCCGACATTGTGGAGACCTGAAGTTCCTCTCCAATTGTTTTTCCAATGATGTCCCCTTGTGCCAAAGCTTCAGGGACGACTCCTAAAACTTGACTACCTCCTAAAAATGCAGCTATTGACACACCTCCCATTAACCCAAGACTGCCTCCCCCATATACTAAATGAATCTTTCTCTCAGCTAGCACCTGACCAAGATGGTTTGCTGATTCTAAAAACTCCTTTTCCTTTCCAGGACTAGATCCACCAAAAACACAGATATTTCTTATTTGATGACTTGAGGAACTTGCCATTTCTACACACTTCTGTATTTGTTGAATGTATGGGTTGAGTAGAAATGAAAGGAAGGAAAATAGGGTTTTATAGATGAGAAAGTAGAAAGGCAATCATAACATCTATATGTAGGCCAGCTAGAGTCTCACACACTCTCTCTCTCTTTTTATTTATTTATTTATTTACTTTTGAAAAAAACATGTGTATGTACAGGTAGTTGTGATTGTGGCTCACATCTTCCCTTGGTTTTACGTCCAAGAACGGCTTAAACGCCCTCTATGGGTCGGGGATAGGCTTCCCATCCAGTTTTCTTAAAAACTGGCAAACAAGGTCTTTTTTAGTCAGATTCCCAAGACTAAGTCGATCATGTTCTTTATGAAATAGTGGCCATAAATCATGAATTGCACGATGCACATCTCCACTAGGATGCGTCTCAAGAGTCAATAGAAGATTATCTAAAGACTCCTTACTCAGGCCATCCTTAATGAATTGTATTTTATCTTCATGATTTATAGATACCATTCCTAAAGAACGACATTGTGTATTACAAGTCCATCTAGCACATCGATGACAGACATCCAGTCGTTTTGCACGACGCTTCTTTGCAAAAGTGCTTTTACCTGTTCCAGGCATGTGTGAAATGAAGAAGTTAGAGGACTCACCTGATAATCGGACCTTTGCTTCAATCAACCAGCGAATATCTTCAGGAATTTCATGATTCATTAACAATCTCAATCTTGCACATCTAGCACGGTAAATATTTGTAATCGCATTCTGAGGCAGAGCGGGAAAATACTTTTTTAATTTTTCAAGATTAGTGTCCATTTTCAAATGAGAATTGGAAGAGAGATTCAAAGAATTGCACAGATATATACAGATATCAGTAATTGTGGGAAACTGAAAGAACCGACTTAAGTCACGGAGTACCGTTATCCGCCATTTGACCGGGGTGAGAGAAACTTGCAAAAATCACTCAAAAAGAAACACAAAAACAATGTGAGAGAAAAAAAATCAACCTTTATCTACAAGATCATTCCAACCAGTTGATTCATTTTCATTAAGAAAATTATCAAAGTAAGCTTTCAAACGATGTCCATTTTCCTTAAAATCATTGTCATTCATTGAATTCTCAATATCACAGGCCCCATAAGGATTAGTCCATCTTAATCTTAGCTCTTTAGGGAATGCATAGAGTTGAGAATCACAAAACAAAACTTTTTGACCAGTGTCAACTTTTTGACAATTTGCACAAGTTTTGCAGAATGCATGTGTGTCCTTGAACATGGTGGGCCAATAAAATCCATTTTGAAAGATTTTTGCAGTAGTCTTTTTTGACGAGAAATAACTTCCACATGCTTCAAAATGACAAAGTTTAATGACACTACTTACCTCATTGTCCGTAATGAATCTTTGAAATATTTGATCAGGACAATATTTGAATAAGTTAGGGTTATCACAATAAAAGCTCTTCACTTCGTTCAAAAACTTTTCTTTGTCTTGAATACTCCAATCAGTTGGCAAATCTCCTAAAGCAAGAAAATTGATATTTTTATCATACCAAGGCATTGGACTAAGAGAAAGTAAGGATTCGTTAGGAAAGTAATCATCCTTTGGTGTGATGTCAGATGTCAAATCTGTTGTCACTGTTGACAAAAGATTCGCATCAATATTTTCTGTGCGTTTGTTATCCGTGATTTCTTCCTCAGAATAAATCATTTGCAAATCTTCAGATTCATCCAACTCATTTTTACTTAAAGTAGATTCAAGTTGATCATAAACTAATTCGTTAATATGATCTACTTCTTGTAAATCATTATCATCTCCAGGTTGCTTGCAAATGTTGAAAATATTCATCTCCAATGTCATGTTTCCAAATGATAGCTTCATCAGTCCATTCCTACAATTAATCAATGCATTAGAAGTTGCAAGAAATGGACGTCCTAAAATAACAGGAAATGAATTACATACTTCAACAGGTTGTGTGTCCAAGACAATAAAATCCACAGGATAAATGAATTTATCGACTTGTACTAACACATCTTCAATTATTCCTCTAGGCACTTTTATAGATCTATCGGCAAGTAAAAGAGTTATAGAAGTTGGTTTTAACTCACCTAGATTGAGACTCTAAAAAACTGAATATGGAAGTAAATTCACACTAGCACCAAGATCAAGTAAGGCTCTTTCAATTTTATGCTCTCCAATAAAGCAAGAAATGGTAGGACAACCAGGGTCTTTATATTTCAAAGCATTATTGTTTTGAAGAATAGCACTTACTTGTTCGGCTAGAAAGGCTTTCTTTTTCACATTCAGTTTCCTCTTCACAGTGCATAGATCTTTCAAAAATTTAGCATAGGAAGGAACCTGTTTAATAGCATCCAGCAAAGGTATATTGATCCTTACCTGTCTGAAAATTTCATAAATTTCAGAATTGTGATTGACTTTCCTTTGTTTGGTCATGGCTTGAGGAAATGGAAGTGCTGGCGGTGAGTCAGTCGTTTCTTTGCAATTTTCAGATTCATCCCCTTCCTCACCCTCAGAGATTGACTCATCATCATTCTCATAAGGTTCAAGAGAGGGTTTTTCAATAACCTTACCACTGCGTAGAGTAGTGACTGATTTGACTTGATCCATGTGTTGGCTTCCGGAACTACTTGCATTTGCATTGTATTGCCCTTTGGGATTTTGTTGTGTTTGAGATGGAAACTTACCTTTCTCTTGGAAACTAAGAGCAGATGTTAATTTAGCAAGAGTATCTTTAAAATCTGTCATGTTTTGAACAAGTTGAGTGTTAATTGTCTCTTGCTTTTCAATGAATGCATGCAATGTTTCCTCAAGATTTCTTCTAGAAGGTGGAGCATAAGAAGGTGCATATCCATGAGAATTTTGGAAATTATGGTGTGCTTGAAACGGTGGTTGTGAAGTTTGTGCATTGTTGTTCTCACTCTTCCAATTGAAATTTGGGTGATTCCTCCAACCAGGGTTGTATGTTTGGGAGTATGGGTTGTGGTTGGGCCTTTGGAAACTGTTTAAAGCATGAGCTTGTTCATGGAGACATTCTTTAAAAGAAGGCAAGGTTGGACAATCGTTGGTTGAGTGTTCATTTGTTTCACAAATTTGACACACAATGTTTTCAACAGATTTTAATTGACCACTCTTTTTCAATTCTAGTGCCTCGACTTTTCTAGCTAAAGATGCAAATTTGGCTTGAAGGTTATGATCTTCCCTAAGGTTGTACATACCTCCACTAGATGTATGAGGTTGAGTTTTACTCGGTGCCTCATATGTACCTACAGTGTCCCAATTTTGAGCATTTTCAGCTAACAAGTCTAAGTACTCCATTGCTTCATCAGGGTCTTTATCTTTAAAAGTTCCATTGCACATCAATTCAACCATTTGCCTATCTTTAGATGTTAACCCTTCATAGAAATGTGAAACCAATCTCCATGTTTCAAAACCATGATGAGGGCAAGTACTAAGCAAGTCTCGATACCTATCCCAACATTTATAAAATGTTTCTCCTGGTTTTTGAGTGAAAGTGGTGATTTGTCTTTTGAAAGAGTTTGTTCTATGAGATGGGAAAAACTTCTTTAAAAATTGTTGTTGCATTTCATCCCAAGCACGAATGGATCCTGGTCTCAAATTTTGTAGCCATATTTTAGCTTTATCTTTTAATGAAAAAGGGAAAAGCTTTAATCTGATGGTGTTCATGCTACAATTTAAATTATTATATGTGTTGCAGACCTCTTCAAATTCCCTTAAATGCAAGTATGGATTTTCCAATTCTAAACCATGAAAAGAAGGTAAAAGTTGAATAATACCTGGTTTAAAATTAAAATGAGATGCATCAGGAGGAAAAACTATGCATGATGGTGCACTTGTTCTTGTGGGATTCATATGATCTCTAAGTGTTCTAGCACGGTTATTCTCATTATTTTCATTATGAAGTGATTGATTATCTTCTTCGGCCATATTTTCTGAAAATGATGAGGATACCTTACAAAGTCTACCACTTGATGTACGTGACCACACTCTCATGCACGTGTAGGAATAAAATAAAATAAAATAGAAGAAAGCAAAAGAAGGAGGAAGAAAACAAAATAAAAAAGAAACCAAAGAAAAGAAACAAAGTTATATACAAGAAAAGTGAAAAGAGAAAATAAAATAAATACTATAATTTATACAAGAACTTACCTCCCCGGCAACGGCGCCAAAAACTTGACACGATGAAAAGATTGATGTCTTCTCCCAAGTGCAGGAGCGTCGAAGTAATAAATAACCCGACAAGACCGGGGTCGAACCACAGGGAGGTTAATTATACAAATTATAAATGACAATAGTACAACAACAATAACAACAACAACAACAACAACAACAACAACAATGACAATAACAACAACAACAACAACAACAATGACAATAACTATAATAATAATAATAACTATAATAATAATAATAATAATAATAATAATAGTAGTAGTAGTAGTAGTAGTAGTAGTAGTAGTAGTAGTAGTAGTAGTAGTAATAATAATAATAATAATAATAAAGAAAGAGAAAAAGAAGATGATGATGAGAACTTGGAGATGGAAAATTAATGTAAGGATTAAACAATAATAATAACAAATGTCAAGGTTAGAGGTTCCACTAATGGTATATCAAACAAGTATAGTATAAACTCTTATTATTGAATTGGAAACCACACACAAAGGAGGTTCCAATCAGATTATATATTGTTAACATGATTACATTAGTCATCTTATTCAATTAATGCTAATACTTGTAAATCTCGTCAAGCATTCATGATTATAACTTATGTTAACAACAAATCAAGTTCCTTTCATAGCTCAGGTGTCGGTTATACCATACATTATGGGCTATGAAAGTGCCAAGCATTTGTTGTACCAAGTATTATACAACATAAATCAAGATTAGTCATTTAACAAGCAAAGTATTAAAGAGTGAACAAGATAACAAATATAAAACATGTTAGCATCAAACATTAAAGTCCATATTAAGTTTACATTATACTTATTCTCACACCATTAGTGTAACCTTTTCACCTTGACATAATTAACTTAGCTAGACATAATGAAAGAAAGAAAAATAGATAAACAAAATAACAACATAAAAGTTAACTAAGTAAAGGAAAGGAAATGAAAGGCATAAACTTAATATTAATGAAAACAAAGCATAAAAAATACAAAGAGAGAAAGGAAGAGCATGATCTTGATTTCGAAACCAAGATGCCTAAATGCATGGCAAATGCCTCCTTTTATAGGCCAAAATTGAGAACTATTGATTTGATGACTAATTGATAAGTGGGTGGCCAACTTTTGACTTGGTGACAATCCTTATCTTCTCTTGTCTGCCCAAAACATCATTGATAATGTTAAAATTGGAGCCAGTTGTAACATGAAAGTTGTAGGCAATTGTCTTAGCTTTCTTGTGTAAAAACTTCAGCTCATTTGGACTTCTAGAACTCCAGATATGGCCAAAATACCGAACAGTGCTCGGGCTGGAAGACAGATTCGGGCTTCTTTGTTGTTGCTACAATTTGGACTTGATAATGGCCTTTTTAGATCTTGGGCTCCATATGAAAGTTGTAGGCCTATGTCTTACCTTTCTATCCATATAAATTGGACCTAAATCTGAGATCTATAGCTCCAGATATGACCCAATTACCGAACAGTGTTCCGGTTTGGATCGCACCGACATCTCTTTTCTAAGTTTGACCATCTCTTTGCCTTTGCAATTTAAGTTCTTAAAGTCATCAATCAATCCTTTCATTTATGTGATAGGCCTGCATTAAAAATAGACATTTACCACAAATTATAGGTATCTTATATTATTAGATACATTATTATAAAACATATTTTAGTTAATGAGTTATTGATACTTCAAGTGCAAAATGATGATATAAAACCATGATAAAAATGCACTTTTAAGTACTAATCAGAGGGAAACTGAAAGAACCGACTTAAGTCACGGAGTACCGTTATCCGCCATTTGACCGGGGTGAGAGAAACTAGCAAAAATCACTCAAAAAGAAACACAAAAAAAAAAATAAGAAAAACAACATAATCAACCTTTATCTACAAGTGACATGACGAACAGGTTGATGTCTTCTCCCAAGTACAGGAGTGTCGAAGTAATAAATAACCCGGCAAGACCGGGGTCGAACCACAGGGAGGTTAATTGTACAAATTATAAACAACAATTATAAAACAACAATAACAACAACAACAATAGTAATAATAATAATAATAATAATAATAGTAGTAGTAGTAGTAGTAGTAGTACTAATAATAATAATAATAATATTACAAATAATAATAATAATAGTAAAGAAAGAGAAGAAGAAGAAGATGATGATGATGAGAACTTAGAGATGAAATATTAATGTAAGGATTAAACAATAATAATAACAAATGTCAAGGTTAGAGGTTCCACTAATGGTATATCAAACAAGTATAGTATAAACTCTTATTATTGAATTGGAAACCACACACAAAGGAGGTTCCAATCAGATTATATATTGTTAACATGATTACATTAGTCATCTTATTCAATTAATGCTAATACTTGTAAATCTCGTCAAGCATTCATGATTATAACTTATGTTAACAACAAATCAAGTTCCTTTCATAGCTCAGGTGTCGGTTATACCATACATTATGGGCTATGAAAGTGCCAAGCATTTGTTGTACCAAGTGTTATACAACATAAATCAAGATTAGTCATTTAACAAGCAAAGTATTAAAGAGTGAACAAGATAACAAATATAAAACATGTTAGTATCAAACATTAAAGTCCATATTAAGTTTACATTATACTTATTCTCACACCATTAGTGTAACCTTTTCACCTTGACATAATTAACTTAGCTAGACATAATGAAAGAAAGGAAAACAAATAAACAAAATAAGAACATAAAAGTTAACTAAGTAAAGGAAAGGAAATGAAAGGCATAAACTTAATATTAATGAAAGCAAAGCGTAAACATTACAAAAAATACAAAGAGAGAAAGGAAGAGCATGATCTTGATCTGGAAACCAAGATGCCTAAATGCATGGCAAATACCTCCTTTTATAGGCCAAAATTGGGAACTATTGATTTGATGACTAATTGATAAGTGGGTGGCCAACTTTTGACTTGGTGACAATCCTTATCTTCTCTTGTCTGCCCAAAACATCATTGATAACGTCAAAATTAGAGCCAGTTGTAAACATGAAAGTTGTAGGCAATTGTCTCAGCTTTCTTGTGTAAATGATTCAGCTCATTTGGACTTCTAGAACTCCAGATATGGCCAAAATACCGAACAGTGCTCGGGCTGGAAGACAGATTCGGGCTTCTTTGTTGTTGCTACAATTTGGACTTGATAATGGCCTTTTTAGATCTTGGGCTCCATATGAAAGTTGTAGGCCTATGTCTTACCTTTCTATCCATATAATTTGGACCTAAATCTGAGATCTGTAGCTCCAGATATAACCCAATGACCGAATAGTGTTCCGGTTTGGATTACACCGACATCTTTTTTCTAAGTTTGACCATCTCTTTATCCTTGCAATTTAAGTTCTTCAAGTCATCAATCAATCTTTTCATTTATTTGATAGGCCTGCATTAAAAATAGACATTTACCACAAATTATAGGTATCTTATATTATTAGATACATTATTATAAAACATATTTTAGTTAAGGAGTTATTGATACTTCAAGTGCAAAATGATGATATAAAACCATGATAAAAATGCACTTTTAAGTACTAATCACACCCCTCAACCAGCTTATTACTAGTCCCTAGTAATTAAAGCGTTAAAACAATTTGCAAATTTCACAAAGCAAGGTATTCATCATTTAACTTCCATTAATCTATCCAGATAAACAAACTCTCATTTAATTTATATATCTGCTCAATACCTCTTAACAAGATATTAATAAATCTTTTTTTTTTGTGCTCAATGTATCAACACATAATTATGGGGCTTTTCTTGGAAGAAAACAAAATTTTTATTCTAACGTTTAAGGTTAACTTCCTTGGGTTGGGATTACTATTTCTGTCTTTTTTTTTTTTGTTTTGTTTTTTTTAAATCTATATACATATAATTTAAAAACATCATGCATCTTTAACCCATGTAATGAGCTTTCAGCTAATGACTCCTAGACCAGTTGGTCTTAGGGCATTAGGTGTTAAGACCCCCCTACGAGCTTAGTAACTTGGGTCGCAGATACTGATATGTAGATAGTGCAATGTTTGATTTCCTTAAGCTTTTCTCCTCAACCCATGTAACAAGCGTTGGGCCAATAGCTCCCAAGTCAGTTGACTTTAGGGTATTAGGTGTTAAAACACCCCTTCGGGCTTAATTGCTTAGGTTAGGGAGGCTACGAAATCAAATTTATCTACATTTTTATTATCATCATTTTTTATTTTTTTTTCTTTTTTTTTCATGTTTTTTTTTAATTATATACAATCCCTTTCCCTTAGTTGTTACCTTTAACAAAAGAACATAAATAATGTAATAATCCAATATGCAACCCACAATCATATGTTAAAGTGTGTGTGTGTGTAAATTAAGGTTTAAAAATACATGTTAAATAAGTATATGAGCATAATTAAGTGGTAACAATACGAGAGTTTGTAAACCTGAATATTTCAGGAAGTATTGTAATAGACCTTGTTAAGAATGGTTACTAAGATGCGTCTCAAGAGTCACTTTAACAAAAGAACTCCTTTACTCTGCCATCCTAGTAACAACAATTATGCACATGCTTTATGAAACGAAAAACAATTTTTTTTTTTATCAACTACTACCCTCTCCCCCCAACCAAAACGAGACATTGTCCTCAATGTTCTAAGGTAGAAAGATAGAGTATAAAAGATATCACCTGAAATAACGAACACTGACAAAACCTGAAACACACTGAAACAAAAATAAGAAATAATAAAACCAAAAGACACAAAAATTCACAAATGAAGGCTCAAATCCAATCTAAGCTTTTTACGGCTTTCCTTAGATGACCAATTTATGCGACTCATGGAAGGATCAATCACAGGAATGAAAGATTGTAGTTGGTCAATCAATTGTTCAGCAGTAGAAGCAGAGATTATGATTTGTCGTGCAGAAGATGTTAGAAATTCCTGTTCCACAGCATGATCAAGAAAAGACAACAACTTATCATAATAACCATTAACATTTAACAAACATATGGGTTTATGGTGAATGTGCAATTGAGCCCAAGAGGAAATATGAAAGATCTCTTCCAATGTGCCTAGACCACCTGGTAAAGCAATGAAAGCATCAGCATGGTTAAACATTGCATTCATTCGAGCCGACATTGTGGAGACCTGAAGTTCCTCTCCAATTGTTTTTCCAATGATGTCCCCTTGTGCCAAAGCTTCAGGGACGACCCCCAAAACTTGACTACCTCCTAGAAATACAGCTATTGACACACCTCCCATTAACCCAAGACTGCCTCCCCCATACACTAAATGAATCTTTCTCTCAGCTAGCACCTGACCAAGATGATTTGCTGATTCTAAAAACTCTTTTTCTTTCCCAGGACTAGATCCACCGAAAACACAAATATTTCTTATTTGATGACTTGAGGAACTTGCCATTTTTACACACTTCTGTATTTGTTGAATGTATGGGTTGAGTAGAAATGAAAGGAAGGAAAATAGGGTTTTATAGATGAGAAAGTAGAAAGGCAATCATAACATCTATATGTAGAAAGATCATTCCAACCAGTTGATTCATTTTCATTAAGAAAATTATCAAAGTAAGCTTTCAAACGATGTCCATTTTCCTTAAAATCATTGTCATTCATTGAATTCTCAATATCACAGGCCCCATAAGGATTAGTCCATCTTAATCTTAGCTCTTTAGGGAATGCATAGAGTTGAGAATCACAAAACAAAACTTTTTGACCAGTGTCAACTTTTTGACAATTTGCACAAGTTTTGCAGAATGCATGCGTGTCCTTGAACATGGTAGGCCAATAAAATCCATTTTGAAAGATTTTTGCAATTGTCTTTTTTGACGAGAAATAACTTCCACATGCTTCAGAATGACAAAGTTTAAAGACACTACTTACCTCATTGTCGGGAATGAATCTTTGAAATATTTGATCAGGACAATATTTGAATAAGTTAGGGTTATCACAATGAAAATTCTTCACTTCGTTCAAAAACTTTTCTTTGTCTTGGGTACTCCAATCAGGTGGCAAATCTCCTAAAGAAAGAAAATTGATATTTTTATGATACCAAGGCATTGGACTAAGAGAAAGTAAGGATTCGTTAGGAAAGTAATCATCCATTGGTGTGATGTCAGATGTCAAATCTGTTGTCACTGTTGACAAAAGATTCGCATCAACATTTTCGGTGCTTGTTTCATCCGCGATTTCTTCCTCAGAATAATTCATTTGCAAATCTTCAGTTTCATCCAATTCATTTTTACTTAAAGTAGATTCAAGTTGATCATAAACTAATTCATCAATATGATCTACTTGTAAATCATTATCATCTCCAGGTTGCTTGCAAATGTTGAAAATATTCATCTCCAATGTCATGTTTCCAAATGATAGCTTCATCAATCCATTCCTACAATTAATCAATGCGTTAGAGGTTGCAAGAAACGGACGTCCTAAAATAACAGGAAATGAATTACATGCTTCAACAGGTTCTGTATCCAAGACAATAAAATCCATAGGATAAATGAATTTATCGACTTGTACTAACACATCTTCAATTATTCCTCTAGGCACTTTTACAGATCTATCGGCAAGTAAAAGAGATATAGAAGTTGGTTTTAACTCACCTAGATTGAGACTCTGAAAGACTGAATATGGAAGTAAATTCACACTAGCACCAAGATCAAGTAAGGCTCTTTCAATTTTATGGTCTCCAATAAAGCAAGAAATTGTAGGACAACCAGGGTCTTTATATTTCAAAGCATTATTGTTTTGAAGAATAGCACTTACTTGTTCGGCTAGAAAGGCTTTCTTTTTCACATTCAGTTTCCTCTTCACAGTGCATAGATCTTTCAAAAATTTAGCATAGGAAGGAACCTGTTTAATAGCATCCAGCAAAGGTATATTGATCCTTACCTGTTTGAAAATTTCATAAATTTCAGAATTGTGATTGACTTTCCTTTGTTTGGTCATGGCTTGAGAAAATGGAAGTGCTGGCGGTGAATCAGTCGTTTCTTTGCAATTTTCAGATTCATCCCTTCCTTACCCTCAGAGATTGACTCATCATCTTTCTCATAAGGTTCAAGAGAGGGTTTTTCAATAACTTTACCACTGCGCAGAGTAGTGACTGATTTGACTTGATCCATGTGTTGGCTTTCGGAACTACTTGCATTTGCATTGTATTGCCCTTTGGGATTTTGTTGTGTTTGAGATGGAAACTTACCTTTCTCTTGGAAACTAAGAGCAGATGTTAATTTAGCAAGAGTATCTTTAAAATCTGTCATGTTTTGAGCAAGTTGAGTATTGATTGTCTCTTGCTTTTCAATGAATGCATGCAATGTTTCCTCAAGATTTCTTCTAAGCAGTGGAGCATAAGGAGGTGTATATCCATGAGAATTTTGGAAATTGTGGTGTGCTTGAATTGGTGGTTGTGAAGTTTGTGCATTGTTGTTCTCACTCTTCCAATTAAAATTTGGGTGATTTCTCCAACCAGGGTTGTATGTTTGGGAGTATGGGTTGTAGTTGGCCCTTTGGAAACTGTTTAAAGCATGGGCTTGTTCATGGAGACATTCCTTAAAGAAGGCAAGGTTGGACAATCGTTGGTTAAGTGTTCATTTGTTTCACAAATTTGACACACAATGTTTTCAACAGATTTTAATTGACCACTCTTTTTCAATTCTAGTGCCTCGACTTTTCTAGCTAAAGATGCAAACTTGGCTTGAAGGTCATGATCTTCCCTAAGGTTGTACATACCTCCACTAGATGTATGAGGTTGAGTTTTACTCAGTGCCTCATAAGTACCCGCGGTGTCCCAATTTTGAGCATTTTCAGCTAACAAGTCTAAGTACTCCATTGGTTCATCAGGGTCTTTATCTTCAAAAGTTCCATTGCACATCAATTCAACCATTTGCCTATCTTTAGGTGTTAACCCTTCATAGAAATGTGAAACCAATCTCCATGTTTCAAAACCATGATGAGGGCAAGTACTAAGCAAATCTCGATACCTATCCCAACATTGGTAAAATGTTTCTCCTGGTTTTTGAGTGAAAGTGGTGATTTGTCTCTTGAAAGAGTTTGTTCTATGAGATGGGAAAAACTTCTTTAAAAACTGTTGTTGCATTTCATCCCAAGCACGAATGGATCCTGGTCTTAAATTTTGTAGCCATGTTTTAGCTTTATCTTTTAATGAAAAAGGAAAAAGCTTTAATCTAATGGTGTTCATGCTACAATTTAAATTATTATATGTGTTGCAGACCTCCTCAAATTCCCTTAAATGCAAGTATGGATTTTCCAATTCTAAGCCATGAAAAGAAGGTAAAAGTTGAATAGTGCCTGGTTTAAAATTAAAATGAGATGCATCAGGAGGAAAAGCTATGCATGATGGTGCGCTTGTTCTTGTGGGATTCATGTGGTCTCTAAGTGTTCTAGCACGGTTATTCTCATTATTCTCATTTTGAAGTGATTGATTATCTTCTTCGGCCATATTTTCTGAAAATGATGAGGATCTCCTACAAAGTCTACCACTTGATGTACGTGACCACACTCTCATGCACGTGTAGGAATAAAATAAAAGGAAGAAGAAAACAAAAGAAGAAGGAAGAAAACAAAATAAGGAGAAACAAAATAAAAGAGACAAAGTTATATATAAGAAAAGTGAAAAGAGAAAATAAAATAAATATTATAATTTATACAAGGACTTACCTCCCCGGCAACGGCGCCAAAAACTTAACACGACTAAAAGGTTGATGTCTTCTCCCAAGTGCAGGAGTGTCGAAGTAATAAATAACCCGGCAAGACCGGGGTTGAACCACAGGGAGGTTAATTGTACAAATTATAAACAACAATTATAAAACAACAATAACAACAACAATAATAGTAATAATAATAGTAATAATAATAATAATAATAGTAGTAGTAGTAGTAGTAGTAGTAGTACTAATAATAATAATAATAATAATAGTAATAATAATAATAATAATAATAATAATAATAAAGAAAGAGAAGAAGAAGAAGATGAGGATGATGAGAACTTAGAGATGAAATATTAATGTAAGGATTAAACAATAATAATAACAAATATCAAGGTTAGAGGTTCCACTAATGGTATATCAAACAAGTATAGTATAAACTCTTATTATTGAATTGGAAACCACACACAAAGGAGGTTCCAATCAGATTATATATTGTTAACATGATTACATTAGTCATCTTATTCAATTAATGCTAATACTTGTAAATCTCATCAAGCATTCATGATTATAACTTATGTTAACAACAAATCAAGTTCCTTTCATAGCTCAGGTGTCGGTTATACCATACATTATGGGCTATGAAAGTGCCAAGCATTTGTTGTACCAAGTGTTATACAACATAAATCAAGATTAGTCATTTAACAAGCAAAGTATTAAAGAGTGAACAAGATAACAAATATAAAACATGTTAGTATCAAACATTAAAGTCCATATTAAGTTTACATTATACTTATTCTTACACCATTAGTGTAACCTTTTCACCTTGACATAATTAACTTAGCTAGACATAATGAAAGAAAGCAAAATAGATAAACAAAATAAGAACATAAAAGCTAACTAAGTAAAGGAAAGGAAATGAAAGGCATAAACTTGATATTAATGAAAGCAAAGCATAAACATTACAAAAAATACAAAGAGAGAAAGGAAGAGCATGATCTTGATCTGGAAACCAAGATGCCTAAATGTATGGCAAATGCCTCCTTTTATAGGCCAAAATTGGGAACTATTGATTTGATGACTAATTGATAAGTGGGTGGCCAACTTTTGACTTGGTGACAATCCTTATCTTCTCTTGTCTGCCCAAAACGTCATTGATAACGTCAAAATTGGAGCCAGTTGTATACATGAAAGTTGTAGGCAATTGTCTCAGCTTTCTTGTGTAAAACATTTAGCTCATTTGGACTTCTAGAACTCCAGATATGGCCAAAATACCGAACAGTGCTCGGGCTGGAAGACAGATTCGGACTTCTTTGTTGTTGCTACAATTTGGACTTGATAATGGCCTTTTTAGATCTTGGGCTCCATATGAAAGTTGTAGGCCTATGTCTTACCTTTCCATCCATATAAATTGGACCTAAATTTGAGATCTGTAGCTCCAGATATGACCCAATTACCGAATAGTGTTCCGGTTTGGATCGCACCGACATCTCTTTTCTAAGTTTGGCCATCATATCTGGAGCTACAGATCTCAAATTTAGGTCCAATTTATATGGATGGAAAGGTAAGACATAGGCCTATAACTTTCATATGGAGCCTAAGATCTAAAAAGGCCATTATCAAGTCCAAATTGTAGCAACAACAAAGAAGCCCGAATCTATCTTCTAGCCCGAGCACTGTTCGGTATTTTGGCCATATCTGGAGTTCTAGAAGTCCAAATGAGCTAAATGTTTTACACAAGAAAGCTGAGACAATTGCCTACAACTTTCATGTTTACAACTGGCTCCAATTTTGACGTTATCAATGACGTTTTGGGCAGACAAGAGAAGATAAGGATTGTCACCAAGTCAAAAGTTGGTCACCCACTTATCAATTAGTCATCAAATCAATAGTTCCCAATTTTAGCCTATAAAAGGAGGCATTTGCCATGCATTTAGGCATCTTGGTTTCCAGATCAAGATCATGCTCTTCCTTTCTCTCTTTGTATTTTTTGTAATGTTTATGCTTTGCTTTCATTAATATCAAGTTTATGCCTTTCATTTCCTTTCCTTTACTTAGTTAGCTTTTATGTTCTTATTTTGTTTATCTATTTTGCTTTCTTTCATTATGTCTAGCTAAGTTAATTATGTCAAGGTGAAAAGGTTACACTAATGGTGTAAGAATAAGTATAATGTAAACTTAATATGGACGTTAATGTTTGATACTAACATGTTTTATATTTGTTATCTTGTTCACTCTTTAATACTTTGCTTGTTAAATGACTAATCTTGATTTATGTTGTATAACACTTGGTACAACAAATACTTGGCACTTTCATAGCCCATAATGTATGATGAGAACTTGATTTGTTGTTAACATAAGTTATAATCATGAATGCTTGATGAGATTTACAAGTATTGGCATTAATTGAATAAGATGACTAATGTAATCATGTTAACAATATATAATCTGATTGGAACCTCCTTTGTGTGTGGTTTCCAATTCAATAATAAGAGTTTATACTATACTTGTTTGATATACCATTAGTGAAACCTCTAACCTTGACATTTGTTATTATTATTGTTTAATCCTTACAATAATTTTCCATCTCCAAGTTCTCATCATCTTCTTCTTCTTCTCTTTCTTTATTATTATTATTATTATTATTATTATTGTTGTTGTTGTTGTTGTTGTTGTTGTTGTTTTATAATTGTTGTTTATAATTTGTACAATTAACCTCCCTGTGGTTCGACCTCGGTCTTGCCGGGTTATTTATTACATCGACACTCTTGCACTTGGGAGAAGACATCAACCTTTTCGTCGTGTCAAGTTTTTGGCGCCGTTGCCGGGGAGGTAAGTTCTTGTATAAATTATAGTAGTTATTTTATTTTCTCCTTTCACTTTTCTTGTATATAACTTTGTTTCTTTTCTTTTGTTTCTTTTTATTTTGTTTTCTTCCTCTTTCTTTTGCTTTCTTCTTCTTTTTTATTTTATTCCTACACGTGCATGAGAGTGTGGTCACGTACATCAAGTGGTAGACTTTGTAGGGTATCCTCATCATTTTCAGAAAGTATGGCTGAAGAAGATAATCAATCACTTCATAATGAAAATAATGAGAATAACCGTGCTAGAACACTTAGAGACCATATGAATCTCACAAGAACAAGTGCACCATCATGCATATTTTTTCCTCTCGATGCATCTCATTTTAATTTTAAACCAGGCATTATTCAACTTTTACCTTCTTTTCATGGTTTAGAATTTGAAAATCCATACTTGCATTTAAGGGAATTTGAGGAGGTGTGCAACACATATAATAACTTAAATTGTAGCATGAACACCATCAGATTAAAGCTTTTTCCTTTTTAATTAAAAGATAAAGCTAAAACATGGCTACAAAATTTACGACCAGGATCCATTCGTGTTTGGGATGAAATGCAACAACAGTTTTTAAAGAAGTTTTTTCCATCTCATAGAACAAACTCTTTCAAGAGACAAATTACCACTTTCACTCAAAAACCAGGAGAAACATTTTACCAATGTTGGGATAGGTATCGAGACTTGCTTAGTACTTGCCCTCATCATGGTTTTGAAACATGGAGATTGGTTTCACATTTCTATGAAGGGTTAACACCTAGAGATAGGCAAATGGTTGAATTGATGTGCAATGGAACTTTTGAAGATAAAGACCCTGATGAAGCAATGGAGTACCTAGACTTGTTAGCTAAAAATGCTCAAAATTGGGACACCGCGGGTACTTATGAGGCACCGAGTAAAACTCAACCTCATACATCTAGTGGAGGTATGTACAACCTTAGGGAAGATCATGACCTTCAAGCCAAATTTGCATCTTTAGCTAGAAAAGTTGAGGCACTAGAATTGAAAAAGAGTGGTCAATTAAAATCTGTTGAAAACATTGTGTGTCAAATCTGTGAAACAAATGAACACTCAACCAATGATTGTCCAACCTTGCCTTCTTTTAAGGAATGTCTCCATGAACAAGCCCATACTTTAAACAATTTCCAAAGGCCCAACCACAACCCATACTCCCAAACATACAACCCTGGTTGGAGAAATCACCCAAATTTCAGTTGGAAGAGTGACAATGCACAAACTTCACCACCACAGTTCCAAGCACACCATAATTTCCAAAATTATCATGGATATGCACCTCTTTATGCTCCACCTCCTACAAGAAAGTTTGAGGAAACTTTGTATGCATTCATTGAAAAGCAAGAGACAATCAACACTCAACTTGCTCAAAGCATAATAGATTTTAAAGATACTCTTGCAAAATTCACATCTGCTCTCAATTTTCAAGAGAAAGGTAAGTTTCCATCTCAACCACAGCAAAATCTCAAGGAGCAATACAATGCAAATACAAGTAGTTATGGAAGCCAACATATGGATCAAGTCAAATCAGTCACTACTCTGCGCAGTGGTAAGGTTATTGAAAAACCCTCTCTTGAACCTTATGAGAAAGATGATGAGTCAATCTCTGAGGGTAAGGAAGGCGATGAATCTGAAAATTGCAAAGAAAAGACTGATTCTCCGCCAGCACTTGCATTTTCTCATGCCATGACCAATCAGGAAGAAATCGAGGATGAAAAAGGCATCGAAAAGGTTGATGCGAATCTTTTATCAAAAGTGACAACAGATTCGACACCCGACATCACACCAATTGATGATTACTTTCCTGATGAATCTCTACTTTCTCTTAATTCAATGCCTTGGTTTGCTAAAAATATCAATTTTCTTGCTTCAGGATTTTTGCCAACTCATTGGAGTATTGAAGACAAAAGAAAATTTTTGAGCAACGAGCAAAATTTTTATTGGGATGACCCTTACTTATTCAATTATTGTCCTGATCAAATATTTCAAAAATGCATTCTCGACAATGAGGTAAGTAATTTCATTAAATTTTGTTACTCTAAGGCATGTGGGGATCATTTCTCATCAAAAAAGAGGATTGTAGAAATCTTACAAAGTGAATTTTACTGGCCCATCATATTCAAGGAGTCAGATGCATTCCGCAAAAACTGTGAAAATTGTCAGAAGGTGGGATTTATTTCAAAACACAAAGAGTCTTTAGATAATCTTCTATTGACTCTTAAGTCTCATCATAGTCGAGATAAGCATTGTGTAATTCATGACTTATGAACCCATTTTCATAAAGAACATACTTGACTTAGTCTTGGGAATCTGACTAAAAAAGACCCTGTTTGCTAGTTTTTAAGAAAACTGGATGGGAAGCCTATCCCCGACCCATTGAGGGCGTTTAAGCTGTTCTTGGACGTAAAACCAAGGGAAGATGTGAGCCACATTCACAACTACGATTTGAATTTTTTTTGTTTGTAAAAACTTGTGTCTTTTGGTTTTATTATTGTGTTTTGTTATTTCTTATTTTTGTTTCAGTGTGTTTCAGGTTTTGTCAGTGTTCGTTGTTTCAGGTGATATCTTCTATACTCTATCTTTCTACCTTACAACATTGAGGACAATGTCTCGTTTTGGTTGGGGGGAGAGGGTAGTAGTTGATCAAAAAAAAATTGTTTTTCATTTCATAAAGCATGTGCATAATTGTTGTTACTAGGATGGCAGAGTAAAGGAGTTCTTTTGTTAAAGTGACTCTTGAGACGCATCTTAGTAACCATTCTTAACAAGGTCTATTATAATACTTCCTGAATATTTCAGGTTTACAAACTCTCGTATTGTTACCACTTAAGTTTGCTCATATACTTATTTAACATGTATTCTTAAACCTTAATTTACACACACACACTTTAACATATGATTGTGGGTTGCATATTGGATTATTACATTATTTATGTTCTTTAATTAAAGGTAACAACTAAGGGAAAGGAATTGTATATAATTAAAAAAAAAGAAAAACATAAAAAAAAGAGAAAAAAAAAAGAAAAAAAAGAAAAAAAATGATGATAATAAAAATGTAGATAAGTTTGGTTTCGTAGCCTCCCTAACCTAAGCAATTAAGCCCGAAGGGGTGTTTTAACACCTAATACCCTAAAGTCAACTGACTTGGGAGCTATTGGCCCAACGCTTGTTACATGGGTTGAGGAGAAAAGCTTAAGGGAATCAAACATTGCACTATCTACATATCAGTATCTACGACCCGAGTTACTAAGCTCGTAGGGGTGTCTTAACACCTAATGCCCTAAGACCAACTGGTCTGGGAGTCATTAGCTGAAAGCTCGTTACATGGGTTAAAGATGCATGATATTTTTAAATTATATGTATATACATTTTAAAAAAAAAAGAAAAAAAAAAGAAGTAAAAAAAAAGACAAAAATAATAATCCCATCCCAAGGAAGTTAACCTTAAACATTAGAACAAAAATTTTATTTTCTTCCAAGAAAAGCCCCATAATTATGTGTTGATACATTGAGCACAAAAGAAAGGTTTATTAATATCTTGTTAAGTGGTATTGAGCAGATATATAAATTTAATGAGAGTTTGTTTATCTGGATAGATTAATGGAAGTTAAATGATGAATACCTTGCTTTGTGAAATTTGCAAATTGTTTTAACGCTTTGATTACTAGGGACTAGTAATAAGCTGGTTGGGGGGTGTGATTAGTACTTAAAACTGCATTTTTATCATGGTTTTATATCATCATTTTGCACTTGAAGTATCAATAACTCCTTAACTAAAGCATGTTTTATAATAATATATCTAATAATATAAGATACCTTTAATTTATGGTAAATGTTCATTTTAAATGCAGGGCTATCACATAAATGAAAATATTGATTGATGACTTTAAGATCTTAAATTGCAAAGGCAAAGAGATGGCCAAACTTAGAAAAGAGATGTCGGTGCAATCCAAACCAGAACACTGTTTGGTAATTGGGTCATATCTGGAGCTACAGATCTCAAATTTAGGTCCAATTTATATGGATGGAAAGGTAAGACATAGGCCTACAACTTTCATATGGAGCCCAAGATCTAAAAAGGCCATTATCAAGTCCAAATTGTAGCAACAACAAAGAAGTCCGAATCTGTCTTCCAGCCCGAGCACTGTTCGGTATTTTGGCCATATCTGGAGTTCTAGAAGTCCAAATGAGCTAAATGTTTTACACAAGAAAGCTGAGACAATTGCCTACAACTTTCATGTATACAACTGGCTCCAATTTTGACGTTATCAATGACGTTTTGGGCAGACAAGAGAAGATAAGGATTGTCACCAAGTCAAAAGTTGGCCACCCACTTATCAATTAGTCATCAAATCAATAGTTCCCAATTTTGGCCTATAAAAGGAGGCATTTGCCATGCATTTAGGCATCTTGGTTTCCAGATCAAGATCATGCTCTTCCTTTCTCTCTTTGTATTTTTTGTAATGTTTATGCTTTGCTTTCATTAATATCAAGTTTATGCCTTTCATTTCCTTTCCTTTACTTAGTTAGCTTTTATGTTCTTATTTTGTTTATCTATTTTGCTTTCTTTCATTATGTCTAGCTAAGTTAATTATGTCAAGGTGAAAAGGTTACACTAATGGTGTAAGAATAAGTATAATGTAAACTTAATATGGACTTTAATGTTTGATACTAACATGTTTTATATTTGTTATCTTGTTCACTCTTTAATACTTTGCTTGTTAAATGACTAATCTTGATTTATGTTGTATAACACTTGGTACAACAAATGCTTGGCACTTTCATAGCCCATAATGTATGGTATAACCGACACCTGAGCTATGAAAGGAACTTGATTTGTTGTTAACATAAGTTATAATCATGAATGCTTGACGAGATTTACAAGTATTAGCATTAATTGAATAAGATGACTAATGTAATCATGTTAACAATATATAATCTGATTGGAACCTCCTTTGTGTGTGGTTTCCAATTCAATAATAAGAGTTTATACTATACTTGTTTGATATACCATTAGTGAAACCTCTAACCTTGACATTTGTTATTATTATTGTTTAATCCTTACAATAATTTTCCATCTCCAAGTTCTCATCATCTTCTTCTTCTTCTCTTTCTTTATTATTATTATTATTATTATTACTACTACTACTATTAATATTATTATTATTGTTGTTGTTGTTGTTGTTATTGTTGTTTTATAATTGTTGTTTATAATTTGTACAATTAACCTCCCTGTGGTTCGACCCCGGTCTTGCCGGGTTATTTATTACTTCGACACTCCTGCACTTGGGAGAAGACATCAACCTTTTAGTCATGTCACTTATATTATTAGATATATTATTATAAAACATGCTTTAGTTAAGGAGTTATTGATACTTCAAGTGCAAAATGATGATATAAAACCATGATAAAAATGCACTTTTAAGTACTAATCAACAGCTCTCATTTCTTCTATTCCTACATCAGTTAATGTCAAGTTGGATGATTCCAATTTAATTAGAATTTTCATATGCAACTCTTGCTTGAAAGCAATGGCATTATGGGATATGTTGATGGATCAACTCACTGTCCACCTCAACTCAGCTCAACTTCATGCGAATCTGACATTACTTTTTAAAATGATGAATTCATAGTTTGGAAAATGCATGACCGAGCCATCATGCAATTGATCACTACTACATTATCACTTATTGTTATGTCTTGCACAATTGGTAGCACTAGCTTCAAGGATTTCTGGAATTGACTGAAGGAACAATTTTCAACTGTATCCAGAACTAACATTTTTCAGATGAAATCTAATCTATAAACAATCAAGAAAGGAGCAGATTTGGTTTCACAATATCTTTATCATACTAAGGAAGCTAAGGACTATCTCTCTACTGCTAATGTATACTTTGTTGATAAAGATATATTCATTCTGGCTTTAAATGGCTTGCCTACTGAGTATAACACATTCAGATATGTTATAAGGGGACGTGAGAATGTGATCTCCCTACATGAGTTTCGTTCATAGTTACTTGCAGAGGAAGTGATTGTAGAAGCATCAGCTCATTCTCCTCTACTGATAGCAATGACTGTAACTACAGATTTTCCTATGAATCATAGCTCATCTTCAACTATTAATAGAGGATTTAAGCCTTATAGTGGGAATAGAAACACTGGTAGAGGTCAGTTTAATTAGGGAACTAGACACTTTCACTCTAGACCGATGTTTTCTTCTATGACACATGAACGCCTACACTTTAATCTTGGAGTTTTTGGCCCTTCCCCTAATCAGCAGTTTCGTAGTCATTTTGTATCTATGATGCAAATCTGCCAATTATGCAATACTGAGGGCCATACTACTTGTTTTGTGATGCTTCCCTTTATTAAAAATCCAAATGTCATATATGTGGTCGCCTTAATCACACTATCTGGTTTTGCTTCTATAATGACAAAGGACTAAACTGTATTGGCATGCTGATTAGTACTTAAAAGTGCATTTTTTTAATGGTTTTATATCATCATTTTGCACTTGAAGTATCAATAACTCCTTAACTAAAGCATGTTTTATAATAATATATCTAATAATATAAGATACCTTTAATTTATGGTAAATGTTCATTTTAAATACAGGCCTATCACATAAATGAAAGGATTGATTGATGATTTGAAGAACTTAAATTGCAAGGATAAAGAGATGGTCAAACTTAGAGAAGAGATGTCGGTGCAATCCAAACCGGAACACTGTTCGGTAATTGGGTCATATCTGGAGCTATAGATCTCAGATTTAGGTCCAATTTATATGGATGGAAAGGTAAGACATAGACCTACAACTTTCATATGGAGCCTAAGATCTAAAAAGGTCATTATCAAGTCAAAATTGTAGCAACAACAAAGAAGCCCGAATCTGTCTTCCAACCCGAGCACTGTTCGGTATTTTGGCAATATCTGGCGTTCTAGAAGTCCAAATGAGCTAAATATTTTACACAAGAAAGCTGAGACAATTACCTACAACTTTCATGTTTACAACTGGCTCCAATTTTGACGTTATCAATGATGTTTTGGGCAAACAAGAGAAGATAAGGATTGTCACCAAGTCAACAGTTGGCCACCCACTTATCAATTAGTCATCAAATCAATAGTTCCCAATTTTGGCATATAAAAGGAGGCATTTGCCATGCATTTAGGCATCTTGGTTTCCAGATCAAGATCATGCTCTTCCTTTCTCTCTTTGTATTCTTTGTGATGTTTATGCTTTGCTTTCATTAATATCAAGTTTATGCCTTTCATTTCCTTTTCTTTACTTAGTTAACTTTTATGTTCTTATTTTGTTTATCTATTTTGCTTTCTTTTATTATGTCTAGCTAAGTTAATTATGTCAAGGTGAAAAGGCTACACTAATGGTGTAAGAATAAGTATAATGTAAACTTAATATGGACTTTAATGTTTGATACTAACATGTTTTATATTTGTTATCTTGTTCACTCTTTAATACTTTGCTTGTTAAATGACTAATCTTGATTTATGTTGTATAACACTTGGTACAATAAATGCTTGGCACTTTCATAGCCCATAATGTATGGTATAACCGACACCTAAGCTATGAAAGGAACTTGATTTGTTGTTAACATAAGTTATAATCATGAATGCTTGACGAGATTTACAAGTATTAGCATTAGTTGAATAAGATGACTAATGTAATCATGTTAACAATATATAATCTGATTGGAACCTCCTTTGTGTGTGGTTTCCAATTCAATAATAAGAGTTTATACTATACTTGTTTGATATACCATTAGTGGAACCTCTAACCTTGACATTTGTTATTATTATTGTTTAATCCTTACATTAATTTTCCATCTTCAAGTTCTCATCATCTTCTTCTTCTTCTCTTTCTTTATTACTACTACTACTACTACTACTACTATTATTATTATTATTATTATTATTTTTATTATTATTATTACTACTATTGTTGTTGTTGTTATTGTTGTTTATAATTGTTGTCTATAATTTGTACAATTAACCTCCCTGTGGTTCGACCCCGGTCTTGCCGGGTTATTTATTACTTCGACACTCCTGCACTTGGGAGAAGACATCAACCTTTTAGTCGTGTCAAGTTTTTGGCGCCGTTGCCGGGGAGGTAAGTTCTTGTATAAATTATAGTATTTATTTTTAGAGACAAATCACCACTTTCACTCAAAAACCAGGAAAAACATTTTACCAATGTTGGGATAGGTATCGAGATTTGCTTAGTACTTGCCCCCATCATGGTTTTGAAACATGGAGATTGGTTTCACATTTCTATGAAGGGTTAACACCTAAAGATAGGCAAATGGTTGAATTGATGTGCAATGGAACTTTTGAAGATAAAGACCCTGATGAACCAATGGAGTACTTAGACTTGTTAGCTGAAAATGCTCAAAATTGGGACACCGTGGGTACTTATGAGGCACCGAGTAAAACTCAACCTCATACATCTAGTGGAGGTATGTACAACCTTAGGGAAGATCATGACCTTCAAGCCAAGTTTGCATCTTTAGCTAGAAAAGTCAAGGCACTAGAATTGAAAAAGAGTGGTCAATTAAAATCTGTTGAAAACATTGTGTGTCAAATCTGTGAAACAAATGAACACTCAACCAATGATTGTCCAACCTTGCCTTCTTTTAAAGAATGTCTCCATGAACAAGCCCATGCTTTAAATAGTTTCCAAAGGGCGAACCACAACTCATACTCCCAAACATACAACCCTGGTTGGAGAAATCACCCAAATTTTAGTTGGAAGAGTGAGAACAACAATGCACAAACTTCACAACCACCATTTCAAGCACACCACAATTTCCAAAATTCTCATGGATATGCACCTCCTTATGCTCCACCTCCTAGAAGAAATCTTGAGGAAACATTACATGCATTCATTGAAAAGCAAGAGACAATCAATACTCAACTTGCTCAAAACATGACAGATTTTAAAGATACTCTTGCAAAATTAACATCTGCTCTCAGTTTCCAAGAGAAAGGTAAGTTTCCATCTCAACCACAACAAAATCCCAAGGGGCAATACAATGCAAATGCAAGTAGTTCCGGAAGCCAACACATGGATCAAGTCAAATCAGTCACTACTCTGCACAGTGGTAAGGTTATTGAAAAACCCTCTCTTGAACCTTATGAGAAAGATGATGAATCAATCTCTGAGGGTAAGGAAGGGGTTGAATTTGAAAATTGCAAAGAAAAGACTGATTCTCCGCCAGCACTTCCATCTCCTCAAGCCATGACCAAACAAAGGAAAGTCAATCACAACTCTGAAATTTTTGAAATTTTCAAACAGGTAAGGATCAATATACCTTTGTTGGATGCTATTAAACAGGTTCCTTCGTATGCTAAATTTTTAAAAGATCTATGCACTGTGAAGAGGAAACTAAATGTGAAAAAGAAAGCCTTTCTAGCTGAACAAGTAAGTGCCATTCTTCAAAACAATAATACTTTGAAATATAAAGACCCTGGTTGTCCTACAATTTCTTGCTTTATTGGAGAACATAAGATTGAAAAAGCCTTACTTGATCTTGGTGCTAGTGTGAATTTACTTCCATATTCAGTTTTTCATAGTCTCAATCTAGGTGAGTTAAAACCAACTTCTATATCTCTTTTACTTGCTGATAGATCTGTAAAAGTGCCTAGAGGAATAATTGAAGATGTGTTAGTACAAGTTGATAAATTCATTTATCCTGTGGATTTTATTGTCTTGGACACAGAACCTGTTGAAGCATGTAATTCATTTCCTGTTATTTTAGGACGTCCGTTTCTTGCAACCTCTAACGTATTGATTAATTGTAGGAATGGACTGATGAAGCTATCATTTGGAAACATGACATTGGAGATGAATATTTTCAACATTTGCAAGCAACCTGGAGATGATAAGGATTTACAAGAAGTAGATCATTTTGATGAATTAGTTTATGATCAACTTGAATCTACTTTAAGTAAAAATGAATTGGATGAATCTGAAGATTTGCAAATGATTTATTCTAAGGAAGAAATCACTGATGAAACAAGCACCGAAAATGTTGATGCGAATCTTTTGTCAACAGTGACAACAGATTCGACATTTGGCATCACACCAATCGATGATTACTTTCCTAATGAATCCTTACTTTCTCTTAGTCCAATGCCTTGGTATAATAAAAATATCAATTTTCTTGCTTTAGGAGATTTGCCAGCTCATTGGAGTACCCAAGACAAAGAAAAGTTTTTGAACGAAGTGAAGAGCTTTTATTGTGATGACCCTAACTTATTCAAATATTGTCCTGATCAAATATTTCAAAGATTCATTCCCGACAATAAGGTAAGTAGTGTCATTAAACTTTGTCATTCTGAAGTATGCGGAAGTTATTTCTCGTCAAAAAAGACAGCTGCAAAAATCTTTCAAAATGGATTTTATTGGCCCACCATGTTCAAGGACACGCATGCATTCTGCAAAACTTGTGAAAATTGTCAAAAGATTGATACTGGTCAAAAAGTTTTGTTTTATAATTCTCAACTCTATGCATTCCCTAGAGAGCTAAGACCAAGATGGAGCAATCCTTATGGGGCTTGTGATATTGAGAATTCAATTAATGACAATGATTTTAAGGGTAATGGACATCGTTTGAAAGCTCACTTTGATAATTTTCCTAGTGAAAATGAATCAACTGGTTTGAATGATCTTGTAGATAAAGGTTGATTATTTTGTTTTTCTCACATTGTTTTTGTGTTTCTTTTTGAGTGATTTTTGCTAGTTTCTCTCACCCCGGTCAAATGGCGGATAACGGTACTCCGTGACTTAAGTCGGTTCTTTCAGTTTCCCACAATTACTGATATCTGTGTATATATCTGTGCAATTCTTTGAATCTCTCTTCCAATTCTCATTTGAAAATGGACACTAATCTTGAAAAATTGAAAAAGTATTTTCCCGCTCTGCCTCAGAATGCGATTACAAAAATTTACCGTGCTAGATGTGCAAGATTGAGATTGTTAATGAATCATGGAATTTCTGAAGATATTCGGTGGTTGATTGAAGCAAAGGTCCGATTATCAGGTGAGTCCTCTAACTTCATTTCACACATGTCTGGAACAAGTAAAAGCACTTTTGCAAAGAAGCGTCGTGCAAAACAACTGGATGTCTGTCATCGATGTGCTAGATGGACTTGTAGTACACAATGTCGTTCTTTAGGAATGGTATCTATAAACCGTGAAGATAAAATACAATTCATTAAGGATGGCCTGAGTAAGGAGTCTTTAGATAATCTTCTATTGACTCTTGAGACGCATCCTAGTGGAGATGTGCATCGTGCAATTCATGATTTATGGCCACTATTTCATAAAGAACATGATCGACTTAGTCTTGGGAATCTGACTAAAAAAGACCTTGTTTGCCAGTTTTTAAGAAAACTGGATGGAAAGCCTATCCCCGACCCATAGAGGGCGTTTAAGCCGTTCTTGGACGTAAAACCAAGGGAACATGTGAGCCACAATCATAACTACCTGTACATACACATGCTTTTTCAAAAGTAAATAAATAAACAAATAAAGAGAGAGAGAGAGAGAGAGTGTGAGACTTCAGCTAGCCTACAGATAGGTGTTATGATTGCCTTTCTAATTTCTCATCTATAAAACCCTCTTTTCCTTCCTTTCATTTCTACTCAACCCATACATTCAACAAATACAGAAGTGTGTAGAAATGGCAAGTTCCTCAAGTCATCAAATAAGAAATATTTGTGTTTTCGGTGGATCTAGTCTTGGGAAAGAAAAGGAGTTTTTAGAATCAGCAAATCATCTTGGTCAGGTGCTAGCTGAGAGAAAGATTCATTTAGTGTATGGGGGAGGCAGTCTTGGGTTAATGGGAGGTGTGTCAATAGCTGCATTTTTAGGAGGTAGTCAAGTTTTAGGAGTTGTCCCTGAAGCTTTGGCACAAGGGGACAACATTGGAAAAACAATTGGAGAGGAACTTCAGGTCTTCACAATGTCGGCTCGAATGAATGCAATGTTTAACCATGCTGATGCTTTCATTGCTTTACCAGGTGGTCTAGGCACATTGGAAGAGATCTATCATATTTCCTCTTGGGCTCAATTGCACATTCACCATAAACCTATAGGTTTGTTAAATGTTAATGGTTATTATGATAAGTTGTTATCTTTTCTTGATTATGCTGTGGAACAGGAATTTCTAACATCTTCTGCACGCCAAATCATAATCTCTGCTACTACTACTGAACAATTGATTGACCAACTACAATCTTTCACTCCTGTGATTGATCCTTCCATGAGTCGCATAAATTGGTCATCTACGGGAAGCCGTAAAAAGTTTAGATTGGATTTGAGCCTTCATTTGTGAATTTTTGTGTCTTTTGGTTTTATTATTTCTTATTTTTGTTTCAGTGTGTTTCAGGTTTTGTCAGTGTTCGTTATTTCAGGTGATATCTTCTATACTCTATCTTTCTACCTTAGAACATTGAGGACAATGTCTCGTTTTGGTTGGGGGGAGAGGGTAGTAGTTGATAAAAAAAAAAATTATTTTTCATAAAGCATGTGCATAATTGTTGTTACTAGGATGGCAGAGTAAAAGAGTTCTTTTGTTAAAGTGACTCTTGAGACGCATCTTAGTAACCATTCTTAACAAGGTCTATTATAATACTTCCTGAAATATTCAGGTTTACAAACTCTCGTATTGTTACTGCTTAACTCTGCTCATATACTTATTTAACATGTATTCTTAAACCTTAATTTACACACACACACTTTAACATATGATTGTGGGTTGCATATTGGATTATTACATTATTTATGTTCTTTTGTTAAAGGTAACAACTAAGGGAAAGGGATTGTATATAATTAAAAAAAAAGAAAAAAGAAAAAAAAAATGATGATAATAAAAATGTAGATAAGTTTGGTTTCGTAGCCTCCCTAACCTAAGCAATTAAGCCCGAAGGGGTGTTTTAACACCTAATACCCTAAAGTCAACAGACTTGGGAGCTATTGGCCCAACGCTTGTTACATGGGTTGAGGAGAAAAGCTTAAGGGAATCAAACATTGCACTATCTATATATCAGTATCTGCGACTCGAGTTACTAAGCTCGTAGGGGTGTCTTAACACCTAATGCCCTAAGACCAACTGGTCTGGGAGTCATTAGCTGAAAGCTCGTTACATGGGTTAAAGATGCATGATGTTTTTAAATTATATGTATATAGATTTTTTTGATACTAACATGTTTTATATTTGTTATCTTGTTCACTCTTTAATACTTTGCTTGTTAAATGACTAATCTTGATTTATGTTATATAACACTTGGTACAACAAATGCTTGGCACTTTCATAGCCCATAATGTATGGTATAACCGACACCTGAGCTATGAAAGGAACTTGATTTGTTGTTAACATAAGTTATAATCATGAATGCTTGACGAGATTTACAAGTATTAGCATTAATTGAATAAGATGACTAATGTAATCATGTTAACAATATATAATCTGATT
This sequence comes from Populus pruinosa, assembly GCA_026413675.1. Taxonomy (NCBI): domain Eukaryota; kingdom Viridiplantae; phylum Streptophyta; class Magnoliopsida; order Malpighiales; family Salicaceae; genus Populus; species Populus pruinosa. The sequence goes on from CM048602.1 coordinate 9,921,125, forward strand.
GGAACCTCCTTTATGTGTGGTTTCCAATTCAATAATAAGAGTTTATACTATACTTGTTTGATATACCATTAGTGGAACCTCTAACCTTGACATTTGTTATTATTATTGTTTAATCCTTATATTAATTTTCCATCTTCAAGTTCTCATCATCTTCTTCTTCTTCTCTTTCTTTATTACTACTACTACTACTACTACTACTACTACTACTACTACTATTATTATTATTATTATTATTATTACTACTACTATTGTTGTTGTTGTTATTGTTGTTTATAATTGTTGTCTATAATTTGTACAATTAACCTCCCTGTGGTTCGACCCCGGTCTTGCCGGGTTATTTATTACTTCGACACTCCTGCACTTGGGAGAAGACATCAACCTTTTAGTCGTGTCACATGCATTCTATTGTTGCTTATCCTTCTCAGCAATCTTATCCTACACAATCATCAGCTATACAACATTCCTTATATCGAGCTCCTTTATCTCATCCCTCATTCTTATCTGTTTAGTTTTTAGACTCCTAGCCTACCATGTAAGCCATGCACATTATGCTCCACTTTGCACCTATAACATCCAATTCTTCAGGATCATCTCAAGTATGGCTCACTAATTCTGGTGCAACCAATCATATGATATTTGATTTGAATAATCTAACATTGGTCTCACCATATCCAATAGCTGACACAATTCATACTGTCAATGGTGAAGGTTTGGCAATATCTTATATTGGTCAATCTATCATCAATTCTTCTATGTCTTTAATTAAGTTGGATTTTGACTACTTGTTCCTCAATGAACTCAGAATCTATTATCAGTCCATTTACTTTGCTTTGATAATAACTGCTGGCTTATTTTTTATGCATTTTGCTATTGGATTCAGGATAAAGCCATAAGGAGGATTCTTTACAGAGGCTTGTGCAGTAATTGCTTGTATTCTATCCATGCCTCTGCATCCTCATCTTTCATTGAGCCTTCACCAGCTCAGGCATTTCTTGGCTAATTTTTTCAGTCCAATCTATGGCATCATAGGTTAGGACATCCCACAAATTTTATCATCTTCCTCATGCTGAATAAAGCTCATATTCATGTTCCCAAAACTTCTTCCCCTATGATGTGTCATCCTTGTATTGCAAGGAAAGTTAGCAATTGCCCTTTCCTTAACATCATCAAAAATTCATTTCTCCCTTTGCTATTATCCATATTGACTTGTGGGGACCTGCACCACGTGTCTTAGTGGATGGTTATAGATATTATACTATCTTTGTTGATGAATGTACATGTTTTTGTTGGTTGTTTCCCCTAGTCAATAAATATAATTTGTTCTCTATGTTTGCTGTATTATATTCCTTTCTTGTTACACAATATTCTGCTACTATTAAAATTCTATAGTTTGATGGGGGGGAATATACCTGCAATCGTTTAAAATAATTTCTTCTTGACAAAGGCATTGTCTATGATGTAACCATATTATTCGACAGTTTCACCCACATTTAACTAGTGTTTTACCCATGTTATATATATAAAATGCCTTGATATTCTTTGTTTTATGTTTTAAAGGTACTTTTGGATGAAAGATGTAAAAAGAAGTAAATTGGAGGTAATTGGTAGATTTGATATTTAGTCGATGTTTTGTGCATAACGTGAGTTCTAGAGGTAGAAATGAAGTGATTCTAGTTGCACTAAAAAGCTAGCATCCATACCATTCTAGAAATTTAATGTAAGAAAAATAAAAAGAGAAAGATCATGGAAATCACATCTTTCAAAGTCAAATCTTGCATTCTGCCACTGTTGACCTTTGTCCATTCAAAATTCAATATCTGGAGCTACAGAACTCCAATTGATGCAAACTCAATTGTTTTCGATTCTTGACTTAAAGGTCTATAAACTCCAAATTTCATCTAAAAATGATGTTGTAAACACCCAAAAGAAAAAAAAAATATAAATATAGATATATAGAACTAGTGACTCAGTTTTCGCTGCCGATTTCTAGATCGACAGCAACGCATTTTTCACTATTGATTTCTCGATCGGCATAATGTAGTTTTCATTGCTGATTTCTGCATCGGTAGCGATGCAGTTTCTACTGCTGATTTCTCGATCGGCAGCGATGCAGTTTTCGCTACCAATTTCTACATCGGCAACGAAGCAGTTTCTGCTGCCGATTTCTCGATCTACAGCGAAGTAGTTTCCGCTGCCAATTTCTTGATCGACAGCAACGCAGTTTCCACTACTAATTTCTGCATCTGTAGCGAAGCAGTTTTCACTATCGATTTCTCAATTAGCACCGATGCAATTTCTGCTGCTGATTTCTGCATCTGTAGCAAAGCAGTTTTTGCTATCGATTTCTGCATTGGTAGCGAAGCAGTTCCCGCTACAGATTTCTGCATCTACAGCGAAGCAGTTCTTACTATCGATTTCTACATCGGCAGCAAAACAATTTTTGTCTTAAAAATAAAATAATAATAATTTTCTTAAGGAGCTGAGAGGGAGGGGTAAAACTAGTTTTAGACAGACCAAAACAAGGATAAGAACACTTCTAAACCAACCCCTAAACACCCACCTCATTTAATGGGGAGAATAAATATAAGGAGGAGAGAGAAGGTAAACCTAGCTAGATTCGTAAGGTATGAGTCATGAAACTTCCTTCCTCTTCTCCTTAAGATCCAGAACCAGAAATGAAGAAGAAAAACCCTAAGAAAATTGACCTAAGACTTAAGCTAGCTGTAAAGAAAACAAAAATTAACTAAGAGGACAAGGAAAACAGAAATGAAATGAGGCCAATTTCAGAACATCTAACAAAGAAAAATGAATAAAATAGAAACAATAAATCATAATAGGGGGGCAACTTTAACTATGGGGTTGGCCGACATGTAATGTGTGTGTTTTGTTGGGATTGGTTGAAGGATTATGTGTTGGAATGGATAGTTTCAATGTGTGTATTCTGCTGGAATGATTGAAAGATATATGCTGTAATTGATGGTTTTCAATGTGTGTGTTTTGCAGCGAATTTTGATTCGCTGCCGAAACTATGTCGACCGCAGCGATTTCGGCAGCGAATTAGTATTCATTGTTGAAATTGAGTCTTCTACAGCGAAGTAGAATTTGCTGCCGAATTAGGTGTTCTACAGTGAAATTTTGATTCACTATGAAACTGTGTCGACTGCAGCGAATTAGTATTCGTTGCCGAAACCGAGTATTTTGTAGCAAATTAGAATTCGCTGTTGAAACCGAGTCTTCTACAGCGAATCAGCATTCACTTCAGAATTGTGTGTTATGTAGCAAATTTCAAATCGATGTCGAAACTGTGTCAACCACAGCGAATTAGTATTCGCTGCCGAAATTGAGTCTTTTCACAAGGAATTAGAATTCGCTGCCGAATTGGGTGTTTTGCAGTGAAATGAAAAACTTGCTGCCAAAAATATATCAATTGCAGCGAATTAGCATTCGCTGCCGAAACAGAGTCTTATGCAGCGAATCAGCATTCACTGCAGAATTGTGTGTTCTGCAGCGAATTTCAATTTGCAGCCGAAACTGTGTCGACCGCAGCGAATTAGTATTCGCTGTCGAAATTGAGTCTTCTGCAGTGAATTAGAATTCGCTGTCGAATTGGGTGTTCTACAGCGAAATTTTGATTCACCGCCAAAAATGTGTCGGCTGCAGCGAATTAGCATTCGTTGTCAAAATCGAGTCTTCTACAGCGAATCAGCATTCGCTATAGAATTGTGTTCTGTAGCAAATTTTGATTCGCTGCTGAATTTTATGTTCTGCAGCAAAATTACGATTTGCTGCTGAGACTATGTCGGCTGCAGTGAATCGCCGTTGAAGTTAAGTTGTCTACAGTAAATTAACATTCGCTGCTGAGTTTCATGTTCTATAATGAATTTGTGATTCACCACCGAAGTTGAGTTGGTTACAGCAAAATTATGATTCACTGCCAAAACTGAGTTATCCCCTACGAGTTAGCATCTGCTACTGGAATAGTGACACCGACAGCGAAACATTTTTTGCTACCGAACTGGCTGCCGGCAGCGAAACAGTTGTCACTACCGAGTTGGCAGCCTGTAGTGAACCAGTTCTCATTGCCGAATTTGGCAGCCTGCAGCGAACTAGCTCTCGCTGCCGATTTCTACAATGAGCCTCCTAGGCAAAAATGACTTAAATGTTAGTAACAATTTCATGGTATGATGTTGTAAAATATGGAACACTTGAATGTGAATATATGAACTTTTGAAATAAGTGTGGTGACAAATGTGATTCAAAAATACAAATATACTGATTTGTGACCATTGTTGTCTTAGGTGGTGCGGTCGGGATTGGACCATTGTCAAGACAAGAACAAACCATAAGTGGAGTAGGTATGTGACTTCCACTTTCCTTTTTCATATGTTAAATAATGTGATACTTTAACATAAATGTTACCATATTGTGTTAGAATAGATAACAGATTGTCAAACGTTAAATGTTGTTAAATGGTTGATTAGCTTTTACATAAAGGCATTTTACATATAAAACATGGACAAAACATTAGGTAAATGTGGGTGAAACAATCGAATAATATGGTTACATCAAATACCCCCACACTTAGCTCTTTCTCGTCCTCGAGAAAGGATAAATAAAATTAAATTAAAAATAACCATGATCAATCTCTTAATCTCCCATCAATGTCCAAGAGTACAAGCATTATAAATAAGAATATAATAAAAAAGAATAAAATAAATAAATTTTTATGAATTTGTTTACATGCAAACTTCAAAATTCAATCAATCATCGGTATTTAAATGAAATCTATGCCATGCCAAAGTGATAGGTCCTCTCATTGATATACACTCCAACACTCATGTGTTTAGGGTTTATGTGTCTAAATCTCTCAAATTCAATCAAAGAGTATGTTCTACCATAAGCTTGCTTTTCAATCTCATCTCCATTATTAATATATTACAAACAATGCATGAATCAAAAGGTCTTATTTTTCGGTTGTAATTGAGGTAAGGTTAAGGTGAGGTAAAAGAGAGTAAAAGAAAAGGTTCAAATCAAAGAAAGTAGAGCATTCCGAAAAATGATATTTCAAATAAGATATTCCATCAAATCTCATAAATTTTTCATCTTTAATCACCAATGCTTAACTGCTTTTGTTTTTAAGCATAAAATCTTAAGAACATAAAGGAACATTTTTTCTTCTTCTTTTTTTTTGTTTTTTTGTAATTTTGCCCATTTTTCATCAAGCATCACTTCTTCTGTCTTTTCACATAATTTCCAACCATAATTCCATGAAATATCACAAGTATATGCTCTACTAATCCTTGGCCAGGGGAAAAGGAAAAACATATATAAAGTTAAGGCTTATACATGGATAAAGAAAAGATAAATAAGCTCAAAAGGGGCTCACTAAGGATAATATGCTTTAGGTTGGCTTTTTGGTTCAAGTAATTGAAATTCCTAATGCCTTTATCATCTTCATGTATATTTGTAATGGAATATAATCTCAATAAGATATGAAGCAAGTTCTAGAGATACATATCATTGAAAGAATGCACACTCAAAGAATATAATGTGGAAGGCTCAAAAGCTTGCATTGGTATAACACTATAAAGTCAACATGACATATTCTCAAAGTCAATCCTTAAATTAATTAAACCTTAAAATTTGCATGCATACTCCTTCATTTGATTTATATCTTCATCTAACTCAATTAATTCTCATACATAATACTCATATGCTCAAAAATCAATGGGAGTTAAAAAGATCAAACACAATTTTTTTTTTAAAGAACAACAAAGAAAACTAAAATAAGAAAACCAAAATTCTTCCAATAAATACCCCCACACTTAAAACACAACATTGTCCTCAATGTTGAAATAAAAGCAAAGGAATATAAGAGAATGACATAAAATAAATTAAAATGCGAAAAGATAAAAGATAAGGAAAAAGAAAGCAAATCTGATTTTTTTTTTTGGTGCTGGGTTGCCTCCCAGTAAGCGCTTTTGTTTTATGTCATTGGCTTGACATGTGGCATGCTCATTCTTCATAGATTGGTTCAGCTAACTCTATAGAAGCGGTGAGTTCTACCGTCCAACCTTCATAGAAAGGTTTCAAACGATGTCCATTGACCTTGAGTACTTTGCTGGTTTCTAAACTTGTAATTTCAACTGCACCATAAGGAAAAATATTAGAAACAACAAAGGGTCCAATCCAACGAGAGCGCAAATTTCCAGGAACAAGTTTCAAATGTGAATGATAAAGAAGGACTTTGTTTCCAACATGAAATTCCTTTCTTATAAGCATTCGGTCATGAAAATTCTTAGTCTTTTCTTTGTAAATTTTTACATTCTCGTAAGCATCATTTCGAATTTCTTCCAACTCTTGCAGTTGCAATTTTCTTGCAATCCCAGCAGCATCATAATCCATGTTGCATTGTTTAATGGCCCAAAAAGCTTTGTGTTCAAGCTCCACTGGTAGATGACATGCTTTCCCATAAATCATTATATAAGGTGACATTCCTATAGGTGATTTATAAGCAGTCTTATAAGCCCAAAGTGCATCTCCAAGGCGTAGACTCCAATCTCGTCGGTTAGGTTGCACTGTTTTCTCCAAAATGGACTTGATTTCTCGATTAGAAATTTCAGCTTGGCCATTCGTTTGCGGATGATATGCTGTGGATGTTCGATGAGTCACATGATATTTGCGTAGCAATGCTTCCATGGAACGATTGCAGAAATGAGTGCCACGATCACTGATGATAGCTTTAGGGATGCCAAACCTATCAAATATATGAGTCCTGACAAAATCTAAAACAATCTTAGCATCGTTAGTTCGTGTGGCTTTCGCCTCAATCCATTTGGACACATAATCAACAACAAGAAGAATATAAAGATTTCCAAAAGAAGAAGGAAATGGACCCATAAAGTCAATACCCCAAACATCAAAAATTTCACTTACAAAAATATTTGTTAAAGGCATTTGATTTTTATGAGTGATATTACCTGTTCTTTGGCATTTTTCACATGATTTGCAGAAGTGATATGCATCTTTAAAAATAGAAGGCCAATAGAAACCACTTTGAAGTACCTTGTGGGCTGTTCTTTTTGCTCCAAAATGCCCACCACAAGAATGAGAATGACAAAAAGTGAGAATAGAATGAAATTCATCCTGTGGTACACATCTCCTTACTACTTGATCCACACAAAATTTCCACAAGTAAGGAGTATCCCAAAAATAATATTTAGCATCAGCTCGTAACTTGTCCTTTTGGGATGTAGACAAACCTGGAGGGAATTCTTTAGTAACTAAATAGTTCACCAAATCAGCATACCATGGTCTTGTAGAGGAGTGCAACATATACAATTGTTCATCAGGAAATGTTTCTCTTATTGTTTCAGTTGGAATATCATCGGTCCTCAGTCGACTCAAGTGATCAGCCACATGGTTTTCGGCACCTTTTTTGTCTTTGATCTCAAGATCGAATTCTTGTAAAAGCAAGATCCACCTAATCAGTCTTGGTTTGGACTCCTTCTTCTTCAAAAGATACCTGAGAGCTGCATGGTCAGTAAAAACAATGACTTTTGTACCAAGTAGATATGACCTGAATTTTTCAAGAGCAAACACCACTGCAAAAAGTTCCTTTTCAGTTGTATGGTAATTGCATTGTGCTCCATCCAACATGCGAGAAGCGTAGGCAATAACATGCAAATTCTTCCCAATTCTTTGCCCAAGCACAACTCCTACCGCATAGTCACTCGCATCACACATTATCTCAAAAGGTTCATCCCAATTTGGTGGTTGGATGATAGGGGCAGATGTGACACGTCTCTTAAGCTCATCATGGGCATCTTTATAGGCTTGATCAAACACAAAATCCACTTCTTTGGCTAATAGTCTGCATAAAGGTGCTGCAATCTTCGAGAAATCTTTGATAAAGCGTCGATAGAAACCTGCATGACCTAGAAAAGAACAAACTTCCCTCACGCATGAGGGGTAAGGCAATGATGAAATAACATCTATCTTAGCTTTATCAACTTGTAATCCACGTGAAGACACAACATGCCCAAGAACTATTCCTTGTTCTACCATAAAATAACACTTTTCATAGTTCAAGACAAGGTGTGTTTCAATGCACCTTTTTAGGATCAAAGATAAATTTTCTAGACATTTATCAAAAGAATCACCATACACCGTGAAATCATCCATAAAAACCTCGATTATTCTTTCAACATAGTCAGAAAAAATACTCATCATGCATCTTTGAAAAGTTGCAGGAGCATTACAAAGACCAAAAGGCATTCTCCTATATGCATATGTACCAAATGGACAAGTAAATGTAGTTTTTTCTTGATCCTCAGGATTAATAACAATATGATTGTATCCACTATATCCATCAAGAAAGCAATAAAAAGACTTACCTGCTAGGCGTTCAAACATTTGATCTATGAATGGTAATGGGAAATGATCTTTGCGTGTAGAAAGATTGAGCTTTCTGTAATCAACACACATTCTCCATCCACTCGAGATGCGAGTAGGAATGAGCTCATCATTTTTGTTTTTCACCAATGTGATTCCGGTCTTTTTAGGCACCACATGGATTGGCGCCACCCATTTACTGTCAGTGATGGGGTAAATGACTCCTACATCTAATAGTTTTAAAATTTCAGCTTTCACTACCTCCATCATAGGTGGGTTCAACCTCCTTTGCAGTTCCCTTGTTGGTTTTGCGTTGTCCTCCAATAGTATGTGATGCATACACATTGAGGGACTAATGCCCTTGATGTCAGCTAAAGTCCATCCAATGGCCGTTTTGTGATTACATAACAACTTCACAAGTTTTTCCTCTTCTATACTTGTCAAACCTTTTGCTATGATAACAGGAAGTGTATTGTTGTCGCCAATGAATACATACTTCAAATTATCGGGTAAAGGTTTTAATTCTAACTCGGGGCTTGTAAAATAGATGGCAAAAGCTTTTTATGTGAGAGTAATAAATCAATAAAGACATTACCATGGGGAACGGTTTGTAAAGCTTGTAAGGCCAATACTGATTCATGCATGTTTTGGAGAACACATATGTGCCTCTCCATCTCTTCTATCTTGGTGAAATCATAGCCATAACTCAAAGCTATGCTTAATCCATCTTCGCAATCAAAATCACAAACTTGCTGCACACACTTATCAACTTGGTCATAACATATGATAGAATAAACATTGTTATAAGGATATGTCATTGCATCATGAAAATTAAATTCAATCTTTTCATCTCCTACCTCCATAGACAAAGTATCCTTACCACAATCAATCTTTGTATTGGCAGTTTTCAAGAATGGTCTCCCAAACAATATAGGAGTGCTGGTTAATAAATCACAAGAATCATGTTCCATATTAAGAATATAAAAATCACATGGAATAACCAAACTATCAATCTTGACTAGGACATCTTCTATCACACCAAATGGGTAAACAAAACTACAATCTGCAAGTTGTACTACAATGCTAGTTTTATTCAAAGGTTCCAGACTAAGAGAATCATAAACATGTTTAGGCATAACACTAATGGATGCACCTAAATCACATAAAGCTCTTTTAAAACTAGCATTACCAATAACACATGGGATAATAAACGCACCTGGGTCTTTTTGCTTTAAAGGCATATTCTTTTGAACAATAGCAGACACAACTTCACCCATACTTACCATTTCATAACCTTTCAGTTTGAAAGCTCTCTTGGTAGTACACAACTCCTTCAAAAATTTGGCATACTTGGGAATTTGCTTGATAGCATCAAGCAAAGGAATGTTGAGTTCTACTTTCTTGAAAACCTCTAAATATCTTTTTCTTTGTCCTCTTTCTTTGACCTAGAAGAACTAGGTGGAATTGCTTTAGAACTGGAATTCATTGAGTGAGGAGTTACCTTTGGAGTGTTGGTCAATGTTTTAGTTTGTGGAGAAAGATGTTTCTTCTTTGTATTCAATTCAGTTTCTATCTCTTCTTCTTCCTCCATCTCAATCTCTTTCAACCTTTTCTCTTCAAGTTCTTTCCCACTTCGCAACATGATCGCACTAACATTCTCTTTTGGATTCAATGCTTGGGAGGGCAATTTTCCATTCATTTGTGCCTCCAATTTCCCTACACTTGAAGCTACTTGCCCCATTTTCTTCTCCAAGTTGTGAATACCTGACCTTGTTTCCTGTTGAAAAGACATGACATTTTGTTGCAAGGTAACAGTATTAGAAGCCAAAGTTTTCATCATCTCACGAAGATCATCATTGGATGACGACCCCGTAACATTGGAGTTTGTGAATGGAGGGGGTTGTCTTGCTTGATAATTCTGTTGGGGCTGAAATCCATGGGGATGGAATTGCCGGCCTTGATTGCCTTGTTGGGATGGGTTGCCATAGCGTAAGTTGGGATGATCTCTCCATCCGGGATTGTACGTGTTGGAAAAGGGATCATATTTATGCTGGGGCTGTCCGTTGAATGCTCCATCAATTGCATGAGCTTGTTCAATATAATCTTCTTGCATTGTTGGGCACATATCTGAAGTATGTCCTTGTAAGGAGCATATGCTACAAACTTTCACCTGTTGCACATTTCCACAAGCCAAAGAACGCACAAGAGAAGTAAGATCATTAACTTTATTCTCAATGTTAGAAATACTTACCTCATTTACTCGTTTGTTGGGGAAGTCTCCACGAGTGCCAAACTGTTTTGAGTTGGCTGCCATGTTTGAGATCAATTGGCGTGCAACCTCGGGTGTCTTATCCACCAATGCGCCTCCACTTGCAGCATCAATGATACTACGGTCAGTAGGCATTAATCCTTCATAGAAATATTAAATGAGCAACTGATCGAGTATTTGATGATGAGGACATTGAACGCACAGTTGCTCAAATCTTTCCCAATACTCGAAGAGTGTCTCTCCATGAGATTGTCGAATCCCACATATTTCTTTTCTTATGTTGGCAACTCGAGATGCTGGGAAATACTTCTCAAGGAAAATCTTCTTCATGGCATTCCAAGTTCCAATAGATCCTGGGAGAATAGAGAAAAGCCATGCCTTTGCTGCCCCTTTTAAAGAGAAAGGGAAAGCTTTCAACTTAACCTGTTCTTCATCAACTCCATTCGGTTTCATGCCAACGCAAACCATATGGAACTCCTTGAGATGAGTATGTGGATCTTCTCCTGCAAGACCATTAAATGTTGGTAACAAATGTATAAAACCAGATTTGAGCTCAAAGTTTACATTATTGTCAATGTTTATGCATAGTGGCTGATTTTCCACATTAGGAGCAGCAAGCTCCTTGAGTGTTTGTTGTTGTGCAATAGCCATGGTGTTGAGGCGAGCTTCCTTTCTTAACCTGCGTAAAGTGTTTTCTATTTCAAAATCAACCTGCACTTGAATTTGATTAGTAGAACGGGTCACAGGCATCAATTGCTAAGAAAACTCAAAAGAAAGAAACCACACAAGAGACGAAAAATAATGCAAATTATATGAAAATCCAACGCTAGGAAACTAAAATTGCCTAAAGACCTTAGATAACAGAGGAATTTGGCCTCGAAATGGTAAGGTTAGTGGTTTACCACTAGTCTTGTTCAAAACGTCATTTCCCTTCAGGAAACAAAAGGTCGAACCCTAATTCCATAAACAAATCTGTTTTGAACAGTACCGTTGCGGCAAGTGAACAGTACCGCCGCAAGCAAAAAACTTTTTTTGTTTTTTTTTCTGAATAATAATAAATAATAATCACAGCAAATAAAAATAACAGTACAAGCATAAGAATTAACTAAAATTACTTCCCCGGCAACGGCGCCAAAATTTGTTGCGATGTCGCGGTCGCACAAATTAATTACCCTAGCTTAAATCACACAAGATAGTATAGAGCAAGCAAGGGATCGATCCCACGAGAAAGATTTAGTTCAGATTTTTATGCTATACATTATGCAATTGGGGGGTTTTGATTTGTGATAATCTAAAATATGGAAGAAATTAAACTAGTGAACACGATCAATTAAAACTGAAATTTATCAAGAAAACAAACCTTGGTCACAAGCACACATCCACCTACAGAAATCAGAACTGATCCTTAAAACGAAACTCCAGTTTATATTCTGAATTTTTATCTTTTCTTAAGTTTGGTTAATTAACGGATCCGCCGTATAACTAGCCCTAACCAACAAATAATCACAGTGTCCGCACTAATGATTTAATCTAATGGCAGCCTTAAGATCTAGATAAATTCATTAATCTTAACAACCAAGTTCTCTGCTTGTGTTGCTTTGATCGAATGTTTTCCCTAAGTTTAATAACGTAGTTCCGCCACAATTATCAAACTTAGTTGCTTCACAAGTTTATATACCCTAACTCCGGTTCTGATATCAAACTTAGCAATAGATTGTTCACAATAATAACTTAGAGTCCGCTCTAGCAATTATCAACAACAATCATAGAAAACATGCATAGGAAAACAATCATACTCATTCATAATACAAACTGAAAATAAATGAAGAATAAATCTCACAGTTCTTGAAATCTGAAAGTTTCTACGTCCTTACAACCAAGAAAAGAGCTTAACCTTGCATATCTATTGAACAACTACTCCTAAAGATAAAAGAAAGCATTATTTCTAGTATGTAGAGAGGAGAGTTTGTGTTTCTTCACTTCTAGTTGCTACCACCTTTCTTTGATTCTATTGCACTCCCTCCTTTTCTTTCTTGGCTCTCTTGGTGTCTATATATAGGCTTCAATGGCAGCTCCTCTTGCTTCTTTATCAATAATGGTGGCTGCCAAACATGCCAAACTTTGACATTAGTAGTCACCACAAACAACCCACCATTGTAGCCTCCTTCTTTGACAATGGCAGCATTCCAACTTGCAGCTGGTTTGTGGTTGGTGATTTGAGGTTGGTGGATTGAGGTTGGTGGCTACTTTTCTTGACCTTCTAGATTGATTTACTAGAGGGGCTAAATTGCTGAAATTATAACTTGGATGATAGTTTAGAAGCTTCGAAACATAATTTGGACTCATTTCTTCACGAAACCTGATTGCTGGCAGAATTCAGTTGTCATCTTTGAAAAATCATATCGCCCTCATCTGACATCGTTTTTGGCTGAAAATTGGAGCGTTTCTAGACCTTTGAGTCATGAATCCAAACAAATTACGTTTGCATCAATTGGACTTCTATAGCTCCAGATATGGAATTTTGAATGGACAAAGGTCAACAGTGGCAGAATACGAGATTTGACTTTGAAGGATGTGATTTCCATGATCTTCCTCTTTTTATTTTTCTTGCATTACATTTCCAGAAAGGTATGGATGTTAGCTTTTTAGAGGCACTGGAATCACTTCATTTTGATCTCTAGAAATCACGCTCTGCACAAAACATCGACTGAACATCAAATCTGCCAATTATCTCCAATTTACTCCTTTTTGCATTTTTCATCCAAAAGTGCCTTCAAAACATAAAACAAAGAATATCAAGGCATTTTACATATAAAACATGGACAAAACATTAGGTAAATATGGGTGAAACAATCGAATAATATGGTTACTGACACGATCAAAGAGTTGATGTCTTATCCCAAGTGCAGAAGTGTCAAAGTAAAATAACCCGGCAAGACCGGGGTCGAACCATAGGGAGGTGAATTATATAAATTACAAATAAAGAAAAAGATTTAAAGAGAATAATAATAGAAAAGGAGTTGAAGAAAGTTTTGGGATGTGATATTGATGTAAGGATTAAACAATAACAAAACATATGTCAAGGTTATAGGATTCACTAATGGTATTTCAAATAAATATAATATAAACTCTTTTTATTACTCAACTAGAAACCACACACAAAGGAGGTTCTAATCGAATGATTTCTCGTTATTAGCTCATTATAAATTACTAACATGATCATATTAATTATCTTATATAAGTAATACCATACTTATAAATATCATCAAGCATTCATGTTGCTAGTTTATGTTAACAACAAATCAAGTTTCTATCATAATAACGATTTCGGCCGAAAACTATGAAAGATCAAGCATTTGATGTACCAAATATTATACAACACAAATCTAAATTAAACATTTAATAAGCAAGGTATTAAGAATTAGTAAGATAAAAAGATAAAACATGTTAATAACAATCTTTCTTGGATATAAACATTTAAAGCTCATGTTGAGTTTATATTATACCTATTCTAACACCATTAGAGAAACCTTTTCACCTTGACATAATTAACTTAGCTAAACATTAAGAAGGAGAAAAACACAAATAAACAATATAAGAACATAAACATAATATAAGCTAACTAAGTATAGGAAAGGAAATGAAAGAGCATAAACAAGAGATTACTATAGCATAAAAGAAAACTTGAACATTACAAAGATGTAGAGAGAAAGCAAGAAGATAACTTTGATCTGAAAATTAATATGACTAAATACATGGACAATGCCTCCTTTTATAGGCTAAGTTTCAGAACTATTGATTGATTGAAGAATTGGTGGGCATCCATTGATTTGGTGGCTGGTTTTTGACATTAATGGCTGCTGGTTTTTTGATATTGTGGGCTGAGTTTTGATATTGTTGGCTGGCCAAAACGTCATTGCTCACATCAGAATTATAGCCAACTGAATTGTGGAAGCTGTGGGCAATTGTCTCAACTTTCCATAAAAAAAAACCAGAGCTCATTTGGACTTCTAGAACTCAAGATATGAGCCAAAAACCGAATAGTGCTTGAGCTACAGGACAGCTTCCGACGTCTTTGTTGTTGCTAAGATTTGGGCTTGAAAACGGCAGAACTGAGTCTTTGACTTCATATGAAAGTTGTAGGTCTATGTCTTACCTTTCCATCGATATAAAATGGACCTAAATCTGATATCTACAGCTCCAGATATGATCAAATTACTGAACGGTGTTCGAGTTTGGAATGCACCAGCAACACTTTGCTAAGTTTGGCCTTCTTTTTATCCTTTCAATTTCAATCCTTAAACTCATCAATCAATCCTTTTATTTATGTGATAGACCTGCATTTAGGATGAACATTTACCATGAATTAAAGGTATATTATACTTTTAGACTTGCTAATATAAAACATGCTTTTGTTAGGGAATTTAATGATACTTTAGGTGCAATATGATGACATAAATCCTTAATGAGAATGCACTTTTAAGTACTAATCAGTTACATCACCGGGATAAATGAATTATTAGCCTCGGCTAATGGCATCCGAATGGATGATCGGGACAAGGGAATGATTAGCCTCAGCTAATGGCATCCGAATGGATGATCGGGACAAGGGAATGATTAACCTCAGCTAATGGCAGCATCCGAATGGATGATCGGGACAAGGGAATGATTAACCTCAGCTAATGGCATCCGAGAGGATGATCAGGACAAGTGATTGATTAGCTTCGACTAAAGGCATCCGAAGTGGATGATCAGGGTGAGTGAATGGTTAACCTCAACAAATGATAACTTGAGAGGATAGTTAGGTTTAAGATTATGGTTGATTACAAGAATTGGTGCGTCTATATGTACTATAAATTGTGTATACTATATATATGAAGAAACTATAAATATCATGCATTAACCATGGAATAATGTTAATGTTTCATTTTTCTGCCAGACCATTTAATTATCATTATTACTAATAAGCAATTGCATTCTCTTAAATGTTTTACACTGCAATAAGGACATCACATCAACGAGATGCCTAGGAAACCCGATACACGAGAACCTACTTTTGCAAGGAATCCTGTAGTTGCATCCTAAATCACGATGTATTTTGTATGGATCAATATATTAAACGTATAACTTTTATTGAACTCTTTTGTTTAAATTCGTGGTGACTATTAGTAGGATAGGAATGGAAACTCATGTCTATGGATGTCTATTATAATATGAACTTCTAAGCATGCAAACATAAGATTATGGGTTTCTTAGAATATAAAAAGAAAGAGAGAAGGGAGAGAGAGCATAAAGGAGGCATCAACCAGAAGTGAAAAAACACAAACTCCTCTTTACAAACTAGAAATAATGCTTTCTTCTATCTTTAAAAGTAGTTGTTCCATAAATATGCAAGGCTAAGCTCATTTTCTTGGTTGCAAGGACACAACAAACCTTCGGACTTCATGAACCATAAGATTTATTCTTCCTTTTATTTTGCAGTTTATATTATGAATAAGTATGATTGTTTTCCTATGCATATTTTCTATGATTGTTGTTGATAATTGTTAAAGCAGACTCTAAGTTATTATTGTGAACAATCTATTGCTAAGTTTGATATCAAAACTGGAGTTGTGATATATGAACTTGTGAAGGAACTAAGCTTGATAATTATGGTGGAACTACATTATTAAACTTAAGGAGAACACTTAAATATCTAGTTCTTAGGGATGCCATTGAACTAAATCATTAATGCGGACATTGTGATTGTTTGTTGGTTAGGGTTAGTTGTACGGCGGATCCGTTAATTAAGCAACGTTAAGAAAAGATAAAAATTCAGAATATAAATTATAGTTTTATTTCAAGGATCGGTTCTAATTTTCATTGGTGGATGTGTGCTTGTGACCAAGGTTTGTTTTCTTGATTAATTTTGGTTTCAATTGATTTTGTTTGCTAGTTTAGTTTCTTCCATAGTTTAGATCATCACAAATCAAAACCCCCTAATTGCATAACTTATAGCATAAAAATCTAAACTAAATCTTCCTCATGGGATCGACCCCTTACTTGCTCTATATTATCTTGTGTGTTGTGTTTTAAGCTAAGGTAATTAATTTGTGCGACCGCAACATCGTAATAGTCCATCACCTCTCTTATCCACACACCTCTAGACAAAATAGGGGTACCTGAGAGGAAACATATACATATTATGGAAACCACAATCACTATATTGCACACAGCCAAACTACCATCTCAATTTTGGTCTTATACATGTTTAACAGCTACATATCTCATCAACTGTATGCCAACTCCTGTCTTTCTTCACAAGTCTCATTTTGAGATGTTATTTGGGTCTTCTCTAGAGCTTAATCACCTTAGGATATTTGGCTATTGACACAACGAAAAGATTGATGTCTTCTCCCAAGTGCAGGAGTGTCGAAGTAATAAATAACCCGGCAAGACCGGGGTCGAACCACAAGGAGGTTAATTGTACAAATTATAAACAACAATAATACAACAATAGTAACAACAACAATGACACGACGAAAAGATTGATGTCTTCTCCCAAGTGCAGGAGTGTCGAAGTAATAAATAACCCGGCAAGACCGGGGTCGAACCACAGGGAGGTTAATTGTACAAATTATAAACAACAATAACAACAACAACAATAGTAATAATAATAATAATAATAATAATAATAATAATAATAATAATAATAATAATAATAATAGTACCAATAATAATAATAATAATAATAATAATAATAATAAAGAAAGAGAAAAAGAAGAAGATGATGATGATGAGAACTTAGAGATGAAATATTAATGTAAGGATTAAACAATAATAATAACAAATGTCAAGGTTAGAGGTTCCACTAATGGTATATCAAACAAGTATAGTATAAACTCTTATTATTGAATTGGAAACCACACACAAAGGAGGTTCCAATCAGATTATATATTGTTAACATGATTACATTAGTCATCTTATTCAATTAATGCTAATACTTGTAAATCTCGTCAAGCATTCATGATTATAACTTATGTTAACAACAAATCAAGTTCCTTTCATAGCTCAGGTGTCGGTTATACCATACATTATGGGCTATGAAAGTGCCAAGCATTTGTTGTACCAAGTGTTATACAACATAAATCAAGATTAGTCATTTAACAAGCAAAGTATTAAAGAGTGAACAAGATAACAAATATAAAACATGTTAGTATCAAACATTAAGGTCCATATTAAGTTTACATTATACTTATTCTCACACCATTAGTGTAACCTTTTCACCTTGACATAATTAACTTAGCTAGACATAATGAAAGAAAGAAAAATAGATAAACAAAATAAGAACATAAAAGCTAACTAAGTAAAGGAAAGGAAATGAAAAGCATAAACTTAATATTAATGAAAGCAAAGCATAAACACTACAAAAAATACAAAGAGAGAAAGGAAGGGAATGATCTTGATCTGGAAACCAAGATGCCTAAATGCATGGCAAATGCCTTCTTTTATAGGCCAAAATTGGGAACTATTGATTTGATGACTAATTGATAAGTGGGTGGCCAACTTTTGACTTGGTGACAATCCTTATCTTCTCTTATCTGCCCAAAACGTCATTTATAACGTCAAAACTGGAGCCAGGTGCAAACATGAAAGTTGTAGGCAATTGTCTCAGCTTTCTTGTGTAAAAAATTCAGCTCATTTGGACTTCTAGAACTCTAGATATGGCCAAAATACCGAACAGTGCTCGGGCTGGAAGACAGATTCGGGCTTCTTTGTTGTTGCTACAATTTGGACTTGATAATGGCCTTTTTAGATCTTGGGCTCCATATGAAAGTTGTAGGCCTATGTCTTACCTTTCCATCCATATAAATTGGACCTAAATCTGAGATCTGTAGCTCCAGATATGGCCCAATTACCGAATAGTGTTCCGGTTTGGATTGCACCGACATCTCTTCTCTAAGTTTGACCATCTCTTTATCCATGCAATTTAAGTTCTTCAAGTCATCAATCAATCCTTTCATTTATGTGATAGACCTGCATTAAAAATAGACATTTACCACAAATTATAGGTATCTTATATTATTAGATACATTATTATAAAACATATTTTAGTTAAGGAGTTATTGATACTTCAAGTGCAAAATGATGATATAAAACCATGATAAAAATGCACTTTTAAGTACTAATCACACCCCTCAACCAGCTTATTACTAGTCCCTAGTAATTAAAGCGTTAAAACAATTTGCAAATTTCACAAAGCAAGGTATTCATCATTTAACTTCCATTAATCTATCCAGATAAACAAACTCTCATTAAATTTATATATCTGCTCAATACCACTTAACAAGATATTAATAAACCTTTCTTTTGTGCTCAATGTATCAACACATAATTATGGGGCTTTTCTTGGAAGAAAACAAAATTTTTGTTCTAATGTTTAAGGTTAACTTCCTTGGGTTGGGATTACTATTTTTGTCTTTTTTTTTTTTTTAACTCTATATACATATACTTTAAAAACATCATGCATCTTTAACCCATGTAACGAGCTTTCAGCTAATGACTCCCAGACCAGTTGGTCTTAGGGCATTAGGTGTTAAGACACCCCTATGAGCTTAGTAACTCGGGTCGCAGATACTGATATGTAGATAGTGCAATGTTTGATTTCTTTAAGCTTTTCTCCTCAACCCATGTAACAAGCGTTGGGCCAATAGCTCCCAAGTCAGTTGACTTTAGGGTATTAGGTGTTAAAACACCCCTTCGGGCTTAATTGCTTAGGTTAGGGAGGCTACGAAATCAAACTTATCTACATTTTTATTATCATCATTTTTTATTTTTTCTTTTTTTCTTTTTTTTTTCATGTTTTTTTTTTTTAATTATATACAATCCCTTTCCCTTAGTTGTTACCTTTAACAAAAGAACATAAATAATGTAATAATCCAATATGCAACCCACAATCATATGTTAAAGTGTGTGTGTGTAAATTAAGGTTTAAAAATACATGTTAAATAAGTATATGAGCAGAATTAAGTGGTAACAATACGAGAGTTTGTAAACCTGAATATTTCAGGAAGTATTATAATAGACCTTGTTAAGAATGGTTACTAAGATGCGTCTCAAGAGTCACTTTAACAAAAGAACTCCTTTACTCTGCCATCCTAGTAACAACAATTATGCACATGCTTTATGAAATGAAAAACAATTTTTTTTTTTATCAACTACTACCCTCTCCCCCCAACCAAAACGAGACATTGTCCTCAATGTTCTAAGGTAGAAAGATAGAGTATAGAAGATATCACCTGAAATAACGAATACTGACAAAACCTGAAACACACTGAAACAAAAATAAAAAATAACAAAACACAATAATAAAACCAAAAAAAAAAAAAAATTCACAAATGAAGGCTCAAATCCAATCTAAGCTTTTTACGGCTTCCCGTAGATGACCAATTTATGCGACTCATGGAAGGATCAATCACAGGAATGAAAGATTGTAGTTGGTCAATCAATTGTTCAGCAGTAGTAGCAGAGATTATGATTTGTCGTGCAGAAGATGTTAAAAATTCCTGTTCCACAGCATGATCAAGAAAAGACAACAACTTATCATAATAACCATTAACATTTAACAAACCTATGGGTTTATGGTGAATGTGCAATTGAGCCCAAGAGGAAATATGAAAGATCTCTTCCAATGTGCCTAGACCACCTGGTAAAGCAATGAAAGCATCAGCATGATTAAACATTGCATTCATTCGAGCTGACATTGTGGAGACCTGAAGTTCCTCTCCAATTGTTTTTCCAATGATGTCCCCTTGTGCCAAAGCTTCAGGGACGACCCCCAAAACTTGACTACCTCCTAAAAATGCAGCTATTGACACACCTCCCATTAACCCAAGACTGCCTCCCCCATATACTAAATGAATCTTTCTCTCAGCTAGCACCTGACCAAGATGATTTGCTGATTCTAAAAACTCCTTTTCTTTCCCAGGACTAGATCCACCAAAAACACAGATATTTCTTATTTGATGACTTGAGGAACTTGCCATTTCTACAAACTTCTGTATTTGTTGAATGTATGGGTTGAGTAGAAATGAAAGGAAGGAAGAGAAGGTTTTATAGATGAGAAATTAGAAAGGCAATCATAACACCTATATATAGGTCAGTTGGAGTCTCACACTCTCTCTCTCTCTTTTTATTTATTTACTTTTAAAAAAGCATGTGTATGTACAGGTAGTTGTGATTGTGGCTCACATCTTCCCTTGGTTTTACGTCCAAGAACGGCTTAAACGCCCTCTATGGGTCAGGGATAGGCTTCCCATCCAGTTTTCTTAAAAACTGGCAAACAGGGTCTTTTTTAGTCAGATTCCCAAGACTAAGTCGATCATGTTCTTTATGAAATAGTGGCCATAAATCATGAATTGCACGATGCACATCTCCACTAGGATGCGTCTCAAGAGTCAATAGAAGATTATCTAAAGACTCCTTACTCAGGCCATCCTTAATGAATTGATGTTTATCTTCACGGTTTATTGATACCATTCCTAAAGAACGACATTGTGTATTACAAGTCCATCTAGCACATCGATGACAGACATCCAGTCATTTTGCACGACGCTTCTTTGCAAAAGTGTTTTTACCTGTTCCAGGCATGTGTGAAATAAAGAAATTAGAGGACTCACCTGATAATCGGACTTTTGCTTCAATCAACCAGCGAATATCTTCAGGAATTCCATGATTCATTAATAATCTCAATCTTGCATATCTAGCACGGTAACTTTTTGTAATCGCATTATGAGGCAGAGCGGGAAAATACTTTTTCAATTTTTCAAGATTAGTGTCCATTTTCAAATGAGAATTGGAAGAGAGCTTCAAAGAATTGCACAGATATATACACCGATATCAGTTATTGTGGGAAACTGAAAGAACCGACTTAAGGCACGGAGTACCGTTATCCGCCATTTGACCGGGGTGAGATAAACTAGCAAGAATCACTAAAAAAGAAACACAAAAACAATGTGAGAAAAAAAATAATCAACCTTTATCTACAAGATCATTCCAACCAGTTGATTCATTTTTACTAGGAAAATTATCAAAGTAAGCTTTCAAACGATGTCCATTTTCCTTAAAATCATTGTCATTCATTGAATTCTCAATATCACAGGCCCCATAAGGATTGCTCCATCTTGGTCTTAGCTCTCTAGGGACTGCATAGAGTTGAGAATTATAAAACAAAACTTTTTGACCAGTATCAATCTTTTGACAATTTTCACAAGTTTTGCAGAATGCATGTGTGTCTTTGAACATGGTGGGCCAATAAAATCCATTTTGAAAGATTTTTGCAATTGTCTTTTTTGACGAGAAATAACTTCCACATGCTTCAGAATGACAAAGTTTAATGACACTACTTACCTCATTGTCGGGAATGAATCTTTGAAATATTTGATCAGGACAATATTTGAATAAGTTAGGGTCATCACAGTAAAAGCTCTTCACTTCGTTCAAAAACTTTTCTTTGTCTTGAATACTCCAATCAATTGGCAAATCTCCTAAAGCAAGAAAATTGATATTTTTATCATACCAAGGCATTGGACTAAGAGAAAGTAAGGATTCGTTAGGAAAGTAATCATCGATTGGTGTGATATCAGATGTCGAATCTGTTGTTACTATTGACAAAAGATTCGCATCAACATTTTCGGTGCTTGTTTCATTCGTGATTTCTTCCTTAGAATAAACCATTTGCAAATCTTCAGTTTCATCCAATTCATTTTTACTTAAAGTAGATTCAAGTTGATCATAAACTAATTCATCAATATGATCTACTTCTTGTAAATCATTATCATCTCCAGGTTGCTTGCAAATGTTGAAAATATTCATCTCCAATGTCATGTTTCCAAATGATAGCTTCATCAGTCCATTCCTACAATTAATCAATGCGTTAGAGGTTGCAAGAAACGGACGTCCTAAAATAACAGGAAATGAATTACATGCTTCAACAGGTTCTGTGTCCAAGACAATAAAATCCACAGGATAAATGAATTTATCGACTTGTACTAACACATCTTCAATTATTCCTCTAGGCACTTTTACAGATCTATCGGCAAGTAAAAGAGATATAGAAGTTGGTTTTAACTCACCTAGATTGAGACTCTGAAAAACTGAATATGGAAGTAAATTCACACTAGCACCAAGATCAAGTAAGGCTCTTTCAATTTTATGCTCTCCAATAAAGCAAGAAATTGTAGGACAACCAGGGTCTTTATATTTCAAAGCATTATTGTTTTGAAGAATAGCACTTACTTGTTCGGCTAGAAAGGCTTTCTTTTTCACATTCAGTTTCCTCTTCACAGTGCATAGATCTTTCAAAAATTTAGCATAGGAAGGAACCTGTTTAATAGCATCCAGCAAAGGTATATTGATCCTTACCTGTTTGAAAATTTCATAAATTTCAGAATTGTGATTGACTTTCCTTTGTTTGGTCATGGCTTGAGGAAATGGAAGTGCTGATGGTGAGTCAGTCGTTTCTTTGCAATTTTCAGATTCATCCCCTTCCTTACCCTCAGAGATTGACTCATCATCTTTCTCATAAGGTTCAAGAGAGGGTTTTTCAATAACCTTACCACTGCGCAGAGTAGTGACTGATTTGACTTGATCCATGTGTTGGCTTCCGGAACTAC
Organism: Populus pruinosa; assembly: GCA_026413675.1. Classification (NCBI taxonomy): domain Eukaryota; kingdom Viridiplantae; phylum Streptophyta; class Magnoliopsida; order Malpighiales; family Salicaceae; genus Populus; species Populus pruinosa. The sequence goes on from CM048602.1 coordinate 9,944,441, forward strand.
TTGCATTTGCATTGTATTGCCCTTTGGGATTTTGTTGTGTTTGAGATGGAAACTTACCTTTCTCTTGGAAACTAAGAGCAGATGTTAATTTAGCAAGAGTATCTTTGAAATCTGTCATGTTTTGAACAAGTTGAGTATTAATTGTCTCTTGCTTTTCAATGAATGCATGCAATGTTTCCTCAAGATTTCTTCTAGGAGGTGGAGCATAAGGAGGTGCATATCCATGAGAATTTTGAAAATTATGGTGTGCTTGAAACGGTGGTTGTGAAGTTTGTGCATTGCTATTCTCACTCTTCCAACTGAAATTTGGGTGATTCCTCCAACCAGGGTTGTATGTTTGGGAGTATGGGTTGTGGTTGGCCCTTTGAAAACTGTTTAAAGCATGGGCTTGTTCATGGAGACATTCTTTAAAAGAAGGCAAGGTTGGACAATCGTTGGTTGAGTGTTCATTTGTTTCACAGATTTGACACACAATGTTTTCAACAGATTTTAATTGACCACTCTTTTTCAATTCTAGTGCCTCGACTTTTCTAGCTAAAGATGCAAATTTGGCTTGGAGGTCATGATCTTCCCTAAGGTTGTACATACCTCCACTAGATGTATGAGGTTGAGTTTTACTCGGTGCCTCATAAGTACCCGCGGTGTCCCAATTTTGAGCATTTTCAGCTAACAAGTCTAAGTACTCCATTGCTTCATCAGGGTCTTTATCTTCAAAAGTTCCATTGCACATCAATTCAACCATTTGCCTATCTTTAGGTGTTAACCCTTCATAGAAATGTGAAACCAATCTCCATGTTTCAAAACCATGATGAGGGCAAGTACTAAGCAAGTCTCGATACCTATCCCAACATTTGTAAAATGTTTCTCCTGGTTTTTGAGTGAAAGTGGTGATTTGTCTCTTGAAAGAGTTTGTTCTATGAGATGGGAAAAACTTCTTTAAAAACTGTTGTTGCATTTCATCCCAAGCACGAATGGATCCTGGTCTCAAATTTTGTAGCCATGTTTTAGCTTTATCTTTTAATGAAAAAGGAAAAAGCTTTAATCTGATGGTGTTCATGCTACAATTTAAGTTATTATATGTGTTGCAGAGCTCCTCAAATTCTCTTAAATGCAAGTATGGATTTTCCAATTCCAAACCATGAAAAGAAGGTAAAAGTTGAATAATACCTGGTTTAAAATTAAAATGAGATGCATCAGGAGGAAAAACTATGCATGATGGTGCACTTGTTCTTGTGGGATTCATGTGGTCTCTAAGTGTTCTAGCACGGTTATTCTCATTATTTTCATTATGAAGTGATTGATTATCTTCTTCGGCCATATTTTCTGAAAATGATGAGGACACCCTACAAAGTCTACCACTTGATGTGCGTGACCACACTCTCATGCACGTGTAGGAATATAATAAAATGAAGAAGAAAACAAAAGATGAAGGAAGAAAACAAAATAAGGAGAAACAAAATAAAAGAGACAAAGTTATATACAAGAAAAGTGAAAAGAGAATAAAATAAAAACTATAATTTATACAAGAACTTACCTCCCCGGCAACGGCGCCAAAAACTTGACACGACGAAAAGATTGATGTCTTCTCCCAAGTGCAGGAGTGTCGAAGTAATAAATAACCCGGCAAGACCGGGGTCGAACCACAGGGAGGTTAATTGTACAAATTATAAACAACAATAACAACAACAACAATAGTAATAATAATAATAATAATAATAATAATAATAATAATAATAATAATAATAATAGTACCAATAATAATAATAATAATAATAATAATAATAATAATAATAATAATAATAATAAAGAAAGAGAAAAAGAAGAAGATGATGATGATGAGAACTTAGAGATGAAATATTAATGTAAGGATTAAACAATAATAATAACAAATGTCAAGGTTAGAGGTTCCACTAATGGTATATCAAACAAGTATAGTATAAACTCTTATTATTGAATTGGAAACCACACACAAAGGAGGTTCCAATCAGATTATATATTGTTAACATGATTACATTAGTCATCTTATTCAATTAATGCTAATACTTGTAAATCTCGTCAAGCATTCATGATTATAACTTATGTTAACAACAAATCAAGTTCCTTTCATAGCTCAGGTGTCGGTTATACCATACATTATGGGCTATGAAAGTGCCAAGCATTTGTTGTACCAAGTGTTATACAACATAAATCAAGATTAGTCATTTAACAAGCAAAGTATTAAAGAGTGAACAAGATAACAAATATAAAACATGTTAGTATCAAACATTAAGGTCCATATTAAGTTTACATTATACTTATTCTCACACCATTAGTGTAACCTTTTCACCTTGACATAATTAACTTAGCTAGACATAATGAAAGAAAGAAAAATAGATAAACAAAATAAGAACATAAAAGCTAACTAAGTAAAGGAAAGGAAATGAAAAGCATAAACTTAATATTAATGAAAGCAAAGCATAAACACTACAAAAAATACAAAGAGAGAAAGGAAGGGAATGATCTTGATCTGGAAACCAAGATGCCTAAATGCATGGCAAATGCCTTCTTTTATAGGCCAAAATTGGGAACTATTGATTTGATGACTAATTGATAAGTGGGTGGCCAACTTTTGACTTGGTGACAATCCTTATCTTCTCTTATCTGCCCAAAACGTCATTGATAACGTCAAAACTGGAGCTAGGTGCAAACATGAAAGTTGTAGGCAATTGTCTCAGCTTTCTTGTGTAAACAATTCAGCTCATTTGGACTTCTAGAACTCCAGATATGGCCAAAATACCGAACAGTGCTCGGGCTGGAAGACAGATTCGGGCTTCTTTGTTGTTGCTACAATTTGGACTTGATAATGGCCTTTTTAGATCTTGGGCTCCATATGAAAGTTGTAGGCCTATGTCTTACCTTTCCATCCATATAAATTGGACCTAAATCTGAGATCTGTAGCTCCAGATATGGCCCAATTACCGAACAGTGTTCCGGTTTGGATTGCACCGACATCTCTTCTCTAAGTTTGACCATCTCTTTATCCATGCAATTTAAGTTCTTCAAGTCATCAATCAATCCTTTCATTTATGTGATAGACCTGCATTAAAAATAGACATTTACCACAAATTATAGGTATCTTATATTATTAGATACATTATTATAAAACATATTTTAGTTAAGGAGTTATTGATACTTCAAGTGCAAAATGATGATATAAAACCATGATAAAAATGCACTTTTAAGTACTAATCAAACAACAACAATAATAGCAATAATAATAATAATAATAATAATAATAATAATAATAACAATAACAATAATAACAATAACAATAACAATAACAATAAAGAAAGAGAAGAAGAGGATGATGATGAGAACTTGGAGAAGGAATATTAATGTAACGATTAAACAATGATAATAAAAATTGTCAAGGTTAGAGATTCCACTAATGGTATGTCAAACAAGTATAATATAAACTCTTATTATTGAATTAGAAACCACACACAAAGGAGGTTCCAATCAGATTATATATTGTTAACATGATTACATTAGTCATCTTATTCAATTAATGCAAATATTTGTAAATCTCATCAAGCATTCATGATTATAACTTATGTTAATAACAAATCAAGTTCCTTTTATAGCTCAGGTGTCGGTTATACCATACATTATGGGCTATCAAAGTGCCAAGCATTTGTTGTACCAAGTGTTATACAACATAAATCAAGATTAGTCATTTAACAAGCAAAGTATTAAAGAGTGAACAAGATAACAAATACAAAACATGTTAGTATCAAACATTAAAGTCCATATTAAGTTTACACTATACTTATTCTTACACCATTAGTGTAACCTTTTCACCTTGACATAACTAACTTAGCTAGATATAATGAAAGAAAGCAAAATAGATAAACAAAATAAGAACATAAAAGCTAACTAAGTAAAGGAAAGGAAATGATAAGCATAAACTTAATATTAATGAAAGCAAAGCATAAACATTACAAAGAATACAAAGAGAGAAAGGAAGAGCATGATCTTGATCTGGAAACCAAGATGCCTAAATGCATGGCAAATGCCTCTTTTTATAGGCCAAAATTGGGAACTATTGATTTGATGACTAATTGTTAAGTGGGTGGCCAACTCTTGACTTGGTGACAATCCTTATCTTCTCTTGTCTGCCCAAAACATCATTGATAACGTCAACATTGGAGCCAGTTAAAAACATGAAACTTGTAGGCAATTGTCTCATCTTTCTTGTGTAAAAAAGTCAGCTCATTTGGACTTCTAGAACTCCAGATATGGCCAAAATACCGAACAGTGCTTGGGCTGGAAGACAAATTCGGGCTTCTTTGTTGTTACTACAATTTGGACTTGAAAATGGCCTTTTTAAATCTTAGGCTCCATATAAAAGTTGTAGGCCTATGTCTAACCTTTCTATCCATATAAATTGGACCTAAATCTGAGATCTGTAGCTCCAGATATGACCCAATTACCGAACAGTGTTCCGGTTTGGATTGCACCGACATTTCTTTTCTAAGTTTGACCATCTCTTTGCCCTTGCAATTTAAGTTCTTAAAGTCATCAATCAATCCTTTCATTAATGTGATAGGCCTGCATTTAAAATGAACATTTACCACAAATTAAAGGTATCTCATATTATTAGATATATAAGAGGAGAAGCTAAGTCGAACCCACGAGCACTGTTCATGTGTATTGTTCACAATGCCTAGAAGGACTTCCTAGCACTGATATGGAGTTTTGAGGGGCTATTTTGTAATTTTCAAACTGTTTAATGTAATATTTGTTTAGTTTGAATTTTTATTTGTATTTTGTAAAATATGAAAAAAAAAGAACAAAAAGAAGAAAAAGAAAAGAAAAGAAAAGTACAAGGAAAGTGCATGTGTGTGTTTATATTTGTCTTATGAATGTTTTTTTATTTATGATAAAATTGTTGAGAATAAAAAAGGATTTAATATTTTGATTGGATCACGGTGTAGAAGTACAAACTTGTATAGAAGTTGTATTTCTAAAATCTGATGAAAAGATAAAATTTTTAAAACTTCTTTAATACATCAAGTCCATGAAGCAGCTTACCTCAGGTAGGGTGCGTTAGGGGTGTTAATACCTTCCCTAATCACAACCAGTCCCTTACTCGCGAATCTTTGACAAGACTAGCACAACCGGGTTTCCTAGTAACCCTCAATTAAATACTAGGTGGTGACTCTCTACGAATCCAACAAGATCAAATCAAACAATAACAGAGAGAAAAAATCACCAAAATCGGACACCGCGTGAATTTTGACGTGCGACAGAACGACGACTCTACTTGGGAGGTACTGTTTCTAACAAGATTGGGCTAAGCTTTGTGTATTTGATGTGTCTAAGTTTTGGCTTTTTTGTCTTGTTTTATTGTTTTATCTATGCATTTTTTAGAATTGTTTCATACATCACTTGTGGTCACACACAAACTTCTAAGTTAGGTGGGGAGTAGCGGTTTGCCTCATGACTTTCAGTCGGGGTTCAGATTTGTAAAACATCCAACTATGAGCTAAGTGTTTACTCGGTAATGGCGGTCACACGATGCGCTAACCATTCCTTGTAAACCCCTGTACTGCCTTCATGTGAGGTTGTCACTTGGTAGTTCATAGACTCTTTTGAGACTTGGTAGAAAACCTATCCATGTTCACCTAATGAATAGTATTTGTCCTTAGGTTGTATGTGTTATCATTTATTTACATTAGGGCGAACCTTTCTTGAAGCATCTTAAACTCAAGATTTGTGGGTGATAGAATGATCGTCGCTTCAAAAATTTTCATTGTAGAGTTTAAGTAGGAATCAAGATTCTTGTTTCATCATACAAAAGTTACGATCATATGTCACCCCTCGAAGGGCGAGTTCATCATATAGGTTTCATGTTCATACATTTGTCATGCATGCACCAAAATAAAAAGTGGGTGCCCTACGAGTCCGCAACATCTAATTTTGAGCAAAAAATAATGGAGATGAAGACCGTGCTCACTGTAGCATTCATTTTCAAGAAGAATTGGAGTCTCTGAACAAAAGCTTGACTCACCTCTAGCTTACTCGAGCAAATAGGGACATTTCTTCCAACTGATCTATCATCTTTGTTCGAACCCCAACAACGACTTAACCAGAAAACATTGGGGGCAAACATGGTCAAAAGCCTCAACATAATCCGAAGGGGAATTGCACCACCATTGCAGAATGGAGCCTGTTCTTATTCTGCCCAAAAAATAACTACCTCTGCTCGATCATGCTTGCAAACAATTCTTGATTTTTGCACCCTATTCTAGTTTTTATTGGTAATTTGGCTCAAAATTCCACAAGACTTTCCTTGTCCACTAAGCCTTGTTAATAAGATAATGTGTTTTCCTGAATTCATGACATGCCTTCATTTTTTTTTTGTTTCATGAAAATAACATATTAAACATAACCTTTGAACATGAAACCATTGCACCAAGAATCTTTGGGCGTGTTTCCCTTCTTTTTTTTTTCCAAAACCATGCTTGTTTTCACCCAGATTTTTTGGGATTTCAAAGTTTAGTATAAGAACAAAAATCATGTTGGTGTTTGTCCGAAACAAATGAGTTCTGAAAATTCAGGTGATTCCTTAGAGAGGTAAACATACACCTAGAAAACCCGAAAAACAACAACAAAACAAAAACACCATGAAGTGACTCCAAAAGCTGAGTTTCATTTGAATGAATAATGAGAAATCACTTTAAATATTCGCATGAAAGCAAGGCTTACCGGTCCTAAATGGATGCTGACACGATGAAAAGATTGATGTCTTCTCCCAAGTGTAGGAGTGTCGAAGTAATAAATAACCCGGCAAGATCGGGGTCGAACCACAGGGAGGTTATTTGTACAAATTATAAATAACAATAATATAACAACAATAACAATAACAATAACAACAACAATAATAACAATAACAATAATAATAATAATAATAATAATAGTAATAATAATAATAATAGTAATACTAATAATACTAATAATAATAATAGTAGTAGTAGTAGTAGTAGTAGTAGTAGTAAAGAAAGAGAAGAAGAAGAAGATGATGAGAACTTGGAGATGGAAAATTAATGTAAGGATTAAACAATAATAATAACAAATGTCAAGGTTAGGGGTTCCACTAATGGTATATCAAACAAGTATAGTATAAACTCTTATTATTGAATTGGAAACCACACACAAAGGAGGTTCCAATCAGATTATATATTGTTAACATGATTACATTAGTCATCTTATTCAATTAATGCTAATACTTATAAATCTCGTCAAGCATTCATGATTATAACTTATGTTAATAACAAATCAAGTTCCTTTTATAGCTTAGGTGTCGGTTATACCATACATTACGGGCTATGAAAGTGCCAAGCATTTGTTGTACCAAGTGTTATACAATATAAATCAAGATTAGTCATTTAACAAGCAAAGTATTAAAGAGTGAACAAGATAACAAATACAAAACATGTTAGTATCAAACATTAAAGTCCATATTAAGTTTACACTATACTTATTCTTACACCATTAGTGTAACCTTTTTACCTTGACATAACTAACTTAGCTAAACATAATGAAAGAAAGCAAAATAGATAATCAAAATAAGAACATAAAAGTTAACTAAGTAAAGGAAAGGAAATGAAAGGCATAAACTTAATATTAATGAAAGCAAAGCATAAACATTACAAAAAATACAAAGAGAGAAAGGAAGAGCATGATCTTGATCTGAACACCAAGATGCCTAAATGCATGGCAAATGCCTCCTTTTATAGGCCAAAATTGGGAACTATTGATTTGATGACTAATTGATAAGTGGGTGGCCAACTTTTGACTTGGTGACAATCCTTATCTTCTCTTGTCTGCCCAAAACGTCATTGATAACGTCCAAATTGGAGCTAGTTGCAAACATGAAAGTTGTAGACTTGATAATGGCCTTTTTAGATCTTGGGCTCCATATGAAAGTTGTAGGCCTATGTCTTACCTTTCCATCCATATAAATTGGACCCAAATCTGAGATCTGTAGCTCCAGATATGGCCCAATTACCGAACAGTATTCCGGTTTGGATTGCACCGACATCTCTTTTCTAAGTTTGACCATCTCTTTGCCCTTGCAATTTAAGTTCTTAAAGTCATCAATCAATCCTTTCATTTATGTGATAGGCCTGCATTTAAAATGAACATTTACCATAAATTAAAGGTATCTTATATTATTAGATATATTTTTATAAAACATGCTTTAGTTAAGGAGTTATTGATACTTCAAGTGCAAAATGATAATATAAAACTATGACAAAAATGCATTTTTAAGTACTAATCAGATGCATTTGAGATGAAGAAAGGTCATCTTTGATAATCATTTTCACAAGGCTGAAATATATCCTTTGTATTTCCCTTTTAAGCCTAGTAATGTTTTTTTTTTTGGAAATAACCTTGACTAGGATCACACCCTACACCGGGGGGCAAGTGCCAAAAAAAGTCCTCAATGATTGAAAGCGCCCAAACAATACTGGGGGCATAAAAGAAAATTCTCAATCATCGAAGGTGCCCAAAAAAAGTTGGGGGCATAAAGAAAAATTCAAATGATCAAAAAAATTATGAGCATAAAAAAAAAATTCAATGCAATGACGCTTAAAACCAAATTAAAAAAACAAAAACAAAGAGAAAAAGCCCAAGCTCAACATTGGGGGGCACCATGGACCATTTTACAAATCAATTCCAAGGTCCAGAAATGTATGAACAAAAAGTTTGGGATATAAGCACTAGTAATTCTTAGTGATAAAGTCCCTTAAACACCTTTTGAGCCTACAAATATCCTTTTCTTCATAACCAATAGCCCAAGCCTACATTACGTGCCTAATCAAGCCTTAAATTCAAATTTAAACCTTTTGTGACCAACCAGATGTCATTTTGTGTTCTTCATGTTTTCACCAAAAGCAAAACCAAAAGTTTCATCACTTCTAAAAACCTCTCCATAGGAATCACTTGAATTTCTTCATAACGAGTTTGCTTTGAATCGATGTTAAAATGATTTATGTGTTTGGAATAGCTTTGAAATTCCAAAAATTCTGCATGAAAACAACTTCTTGTCAAAGACCAAACCTTTACATAGCCTCATCCCTAAACCCAAATTAAACACTTTGGGGCATGATCAAGCTAGGGGGCAATAAAAAATGCCTAGTAGGGTTGGCTCCATGATTCCCTTTTCTAAGAAGAATGCCAAACAAAATGGGCAACTATTGAGATGAATGTTCATTTTAAATGTAAGCCTATCACATAAATGAAAGGATTTATTGATGAATTTAAGAATTGAAATTGAAAGGATAAAGAGATGGAAAAACTTAGAAAAGAGATGTCGGTTCAATCCAAACCAGAACACTATTTGGTAATTGAGTCATATCTAGAGTTGTAGATCTCCAATTTAGGTGTACTTTATATGGATGAAAAGGCAAGACATAGGCCTACAACTTTTATATGGAGCCTAAGACTTAAAAGGCCATTTTCATGTCCAAATTATAGCAACAACAAAGAAGTCCGAATCTATCTTCTAGCCTGAGCACTGTTCAGTGTTTAGCCCATAACTGGAGTTCTAGAAGTCCAAATCAGCTGAATGTTTTACACTAGAAAGCTGAGATAATTTTCTACAACTTTTAAGTGGCTCTAATTTTGACATTATCAATGACGTTTTGGGTAGACAAGAGAAGATATGGATTGTCACCAAGTGAAGAGTTGGTCACCCACTCATCAATTAGTCATCAAATCAATAGTTCCCAACCTTGGCCTATAAAAGGAGGCATTTACCATGAATTTAGGCATCTTGGTTTCCAGATCAAGATCATACTCTTACTTTCTCTCTTTGTAATTTTTCTAATGTTTATGTTTTGCTTTCATTAATATCAAGTTTATACTTTTCATTTCCTTTCGTTTACTTAACTCTTATTTTATTTATGTTCTTATTTTTTTTCTTTTTTTTATTATGTTTAGCTAAGTTTATTATGTCAAGGTGAAAAGGTTACACTAATGGTGTAAGAATAAGTATAGTGTATACTTAATATGAACTTTAATGTTTGATATTAACATGTTTTGTATTTGTTATCTTGTTCACTCTTTAATACTTTGCTTGTTAAATGACTAATCTAGATTCATGTTGTATAACACTTGGTACAATAAATGCTTGGCACTTTTATAGCTCATACTGTATAGTATAACCGACACCTAAGCTATAAAAGAAACTTGATTTGTTGTTAATATAAGTTATAATCATGAATGTTTGACGAGATTTACAAGTATTAGCATTAATTGAATAAGATGACTAATGTAATCATGTTAATAATCTATAATCAGATTGGAACCTCCTTTGTGTGTGGTTTCCAATTGAGTAATAAAAGTTTATATTATACTTGTTTGACATACCATTAATGGAACCTCTAACCTTGACATTTGTTATTATCATTATTTAATCCTTACATTAATATTCCATCTCAAATTTCTCATCATCATCTTCTTCTTCTCATTCTTTTTCTTTATTATTATTATTGTTGTTGTTGTTGTTGTTGTTACTACTACTTTTACTACTAGTATTATTATTGTTATTGTTGTTGTTGTTGTTGTTGTTGCATTATTGTTATTTATAATTTATACAATTAACCTCCTTATGGTTCAACCTCGATCTTATCAGGTTATTTATTACTTCAACACTCCTGCACTTGGGAGAAGACATCAATCTTTTAGTTGTGTCAAGTTTTTGACGTCGTTGCCGGGAGATAAGTTTTTATACAAATTATAGTATTTATTTTATTTTCTCTTTTCACTTTTCTTGTATGTAACTTTGTTTTTTTTTTTTTGTTTTCTTTTTCCTTTTATTCTATTCCTACACGTGCATGAGAGTGTGGTCACGTATATTAAATGGTAGAGTTTATAGGGTATCCTCATTATTTTCAGAAAATATGATCGAAGAAGATAATCAATCACTTCATAATGAGAATAATGAGAATAATCGTGGGAGAACACTTAGAGACCACATGAATCCCACAAGAACAAGTGCGCCATCATGCATAGTTTTTCCTCCTGATGCATCTCATTTTAATTTTAAGCCAGACATTATTCAACTTTTACCTTCTTTTCATGGCTTAGAAATAGAAAATCCATACTTGCATTTAAGGGAATTTAAGGAGGTCTGCAACACATATAATGATTCAAATTGTAGTATGAACACCATCAGATTAAAGCTAAAACATGGCTATAAAATTTGAGACTAGGATCCATTCGTTCTTGGGATGAAATGCAACAACAGTTTTTAAAGAAGTTTTTCCCATCTCACATAACAAACTCTTTCAAAAAACAAATCACCACTTTCACTCAAAAACTAGGAGAAACATTTTACCAATGTTGAGATAGGTATTGAGACTTGCTTAATACTTGCCCTCATCATGGTTTTGAAACATGGAGATTGGTTTCACATTGTTATGAATTGATGTGCAATGAAATCAGTCTTTTCTTTGTAATGTTCAAATTCAACCCCTTTCTTACCCTCAAAGCTTGACTTATCATCTTTTTCATAAGATTTAAATATTGGTTTGTCAATAACCTTACCACTATAAAGAGTTATGACTCATTTGACTTAATCTATGTGTTGGCTTCTAGAACTACTTGCATTTGCATTGTATTGCCCCTTGGGATTTTGCTATGGTTGAAATGAAAACTTACATCTCTCTTGAAAATTGAGAGCATATATGAATTTTGTAAGAGCATCTTTTAGATCTGCCATGGTTTGAGCATTTTGAGTGTTGATTATCTCTTTGACACGATTAAAGAGTTGATGTCTTATCCCAAGTGTAGGAGTGTCAAAGTAATAAATAACCCGGCAAGACCAGGGTCGAATCACAACGAAGTTAACTATATAAATTATAAATAATAATAATAATAACAACAACAATAACAATGCTAATGGTGGTGAAGATGAGTTAAAAAGGACTTGGAGATGTAAGATTAATATGAAGACTATACAATGATAAAAACAAATGTCAAGGTTAAAGGATACACTAATAGTATTAGAGATAAGTAAGATACAAACTCTTTATTAATTATCAACATGATCATATTAATCATCTTATTTACATAACACCATACTTATAAATTTTATCAAGTATTCATGATGCTAACTTATGTTGACAACAAATCAAGTTCCTCTCATAATAACGATGCTGGTCGAAAACTATGAAGGATCAAGTATTTGATGTACCAAGTATTATACAACACAAATCTAGATTCACCATTTAACAAGTAAGGTATTAAGAATTAATAAGATAAAAATAATAAGACATGTTATAGCAAGTTGTTTAGAATATAAACATTGAAGTCCATATTGAGTTTATATTATACTTATCCCAACACCATTAGTGAAACCTTTTCACCTTGACATAATTAACTTAGCTAAACATTATAAAGAAGAAAAAAATTAAAGAAACAATACAAGAACATAAACATGATATAAGTTAACTAAGTATAGTAAAGGAAATGAAAAGGATGAACAAGAGATTAATGAAAGCAATACTTAAGCATTACAAAAATATAAAGATAGAGAGTAGGAACATGATCTTGATATGGAAAACAAGATGCCTAAATAAATGGCGAACGACTCCTTTTATAAGTTAAAATTTGGAACTATTCATATGGTAATTGATAATTGATGTAGTGGCCAACTATTGATTAGTGGACTTGGTGGACATCATCACTCAAGCACTTTGGTTGGCTGAATTGACATTGATGCAATTAGAATTTAGCAAAGTGTTCTTTATAAAAGTTTTGGAAATTATCTTTTCCTTCCACCTACTAAATGTTAGATTATTTGGAGCACTATAACTTGAGATATGTCTAAAATACTAAGCAATGCTGCTATTGGATGTGGTGGATAGCCCTTATGCTCTGTCTAGATGAAATCTCATTTCTACCATCTGAATTTAAGTTGGTCCTCTTATAAAAGTTGTTGAAATTTATCTTTTCCTTCCACCCACCAAATTTCAGATCATTAACACTTTTAGAACTCTAGTTATGGGTAAAACTCTGAGTAGTGTTTAGGTTGGATTATAAGACAGATTTGGACTTCTCTTTTATGATCAAACTTTGAATTTGAAAATGATAAATTTGGGTCTTTCCATACCTATGAAAGTTTTAAGCATATTTCTTATCTTTCTAGCCATATAAATTAATATGAAATCTAAGATATATAGCTTTAGATATGATCCTATGATTGAACAGTGTTTGAATTTGAAGTGAATCAGCATCTACTTTATAAGCTTAGCCTTTTCTTTGTCCTTTCACTTCGATTAGTTAATCACATCAATTAATCCTTTGAATTATAAGAATACCTGCATATAAAATAAGCATTTACCATAAATTAAAGATGTCTTATATTATCATACTTGTCTTTATAAGACATGCTCTAATTAAGGAGTTATTGATACTTTAAGTGAAAAATGATGATATAAAACCTTGATAAAAATAAACTTTAAGTATTAATCACTCTTGCTTTTCAATGAATGCACACAAAGTTTCCTCAAGATTTCCTCTAGGAGGTGGAAGATAACGAGGTGCATATCTATGAGAATTTTGGAAATTATGGTATGCTTGAAATGTTGGCTGTGAAGTTTGTGCATCACTCTTGTAACTGAAATTTTAGTGATTTTTCCAATTAGGGTTATACATTTGTGAGTATGGGTTATGATTGGGCCTTCAGAAACTATTTAAAGCATGAGCTTGTTTAAGAAGGCAAAGTTGGATAATCATTGGTTGAGTGTTTATTAGTTTTATAGATTTGACATACAATGTTTTGAACATATTTTAATTGACCACTCTTTTTCAATTTTAGTACCTTAACCTTTCTAGCTGAAGATACAAACTTGGCTAGGAGGTCATGATCTTCCCTAAGATTGTACATATTTCCACTAGATGTATAGGGTTTAGTTTTACCTGGTGCCTCAAAAATATCTGCGATGTTCTAATTTTGATCATTTTTAGCTAGCAAGTCTAGGTACGTCATTACTTCATTAGGGTATTTTATCTTCAAAAGTTGCATTGCACATCAATTCCACCATTTGCCTATCGTTAGGTTTTAATCTTTCATTAAAATATGAAACCAATCTTCATGTTTCAAAACCACGTTGAGGGCAAGTATTAAGCAAGTCTCGATACCTATCCCAACATTAGAAAAATACTCTTGGTTTTTGAGTGAATGTAGTGATTTGTCTTTTAAAAGAGTTTATTTTGTGAGATGGAAAAAACTTCTGTAAAAATTATTATTGCATTTCATCCCAAGCACGACTGGATCTTAACTTATGATTTTATAGCCATGTTTTAGCTTTATCATTTCATGAAAAAGAAAAAAGATTTAATCTAATTGTGTTTATGGTACAATTTAAGTTATTATAGGTGTTACAGACCTCTTTAAATTCCCTTAAATGGAAGTATGAATTTTCTAAATCTAAGTAATGAAAAGAAGGTAAAAATTAAATAATGTCTGTCTTAAAATTAAAATGAGATGCATCTAGAGGAAAAACTATGCATGAGGGTGCACTTGTTGTTATTGCATTCATGTGGTCTCTAAGTGTTTTAGCTCGGTTATTTTCATTATTCTTATTATTAAATGACAGGTTATCTTCTTCTACCATATTTTTTGAAATGATAGTGATACCCTACAAAGTCTACCACTTAATGTATATGACCAAACTCTCATGCACGGGTAGGAAGAAAATAAAACAAAGGAAAACAAAATAAAAAAAACAAACAAAGTTAGATACAAGAAAAGTGAAAAGAGAAAATAAAATAAATATTATAATTTATACAAGAATTTACCTCCCTAGCAACAACATCAGAAACTTGACACGTCCAAAAGATTGATGTCATCTCCCAAATGTAGGATTATTGAAGTAATAAATAACCTAGCAAGACTAGAGTCGAACCACAGGGAAGTTAACTATATAAATTATAAATAACAACAACAACAACAACAACAACAACAATAATAATAAGTTAAAGAGGACTTTGAGATTGTAAGATTAATATGAGGATTAAATAATGATAAAAATAAATATCAAGGTTAGAGGGTCCACTAATGATATTTCAAACAAGTATAGTATAAACTATTTTTATTACTCAATTAAAAACCACACACAAAGGATGTTCCAATTGGATTATAAATTGTTAACATGATTACATTAATTATCTTATTCGAATAAAGATAATACTTATAAATGTTGTTAGGTATTCATGATTTTAACTTATGTTAACAACATATCAAGTTCCTTTCATGACACGGGTGTCAGTTATATCATACAATTAGGTAATAAAAGTGTCAAGCATTTGTTGTACTAAGTGTTATACAACATAGTTATACAACATAAGTCAAGATTAACCATTTAACAAGCAAAGTATTAAAAATGAACAAGATAATAAATACAAAATATGTTAGTATCAAACTTTAAAGTCCTTATTGAGTTCACACTATACTTATTTTTACATCATTAGTGTAACCTTTTCACCGTAACGTAATAAATTTAACTAAACATAATGAAAAAGAGAAACATAAATAAAAAAAATAAGAATATAAATAAGATATAAGTTAACAAAGTAAAGGAAATGAAATGAAAAACTTATACAAGAGATTAATCAAAGAAAAACTTAGGCATTACAAAAAATAAAATAAAGAAAGAGAGCAAGAATATGATCTTGATCTGAAAACCAAGATGCCTAAATGCATGAAAAATTCCTCCTTTCTAAGTTTTGAAACTATTGATTTGATGACTAATTATTAAGTGGGTGACAAACTCTTGACTTGATGACAATCCTTATCTTCTTGTCTAAACAAAACATTATTGCTAATGTTAGAATTCAAATAGAATTAATCATGAAATTCAAGAAAATTATCTCAGCTTTCCAATAAAAAAAAATATGAGGTCATTTGGTCTTCTAAAACTCTAATTATGGGTTAAACATTGAACAATGTCTAAGCTGCAAAACAGATTTAGACTTCTTTATTGTTGCTAAGATTTGGATTTCCAAAGGTATTGAGTTTAGCTTTTCTTATGAATATTTTAAGCCTATGTCTTAGCTTTCTAGTTAAGTAAACCAAATTGAAATCCAAGGTCTCCTGCTTCAGATATGATCCAATTCTAGTTTGGACCGAACCAATATCACTTTTCTAAGCTTCACCTTCTCTTTATCTTCTCAATTTTAGTAGTTGAACTCATCAATTAATCCTTTGATTTATGTGATAGGCCTGCATTTAAGATGAACATTTACCATATATTAAAGGTATCTTATAATATCAGACTTTTTATTATAAACCATGCTTTAGTTAAGGAGTTATTAATACTTTAAATGCAAAATGCTGATATAAAACCTTGATAAAAATGCACTTTTAAATATTAATCACTATATTTATATAATTATGTTCTCATCTAATTTATTTAAATTTGTTTATTTAAAATGTTTAACTAAGTTTAATATGTCAAGTTGAAATGGTTTCACTAATGATGTAAGAATAAGCATAATGTAAACTCAACATGGACTTTAATGTTTGATATGAACATGTATTGTATTTGTTATCTTATTCACTCTTAATACTTTTCTTGTTAAATGGTCAATTGACATGACAAAAAGATTCATGTATTCTCCCAAGTGTAGGAGTGTCGAAGTAATAAATAATCCGGCAAGACTGAGGTCGAACCACAGGGAGGTTAATTGTATAAATTATAAACAATAATAATATAACAAAAAAAAATAGTAATAATAGTAATAATACTACAAATAATAGTAATATTAATAATAATAGTAATATTAGTAGTAGTAATAGTAGTAGTAGTAATAAAGAAGAAGAAAAAGAAGAAGTTGATGGGAACTTTGAGATGGAAGATTAATGTGAGGATCAACTAATGATAACAACAAATATCAAGGTTAGAGGCGCACGAGTGTGCGATGTAGCAATTAACTCGATAAGATCGAGGTCATATCCACAAAGAGCTAGATCTGGAAATTAAGCTAGGTAACAAAAAAAAACTCAAGAGAAATTAAATTAACAATAACTTGGTTGAAAATAATTGATGGATTTATTTTCAAAGATGAAAAAGTGTAAATAGATTTTAAATGACAAGAAAAAGTAAGTTTTGGTCCAAATCAATTTTAATGGTGATGTATTGGTGATTTCTTCAACATATATAAGATAACTGAACCTAATATCAACTATGGTGATATTAGATCGAAAGATATTACAATGAAGTTTAGAAAGATAAAGATTGATTATTGCTTAAAAATGAACAAGTACTTTCATATTAAGTAAGACATTGAATCAAGCAATCTCTATACCAAAACTAAAGTTTGTGCATAAAAATTAAAGATTATAACATTACCTAAATGATTTCTAAAATTTCTTTGCAATAATAAATCATTCATGAAGAAAATGAGAAGATAAACATTAAGATTCATTCATATCCTAAAGAACTCACCTCAATCACCATTATCCTTGATTTGGATCCAAGAAAGAGTTTAGCTAACCATGATTATATATAAGAACACTTCAATAAACATGAAATATCTTGAATCAAACTGAAATAATAAGTTTTACAAACTAAAAAACCGAAATCTATAAAGAACACAATACAATTTCAGAAAAAATTCGAACACAAATCTTATTCTAACTTTGGACAACAATTTGACCCTCTTAGAAGTTTTTTTTCGAGATGTCTATTAGAGACATATTTATAGGAAATTTTGTCACCATTCCAGATCATTAAATAATAGCTCATTTGGACACTGGAGTCAAAAGTTATGGGCAAAATTCCAACAGGTGTTCTGAAAAATCAAATCAGGACAGCTTTGCATCCACTTTGTTGCATGTTTTTCTTCCTCATTTATGAGGTGTCTCCTTTTTCTTTTTGACCCAAAATAATGTAAAAATGTCTCCTCCAGCTTTCCATCCATGTGCTTGCCTTCTTGGATCAATGGATTACCCAAAATAAATCAATTATTGTTGTGTGGACATGTAAGATCATGGATTGTTTTTGGGCTGATTTGAAGGTTGATTTGGGGTTGAATTTAAGCATCAAATAAGTATACAAATATACCTATTATTTGGGCTAAGATTGACATTGAAACCTTGAGTGTTTAATGGTTGAAGTTTGCACACAACATAAGGCAAGTTTGGGCTTGAAATAGATCATATGATATTCTTTTCTAGAATTGGAATAGAATTGATTTTTAGGACAAATTTGGAGCACTTATTTGAACTAAGATTTGCTTCAATCTTCAACTAAATGTCTCTTCAATTCTTTGTTCTGAATTCCAACATTGAATTTCCTGAATTAATTCATTTAAGCTCCAAAAACCTATCGAAACATTAAAACAAACTTCATTACTAAAAAACACATCAATTATTATAAAAAAAACAAATAAAAACAAGAAATACATATGTAAAATAAGAGACTTAATGACACTTTTGATGCATAATCAAGAGGATCCACTTTTTATATGTTAAAAAAAGTATAGTATAAACTCTTATTATTAAATTGAAAACCACAAACAAAGGAGGTTCCAATTATATTATAAATTGTTAACATGATTATATTAGTTATCTTATTCGAGTAATATTAATACTTGTAAATATTGTCAGGCATTTAGGATTATAACTTATGTTAACAACAAATCAAGTTCCTTTCATAGCACAGGCGTCGGTTATACCATAAAGTATAGTGATTAGTACTTAAAAGTGCATTTTTATCATGGTTTTATATCATCATTTTGCACTTGAAGTATCAATAACTTCTTAACTAAAATATGTTTTATAATCATATATCTAATAATATAAGATACCTATAATTTGTGGTAAATGTCTATTTTTAATGCAGGCCTATCACATAAATGAAAGGATTGATTGATGACTTGAAGAGCTTAAATTGCAAGGATAAAGAGATGGTCAAACTTAGAGAAGAGATGTCGGTGCAATCCAAACCGGAACACTGTTCGGTAATTGGGTCATATCTGGAGCTACAGATCTCGGATTTAGGTCCAATTTATATGGATGGAAAGGTAAGACATAGGCCTACAACTTTCATATGGAGCCCAAGATCTAAAAAGGCCATTATCAAGTCCAAATTGTAGCAACAACAAAGAAGCCCGAATCTGTTTTCCAGCCCGAGCACTGTTCGGTATTTTGGCCATATCTGGAGTTCTAGAAGTCCAAATGAGCTGAAGTTTTTACACAAGAAAGCTGAGACAATTACCTACAACTTTCATTTTTACAACTAGCTCCAATTTTGACGTTATCAATGACGTTTTGGGCAGACAAGAGAAGATAAGGATTGTCACCAAGTCAAAAGTTGGCCACCCACTTATCAATTAGTCATCAAATCAATAGTTCCCAATTTTGGCCTATAAAAGGAGGCATTTGCCATGCATTTAGGCATCTTCGTTTCCAGATCAAGATCATGCTCTTCCTTTCTCTCTTTGTATTTTTTGTAATGTTTATGCTTTGCTTTCATTAATATCAAGTTTATGCCTTTCATTTCCTTTCCTTTACTTAGTTAACTTTTATGTTCTTATTTTGTTTATCTATTTTGCTTTCTTTTATTATGTCTAGCTAAGTTAATTATGTCAAGGTGAAAAGGTTACACTAATGGTGTGAGAATAAGTATAATGTAAACTTAATATGGACTTTAATGTTTGATACTAACATGTTTTATATTTGTTATCTTGTTCACTCTTTAATACTTTGCTTGTTAAATGACTAATCTTGATTTATGTTGTATAACACTTGGTACAACAAATGCTTGGCACTTTCATAGCCCATAATGTATGGTATAACCGACACCTGAGCTATGAAAGGAACTTGATTTGTTGTTAACATAAGTTATAATCATGAATGCTTGACGAGATTTACAAGTATTAGCATTAATTGAATAAGATTACTAATGTAATCATGTTAACAATATATAATGTGATTGGAACCTCCTTTGTGTGTGGTTTCCAATTCAATAATAAGAGTTTATACTATACTTGTTTGATATACCATTAGTGGAACCTCTAACCTTGACATTTGTTATTATTATTGTTTAATCCTTACATTAATATTTCATCTCTAAGTTCTCATCATCATCATCTTCTTCTTCTCTTTCTTTATTATTATTATTATTATTATTATTATTATTATTATTATTATTACTACTACTACTACTACTACTACTACTACTACTACTAGTATTATTATTATTATTATTGTTATTATTATTATTATTATTGTTATCGTTATTACTATTATTTTTGTTTATAATTGTTGTTTATAATTTATACAATTAACCTCCCTATGGTTCGACCCCGGTCTTGCCGGGTTATTTATTACTTCGACACTCCTGCACTTGGGAGAAGACATCAATCTTTTAGTCGTGTCATATAGGCCATGAAAGATCCAAGTATTTGTTATACCAAGTATTATACAACATAAATCTAGAGTAACCATTTAACAAAATAAAACATAAAACCTTTGAAATAAAAGGAATAATAACAATCATAATTAGGCTCGATTCATCACACTTGAAAGACCTATCATGCAAACATTGGTATCTTTAACTTAGTGTGCACAATAGCAAATAAAAAAAAATAAGCATACTCACATTCTTTAAATCAAACATCCATATAAACTTTCCAAATTCAGTCATATTTATCGTGCAACCAACATAATTGATTCATATGAAAACTCAACTTGTAATCTTCCCTTCTCACCAACACAAACAAGGTAGCAAACTACAAAAATATCTATATATTCTTTTTTCTATTTTTCTTTCTTTGTTTTTTTTTAAGATATGATTTATTCTTTGTCTTTAAGTAGTCACTTCTCTTTTGACCTGAATACAAACATTTATGATGAATGCACCCGGTTACTCACTAAGTCACAAACTTAAAGTGCTTTGCATACTCATTTTTTAAGCTGCTGTTTGACGTAAAGATAAACATTTGTGATGAATACCCCTAGTTACCGAGCAACTCAAAACATTGGAGTGGATAGAACTTTGTACACATTTATTTATTTATTTGTGTAATAATTATTACTCTACTTACTTAGACCTTGTTTAGGACTGGATCAAAAGGGATAATCACAAGTAAAATATCATACTCATCTTTCATGCATAATCACACAACTCACACAACTTTTACAAGGAAAGATGTACTTCAGTAATCTTAATAAAAAGTATGCTATATCTTGCTTTATAAGATATTATCTATCCCAAATTAAAGCACCCAATGTTCAACATAATAATGAATCCAAAAATGTAACGATGATCCTAAACAAGTCTCATTCACATACGAATACAAGTTTTTTTTTCTTTTTAACAAGCATTGTTATCTCAAGCATTCAACATAATGAAATATCTAAAATTAAGGTTTACATTATCCTCAATGTAAAAGAGAAAGAAAAGAAAAGTATAAAGGTTAGAAAATTGTTACTCCCCTTCTGTTTTCAAGGATGAATGTCTGATTGAATTGGGCATGACCTAACTTCTTGCTTGATTTTTTTTTAACCTACATATCACAACTAAAAGAAAACATTGATGTTTTTTTTTTGAAAATAAAGAACCTCACACCCCCCAACTTAAAATAATGCATTGTTCCGAATGCATGAATAAGAAAATATAAAAGATGGAAGAAAGAAGAAAAAAAATAAAAATAAAAATGAAAAATAAAAATAAAAATAAAAACTCATTACTTCTGATACTATAATGGTATTGGATCTTCAAGATCCAATGTCTCAACTTCAGCCACAACGTTTTCAAGATAAGGTTTCAATCGATGACCATTTACTTTGAAAATATTTCCATTCTTGGGATTTTCTACCTCAAATGCACCATGCTTAGAGATGGATTTAATCACAAATGGACCAATCCATTTTGTCCTTAACTTCTTAGGAAAAAGATGTAATCGTGAATTATATAAGAGAACCTTTTGACCAACATGAAAGGATTTTCTAAGAATATGTTTATCATGCAAAGTTTTCATCTTATGTTTTGAAATTTTTGCATTTTCAAATGCATCATTTCTCAGCTCCTCTAATTCATCCAATTGAAGCTTTCTATTTTTGCCAACCTCGTTTTCATTGTCATTGAATTGTCGAATGACCAAATATGCACAGTGCTCAATCTCAATAGGGAGATGACAAGGCTTTCCATAAACTAGCCTATAAGGAGACATTCCTAAAGAGGTCTTATAAGCAGTGCGATATACCCACAAAGCATTAACTAGTCGTAGGGACCAATCTTTACGGTTTGGATTGACTGTTTTCTCTAAAAGGTTCTTGATCTCCCTATTTGCCAACTCAACTTGGCCACTAATTTGTGGGTGATAGGGGGTACTGACCTTGTGAATTACACCATATTTTCTCATCAAAATCCAACGGGCTTGTTACAAAAATGTTTTCCCCCATCACTAATCATAGCCCGGGGCATGCTAAAATGAGAGAAAATATTTTCTTTCAAGAATTTGACCACAACTCGATGGTCATTGGTTCGAGATGCAATGGCCTCCACCCATTTAGACACATAATCAACAGCTATAAGGATGAATTGGTAACCAAATGAATTTGGAAAAGGTCTCATGCAATCAATCCCCTAACAATCAAATATTTCCAAAACAAGAATGGGGTTAAGGGGCATCATGTTACTCCTAGTGAGGCTACCTAGTCGTTGGCATCGATCACATGCAACACAGAAGGCATGAACATCTTTAAACATGGTGGGCCAATAAAAACCACACTGCAAGATTTTAGCAATGGCTTTCTTGGAAGAGAAATGCCCACCACAGGCTAATGCTTGAAAAAAATTAATGACACTTGGAATTTCATGATCAGGGATGTACCGCCTAATAATTTGGTCAGGATAGTATTTAAATAGGTAGGGGTCATCCCAAAAAAAGATGCGTACATTGCGCAAGAATTTTTGTTTGTCAAGTTTAGACCAATGAGAAGGAATCTGACTTGTGGCTAGGTAATTTGCTATGTCAGCATACCATGGAGAACCAATGTAGGAGATAGTACCTGCATAAAATAAATTTTCATCAGCAAAGAGTTCATTTATTGGAGATTCATCAATTATGGTCTCATAGCTTGAAAGACGAGACAAATGATCAGCCACTACATTCTCTACTCCTTTTTTATCTCGAATTTCAAGGTTAAACTCTTGGAGTAGGAGGATCCATCGAATCAAACGTGGTTTGGCATCTTGTTTTGTGAGCAAATATTTCAATGCTGCATGATCAGTGAAAACAATAACAAGAGATCCAACCAAATAAGACCTAAACTTGTCTAATGCAAAGACCACAACTAAGAGTTCTTTGTCAGTTGTAGTGTAATTCAATTGAGTATCATTCAAAGTCTTGCTAGCATAATATATGACATGAGGTTTCTTGTCTTTTATTTGCCCTAAAATAGCCCCAATCGTAAAATCACTAGCATCACACATAAGTTCAAATGGTAAAGACCAATCAGGAGCTTGCATGATTGGTGCAGTAGTCAACAACCTTTTAAGCTTTTCAAAAGCTTATTGACATTTTGATGTCCAATCAAATTGGACATCTTGTGACAACAAGTTACACAATGGTTTGGCAATGGTACTAAAAGAATGAATGAATCTTTGATAAAAACCAGCATGTCCTAAAAAGGATCTCACATCTTTCACAGTCCTAAGGGTAGGTAATTTTTGAATGATTTCCACTTTTGACTTATCTACCTCTATTCCTTTTGAAGAGACAATGTGACCTAAGACAATGTCATGTGTCACCATAAAATGACACTTCTCCCAATTGAGTACAAGATTGCTCTCTTCACACCTTTTAAGAACTTTTTCTAAATGCATTAGACACAACTCATAAGAATCCCCGTAAACTAAAAAATCATCCATGAAAACTTCCAAAAAAATTTCCACCATGTCACTAAAGATACTCATCATACACCTTTGAAAAGTGGCTGGTGCATTACACAAACCAAAAGGCATTCTTCTATAAGCATAGGTACCAAAAGGACAAGTGAAAGTGGTTTTTTCTTGGTCTTCTAAAGAAATCTCAATTTGGTTATAACCCGAGTATCCATCAAGAAAACAATAGAAAGCTCTTCCAGCTACTCTTTCAAGTAGTTGGTCTAATAATGGAAGCGGAAAATGGTCATTCCTAGTCACCATGTTTAATTTACGATAATCAATGCACATACGCCATCCAGTTTGGATTCTAGTTGGTACCAGTGCATTATTTTCATTTTTCACTATCGTGACTCCAGATTTTTTAGGGACAACTTGGGTTAGACTAAACCATTTTGAGTTTGCAATAGGGTAAATGATACTTGCATTAAGTAGCTTAAGCACTTCATCTCTCACTACTTCCTTCATGTTTGGGTTCAATCGTCTTTGCATCTGCCTTACAGATTTAGCCTCTTCTTTAAGATAGATTCTATGTGTACATAAAAGAGTGCTAATTCCTTTCAAGTCAATAATTTTCCACCTAATTGCTTTTTTGTGTTTTCTCACCACTCTCAAAAGTTTTTGTTCTTGCTCTAGGCTAAGTTTTGATGAGATCACAATAGGATATGATTCATCTTCCCCTAGAAATGCATACTTAAGATCACTCGGTAAAGGCTTCCTTTCTAGTTTATAAGGCTGGACAAGAGATGCCTCAACTTTCACATGGGGTGAAATAAAAGGCTCAAATGATGGGGTCCATTGACCTATTGACATAATAGGCATTGGATCTAGATAAGTCTCAAGTTCTCTTACTTCCTCATCAACACCTTCCAAAGAACAAAATCTTTCATCATGAATTAAAGTTCTCTCCAATGGATCCTTGATCCACACTCTCTCAAAGTGTTCTTGACAAACTGTTTGGATCAAATCTACCTCTCTAATGTCCTTATGTTCCCCAATTTGTTTCGAGACATTGAATATGTTCATCTCCACAGTCATATTCCCAAAAGACAATTTCATCACCCTATTCCTAGAATTAATTAAGGCATTGGATGTAGCTAGGAAAGGTCTCCCTAAGATGACTCGGATGGGAGCATTAGAACCTTGAATTGGTGTGGTGTCTAACACTACAAAATCAATAGGAAAGTAGAATTTATCTATTTGGACCAACACATCCTCAACGATACCCCTGGGAATCTTGATTGACCTATCAACTAATTGAAGGGTGATTTGAGTAGGCTTGATTTCTCCAAAATCTAATTGTTTGTAAACAGTGTAGGGTATTAAATTCACACTTGCTCCTAAATCCAACAAAGCTTGATCTATCTTATGACTTCCAATAATGCATGAAATGGTAGGACAACCAGGATCTTTGTATTTGGGAGGGGTCTTAAACTGGATGATGGCACTAGCATGTCCAATCAGAAAGGCTCTTTCTTTCACATTTAATCTCCTTTTAACTGTGCATAAATCCTTAAGAAACTTTGCATAAGATGGAACTTGTTTAATTGCATCAAGGAGTGGAATATTGACTTTCACTTGTTTGAACAATTCATAGATTTCTGAGTTCATAAGATCTTGTTTAGGTTTCCGTAACCTTTGTGGAAATGGTGCTCTAGGAACAAATTCTAAATCACTCACTTTGACTTCAATTTTTCTTGAATCATCTCCTTTCTCACCCATCTCTTTCTTATTTAGCTCGCCTTCTTTATCACTCAAATTCTCATTTATCACTTGTGTTTTGATTCTCTCTTCACTTTCCTTAGATTTCTCCTCCACAATACCCTTAGGAATCCTAAAACCTATACCTTTATCAACAATCTTTCCACTTCTAAGGGTAGTGATGGCTTGGACTTGTTCATGGTTTGAAGGTTCACTAGGTGAGGATTCACTCATGCGTACCTGACCTCTAGGATTGGGCATTGGTTGAGCTGGGATTTTTCCCTTCTCTTGAATGCTTAGTGATTGAGTCAACTTAGTTAGTTGACTTCGAATGTCATCTAAGGTCCTATTGGTCTGGTCTTAGAACTTGTAAGCTTGGTTGTTGATTCCTCCTTGCGTTTGCATGAATTGTTGAAGATTATCCTCTACGGATCTCTTATGAGGTGGTTGGTATGTGTTATGTGTGGGAGCATGAAATGATGGGGGTGGAGGTTGAAATGTTTGAGGTACTGAAGAGCCCTCATTTCTCCATCCAAAATTTGGGTGGTTCCTCCATCCAGGATTATAGGTCGTAGAGTAGGGATTGCTTACTTGGTTTGGAAACAACTTTCTAACATAACTTGAATCAGAAGTTTGGCCATATAGCACTTCCTTGAAGGCTGGAATGGTAGGACACTCAGTTGTCCTATGCCCTTTTCTCTCACAAACAACACAACTTTCATCTTGTTGTTCACTCATGACATGCACTTTTTTAATCTCAAGAGACTCTACTTTCTTAGCCAATGAGGCTAATCTAGCATTGAGGTCATCAGTCTCTTTCAATTGAAACTTCCCACTTGAATGAGAAATGGTGTTTCTAGACTCAACATGAACTAGGAGAGAAGTCTCCCATTACTTTGTGTTTTCAGCCAATTGATAAAAAAAAATCAAAGGCCTTACTTGGTTCTTTGTCATAAAACTCACCATTACACATGGTTGACACTAGCTTTTTAAAATCTGCGGTAAGAGAGTCATAGAAGAAACTCACTAACCTCCACATCTCAAAACCATGGTGAGGGCATGCATTTAACAAGTCTTTGAACCTTTCCCAAGCTTGGTGAAAAGACTCATTTGGACTATAAGAAAAATTCATCATTTGACGTTGTAAGGCTGCTGTCCTATGAGTGGGGAAGTATTTTTTCAAAAATTTAGCTTACATTTCTCTCCATGTACCTATAGACCTAGGATGCAAGGAGTTTAGCCAAAGATTGGCTTTATCCTTTAGAGAGAATGGGAACAATTTAAGCCAAATGGTTTCCTCGTTGCATGTTCTATCAATAAAAGTATTACATACCTCTTCAAAGTCTTTAATGTGTATGTATGGATTTTCAGAATCCATACCATGAAATGTGGGAAGAAGTTGAATCATGCTCGATTTCAAATTGAAAGCTTGTTGGTTAAAGGTAAGATAATACATGAAGGTGTACTTTGTCCAGCCGGGTGAAGATACTCTCTAAGAATTCGAAAATTAGGTTGATCATTAAATTGTGGAGGTCCATTATCTTGAACACTCCTGTCACCGTCTACATCTTCAACATTAGCCATGATAAAATAATAATAATAATAATATAAAAATTATATGAATATGAAAGGAAAGGAAAGAAAAAAAATTGCAAATAAAAGTAATAGCTCAAAAATAAAAATACAACAAATTAAGAAATTCACTCTCCAACTAATAAGCACTATTAACAACAATAAACATTAAAAGATAATTATAACAAGCTTGAATAAAAAGGCGGTAATACCGGCCAAACACTTCAAACAATAAATATAAGAAAAATAATCATAACAAAACAACAAAATAAAATGAAATAAACAAGGGGCGGTAATACCGGCCAAGCACTTCAAACAATAACTAAAAGAAAAATAATCATAAGAAAACAACAAAATAAACTTAAATAAACAAGAGGCGGTAATACCGGCCAAGCACTTTAGACAATAAATATAGGAAAAATAACAACAATACACATTAAAAGATAATTATAACAAGCATGAATAAAAAGGCGGCAATATCGGCCAAACACTTTAGACAATAAATAAAAACAATATCAACAAAATAAAATGAAATAAACAAGAAAGATATTAGAAATTAATAAGAATAGACGATAAAAGAAAAATGGTTGAACCAACCAAAATCCAACAATTAATAGTCCAATCCACAGTCCAATATCCGAAATGTTAAGGTTAAATTTTGTTTTTTTTAGGCGGTAAAACCAGCAACTTGATTTTTCTTTTCAATTTTTTTTTTAGGCGGTAAAACCAGGCAATTGATTTTTTTTTATATATGATTTTTTTTAGTTTTCCAGTAATCAAATCTAAATTTGTTACCTTTGCTTGCTAGCTCCCCAGCAACGCCGCCAAAATTGCTTGACCGCTTTTTATGATCGGCTTGTTTTAACTCGCAAGTGCACGAGTGTGCGATGTAGCAATTAACTCGATAAGATCGAGGTCATATCCACAAAGAGCTAGATCTGGAAATTAAGCTAGGTAACAAAAAAAAACTCAAGAGAAATTAAATTAATAATAACTTGGTTGAAAATAATTGATGGATTTGTTTTCAAAGATGAAAAAGTGTAAATAGATTTTAAATGACAAGAAAAAGTAAGTGTTGGTCCAAATCAATTTTAATGGTGATGTATTGGTGATTTCTTCAACATATATAAGATAACTGAACCTAATATCAACTATGGTGATATTAGATCGAAAGATATTATAATGAAGTTTAGAAAGATGAAGATTGATTATTGCTTAAAAATGAACAAGTACTTTCATATTAAGTAAGACATTGAATCAAGCAATCTTTATACCAAAAATAAAGTTTGTGCATAAAAATTAAAGATTATAACATTACCTAAATGATTTCTAAAATTTCTTTGCAATAATAAATCAATCATGAAGAAAATGAGAAGATAAACATTAAGATTCATTCATATCCTAAAGAACTCACCTCAATCACCATTATCCTTGATTTGGATCCAAGAAAGAGTTTAGCCAACCATGATTATATATAAGAACACTTCAATAAACATGAAATAACTTGAATCAAACTGAAATAATAAGTTTTACAAACTAAAAAACCGAAATCTATAAAGAACACAATACAATTTCAGAAAAAATTCGGACACAAATCTTACTCTAACTTTGGACAACAATTTGACCCTCTTAGAAGTTTTTTTTCGCTTATAGGAAATTTTGTCACCGTTGCAGATCATTAAATAACAGCTCATTTGGACACTGGAGTCAAAAGTTATGGGCAAAACTCCAAAAGGTGTTCTGAAAAATCAAATCAGGACAGCTTTGCAACCACTTTGTTGCACGTTTTTCTTCCTTATTTATGAGCTATCTCTTTCTTCTTTTTGACCCAAAATAATGTAAAAATGTCCCCTCCAGCTTTCCATCCATGTGCTTGCCTTCTTGGATCAATGGATTACCCAAAATAAATCAATTGTTGTTGTGTGGACATGTAAGATCATGGATTGTTTTTGGGCTGATTTGAAGGTTGATTTAGGGCTAATTTGGGGCTGAATTTAAGCATCAAATAAGTATACAAATATACCTATTATTTGGGCTAAAATCGACATTGAAACCTTAAGTGTTTAATGGTTAAAGTTTGCACACAACATAAGGCAAGTTTGGGCTTGAAATAGATCATATGATATTCTTTTCTAGAATTGGAATAGAATTGATTTTTGGGACAAAGTTGGAGCACTTATTTGAGCCAAGATTTGCTTCAATCTTTAACTAAATGTCTCTTCAATTCTTTGTTCTGAATTCTGACATTGAATTTCCTGAATTAATTCATTTAAGCTCCAAAAACCTATCGAAACATTAAAACAAACTTCATTACTAAAAAACACATCAATTATTATAAAAAAACAAATAAAAACAATAAATACATATGTAAAATAAGAGACTTAATGACACTTTTGATGCACAATCAAGAGGATCCACTTTTTATATGTTAAAAAAGTATAGTATAAACTCTTATTATATACACAAAGGAGGTTCCAATTATATTATAAATTGTTAACATGATTATATTAGTTATCTTATTCGAGTAATGTTAATACTTGTAAATATTATCAGGCATTTAAGATTATAACTTATGTTAACAACAAATTAAGTTCCTTTCATAGCATAGGCGTCGTTTATACCATATAGTATAGGCTATGAAAGTGCCAAGTATTTGTTATACCAAGTATTATACAACATAAATCTAGAGTAACCATTTAACAAGTAAAGTATTAAAAGTATACAAGATAACAAATAGAAAACATGTTAGTATCAAACATTAAGGTCCATGTTGAGTTTATATTATACTTATTCTTACACCATTAGTGTAACCTTTTTGAAAAGATGAAAAGATTGATGTTTCTCCCAAGTGTCGAAGTGTCGAAGTAATAAATAACCCGGCAAGACCGGGGTCGAACCATAGGGAGGTTAATTGTACAAATTATAAACAACAATAATAATATTAGTAGGAATAATAATAATAATAATAATAATAATAATAGTAGTAGTAGTAGTAGTAGTAGTAGTAATAAAGAAAAAGAAAGAGAAGAAGAAGAAGAAGATGAGAACTTTGAGATGGAACATTAATGTAAGGATTAAACAATGATAATAACAACTATCAAGGTTTGAGGTTTAACAAATGGTATGTTAAACAAGTATAGTATAAACTCTTATTCTTCAAATGAAAACCACGCACAAAGGAGGTTCCAATCTGATTATAGATTGTTAACATGATTACACTAGTCATCTTATTCGATTAATGCTAATACTTGTAAATCTTGTCAAGCGTTCATGATTATAACTTATGTTAACAACAAATCAAGTTCCTTTCATAGCTAAGGTGTCGGTTATACCATATAGTATGAGCTATGAGACTGCCAAGTATTTGTTGTACCAAGTGTTATACAACATAAATCTAGATTTGTAATTTAAAAAGCAAAGTATTAAAGAGTGAACAAGATAACAAATACAAAACACGTTAATATTAAACATTAAAGTCCATATTAAGTTTACATTATACTTATTCTTACACCATTAGTATAACCTTTTGACCTTGACATAATAAACTTAACTAAACATTATGAAAGAAAGAAAAATAAATAAACAAAATAAGAATATAAATAAGATAAAAGTTAACTAAGTAAATGAAAGGAAATGAAAGGCATAAACTTGATATTAATGAAAGCAAAGCATAAACATTACAAAAAATACACTTTCAAGTACTAATCACACCCCCCAAACACCTTATTACTAGTCTCTAGTAATTAAAGTGTTAAAATAGAAAAATAATTCACAAATTCAACAAAGTATGGTATTCATCATTCAACTTCCATTAATCTATCCAGATAAACAAACTCTCTTTAAATTTATATATCTGCTCAATACCTCTTAACAAGATATTAATACACCTTTCTTTTGTGCTTAATATATCAACATATAATTATGGGGCTTTTCATTGAAGAAAACAAAATTTTTGTTCTAATGTTTAAGGTTAACTCCCTTGGGTTGGGATTATTATTATTATTATTATTTTTAAATATATATACATATAACTTAAAACACCATTTATCTTTAACCCATGTAATGAGCTTTCAGCTAATGACTCCTAGACTAGTTGGTCTTAGGGCATTAGGTGTTGAGATAGTCCTACAAGTTTAATAACTTGGGTTGCAGATACTGATATGTAAATAGTGTAATGTTTGATTTCCTTAAGCTTTTCTCCTCAACCCATGTAACAAGCGTTGGGCCAATAGCTCCCAAGTTAGTTGACTTTAGAGTGTTAGGTGTTAAAACACCCCTTCGGGCTTAATTGCTTAGGTTAGGGAGGCTACGAAACAAAACTTATCTATATTTTTATTATCATAATTTCATTTTATTTTTCTCTTTTTTTATTTTTTTATTTTTTAAAAAAACATTATATGTTATCCCTTTTCCTTAATTATTACCTTTAACAAAAGAACATAAATAATGTAATAATCCAATGTTAAAGTGTGTGTGTGTAAATTAAGGTTTAAGAATACATCTTAAATGAGTATATGAGCAGAATTAAGTGCTAGTAATGCGAGAGTTTGTAAACCTGAATATTTCAAGAAGTATTAAGATAGACCTTATTAAGAATGGTTACTAAGATACATCTCAAGAGTCATAAAAAGATCTCCTTTACTCTGTCATAATAGTGACAACAATTTTGCATATGCTTTATGAAATAGAAAACACAGTTAGTTAATTTTTTCAACTACTACCCTCTCCCCTCAACCAAAACGAGACATTGTCCTCAATGTTCTAAGGTAGAAAAATAGAGTATAGAAGATATCACTTGAAATAACAAACACTAACAAACATAAGAAATAACAAAACACAATAATAAAACAAAACAAAAAAAATACAAATGAAGACTCAAATCTAATCTAAAGTTTTTTACAACTTTTCTTAGATGACTAATTTCTACGACTCATGGAGGGATCAATTACATCAATGAAAGATTGTAGTTGGTCAATCAATTATTCAGCAGTAGCAGCAAAGATTATGATTTGTCGTGCAAAAGATGTTACAATTCTTGTTCCACAGCATGATCAAGAAAAGACAATAACTTATCATAATAACCATTAACATTTAACAAACCTATAGGTTTATGGTGAATGTTCAGTTGGGCCTAAGACAAATATGAAAGATCTTTTCCAATGTGCCTAGACCACCTGGTAAAGTAATGAAAGCATCAATATGGTTAAACATTGCATTCATTCGAGCCGACATTGTGAAGACCTAAAGTTCCTCTCCAATTGTTTTTCCTATGATGTCTCCTTGTACTAAAGCTTTGGGGATAACCCCAAAAACTTGACTACCTCCTAAAAATACAGCTATTGACATACCTCCTATTAACCTTAAACTGTCTCCCCCATACACTAAATGAGTCTTTCTCTCATCTAGCACCTAACCAAGATAATTTGTTAATTCTAAAAACTCCTTTTCTTTCCCAAGACTAGATCCACCAAAAACACAAATATTTCTTATGTGATGACTTGAGGAACTTGCCATTTTTACACACTTCTATATTTATTGAATGTATAGGTTGAGTAGAAATGAAAGGAAAGAAGAGTGGATTTTATAGATGAGAAATTAAAAAGGCAATCATACCACCTATATGTAGGCCAGCTGGAGTCTCACACATACTCTCTCTCTCTTTATTTATTTATGAAAAAGCATGTGTATGTACAGGTAGTTGTGATTGTGGCTCACATCTTCCCTTGGTTTTACATCCAAGAATGGCTTAAATGCCCTCTATGGGTTGGGGATAGGCTTCCAATCCAATTTTCTTAAAAACTGGCAAATAAGGTCTTTTTTTAGTTAGATTTCCAAGACTATGCCAAGCATGTTCTTTATGAAAATGGGTTTATAAGTCATAAATTATACGATGCTTATCTCGACTATGATGAGACTTAAAAGTCAATAGAATATTATCTTAAGACTCTTTGTGTTTTGAAATAAATCTCACCTTTTGACAATTTTCACAGGTTTTGTGAGATACATGTGATTCCTTGAACATGGTGGGCTAGTAACATCCGCTTTATAAGATTTCTACAGTCCTATTTTTGATGAGAAATGATCCCTACGTGCCTTAGAGTGACAAAATTTAATGAAATTACTTACCTCGTTGTTGGAAATGCATTGTTGAAATATTAGATTAGGATAATAATTGAATAAGTAAGGGTCATCCCAAGAAAATTTTTGCATGTTGCTCAAAAATTTTCTTTTGTATTCGGTACTCTAGTGAGCTAGAAAAAATCCTAAAGCAAGAAAATTGATATTTTTAGCAAACCAAGGCATTGAACTAATAGAAAGTAGAGATTTATCAGGAAAGTAATCATCAGTTGGTGTGATGTCGGGTGTCAAATCTGTTGTCACTTTTGATAAAAGATCCGCATCAACATTTTCAGTGCCTTTTTCATCCTTGATTTCTTCCTGATTGGTCCTGGCATGAGAAAATGAAAGTGCTGGAGGGGAATCAGTCTTTTCTTTGCAATGTTCAGATTCAACCTCTTCCTTACCCTTAGAGATTGACTCATCATCTTTGACACAAGGTTCAAGAGTGGGTTTTTCAATAACCTTACCACTACGAAGAGTAGTGATTGATTTGACTTGATCCATGTGTTGGCTTCCAAAACTACTTGTATTTGCATTGTATTGCCCCTTAGAATTTTATTGTGGTTGAGATGAAAACTTACCTTTCTCTTGGAAACTAAGAGCAGATATTAATTTTGCAAGAGTATATTTAAAATCTGTTATGTTTTGAGCAAGTTAAGTATTGATTGTCTCTTGCTTTTCAATGAATGCATGCAATGTTTCCTTAAGATTTCTTCTAGGAGGTGCATATCTATGAGAATTTTAAAAATTATGGTGTGCTTGAAATGGTGGTTATGAAGTTTGTATATTATTATTATCACTCTTCTAACTGAAATTTATGTGATTTCTCCAACTAGGGTTATATGTTTGTGAGTATGGGTTGTGGTTGGCCCTTTGAAAACCGGTTAAAGCATGGGCTTGTTTATGGCTGCATTCTTTAAAAGAAGGCAAGGTTGGACCATTATTGGTTAATTGTTCATTAGTTTCACAGATTTGACACACAATGTTTTTAATAGATTTTAATTTACCACTCTTTTTCAATTCTAGTGCCTCGACTTTTCTAGCTAAAGATGCAAACTTGGCTTGGAGGTCCTGATCTTCCCTAA
The DNA here is from genome assembly GCA_026413675.1 of Populus pruinosa. Classification (NCBI taxonomy): domain Eukaryota; kingdom Viridiplantae; phylum Streptophyta; class Magnoliopsida; order Malpighiales; family Salicaceae; genus Populus; species Populus pruinosa. The sequence goes on from CM048602.1 coordinate 9,978,870, forward strand.
GGTTGTACATACCTCCATTAGATGTATGAGGTTGAGTTTAAAATTAAAACAAGATGCATCAGGAGCAAAAACTATGCATGATGGTGCACTTGTTCTTGTGGGATTCATGTTGGTCTCTAAGTATTCTAACATGGTTATTCTCATTATTCTTATTATGAAGTGATTGATTATCTTCTTCGGCCATATTTTCTGAAAATGATGAGGATACCCTACAAAGTCTACCACTTAATGTACATGACCACACTCTCATGCACGTGTAAGAATAGAATAAAAGGAAGAAGAAAAAAAAGAAACAAAGTTATATACAAGAAAAGTGAAAAGAGAAAATAAAATAAATGCTATAATTTGTACAAGAACTTACCTCCCCAACAACGGTGCCAAAAACTTGACACGATGAAAAGATTGATGTCTTCTCCTAAGTGCAGGAGTGTTGAAGTAATAAATAACCTGGCAAGACCGGGGTCGAACCACAAGGAGGTTAATGGTATAAATTATAAACAATAATTATAAACAACAACAACAACAATTTAGTAGCAATAATAATAATAATAATAATAATAATAATAATAATAACAGTAGTAGTAGTAGTAATAAAGAAAAAGAAGGAGAAGAAGAAGAAGATGATGAGAACTTTGAGATGAAATATTAATGTAAGGATTAAACAATGCTAATAACAAATGTTAAGGTTAGAGGATCCACTAATGGTATGTCAAAGACGTATAGTATAAACTCTTATTATTCAATTGGAAACCACACATAAAGGATTACATTAACATGATTACATTAGTCATCTTATTCTATTAATGCTAAAACTTGTAAATCTCATCAAACATTCATGATTATAACTTATGTTACCAACAAATCATGTTCCTTTCATAGCTTAGGTGTTGGTTATACCATACAGTAGAGGTTATGAAAGTGTCAACCATTTGTTGCACCAAGTGTTATACAACATAAATCAAGATTAGTCATTTAACAAGCAAAGTATTGAAGAGTGAACAATATAACAAATACAAAACATGTTAGTATGAAACATTAAAGTCCATATTAAGTTTACATTATACATATTTTTACACTATTAGTGTAACCTTTTCATCTTGACATAATAAACTTAACTAAACATTATGAAAGAAAAATAAATAAATAAACAAAATGAGAACATAAATAAGATAAAAGTTAACTAAGCAAATGAAAGGAAATGAAAGGCATAAACTTGATATTAATGAAAGCAAAGCATAAACATTACAAAAAATACAAAGAGAGAAATACAAAGAGAGAAAGCAAGAGCACGATCTTGATCTGGAAAACAAGATACCTAAATTCATGGAAAATACCTCATTTTATAGGTCAAAATTGGGAACTATTGATTTGATGACTAATTGATGAGTGAGTGACCAACTCTTGACTTGGTAACAATCCTTATCTTCTCTTATCTGCCCAAAACGTCATTGATAACATCAAAATTAGAGTCACTTGAGAACATAAAAGTTGTATGAAATTATCTCAGCTTTTTTATGTAAAACATTGAGGTTATTTGGACTTATAAAACTCCAGATATGGATCAACCACTGAACAGTGCTTGGGTTGGAAGACAGATTCGAACTTCTTTGACTCAATTGCCAAAAAGTGTTCTGGTTTGGATTGCACCGACATCTCCTTTCTATTTGCCCTTGCAATTTAAGTTCTTAAAATCATCAATCAATCCTTTTATTTATGTGATAGGCCTGCATTTAAAATAAACATTTACCATAAATTAAAGGTATCTTATATTATTAGATATATTATTATAAAACATGCTTTAGTTAAGGAGTTATTGATACTTCAAGTGCAAAATGATGACATAAAATCTTGATAAAAAATACACTTTTAAGTACTAAACAATAAACTTGATATTAATTAAAGCAAAACTTAAGCAATACAAAAAGAGAAAATAAGAGAATGATCTTGATCTAGAAACCAAGATGTCTAAATGCATGACAAATGCCTCATTTAATAGTCCAAAATTTGGAACTATTTATTTTATGACTAATTGTTAAGTGGGTGGCCAACTCTTGACTTGGTAAAAATTCTTATCTTTTTGTCTAAACAAAATGTCATTATTGACATCAGAATTGGAACCAATTATATTGATTAATACTTAAAAGTGCTTTTTTTTATCAAGGTTTTATATCATCATTTTGCACTTGAAGTATCAATAACTCCTTAATTAAAACATGTTTTATAATAACATATCTAATAATATAAGATACCTTTAATTTATGGTAAATATTTATTTTAAATGCAGGCCTATCACATAAATGAAAGGATTGATTGATGAATTTAAGAACCCATATCTGGAGTTCAAGAAGTCTAAATGACCTCAATTTTTATACAAGAAAGCTGAGAAATTTCCTACAACTTTAATGTTTTCAAGAGGTTCCAATTTTGACATTATCAATGATGTTTTTGGCCTATAAATGGAGGCATTTGCCACCACGTGATGGATTAGTCACCTACTCATCATCTACTCATCAATTAGTCATCAAATCAATAGTTTCCTTTTTTGGCCCATAAAAGGAGTATTTGCCATGCATTTAGACATCTTGGTTTCCAGATCAAGATCATGCTCTTTCTTTCTCTCTTTGTACTTTTTGTAATGCTTTGCTTTCATTAATATCAAGTTTATGCCTTTCATTTCCTTTCATTTACTTAGTTAACTCTTATCTTATTTATGTTCTTATTTTTTTTATTTATTTTTATTTCTTTCATTATGTATAGTTAAGTTTATTATGTCAAGGTGAAAAGGTTACACTAATGGTGTAAGAATAAGGATAGTGTAAACTTAATATAGACTTTAATATTTGATACTAACATGTTTTGTATTTGTTATCTTGTTCACTCTTTAATACTTTGCTTTTTAAATTACTAATCTAGATTTATATTGTATAACACTTGGTACAACAAATACTTGGCATTCTCATAGCTATACTATATGGTATAACCAACACCTTAGCTATGAAAGGAACTTGATTTATTGTTAACATAAGTTATAATCATGAATGCTTGACGAGATTTACAAGTATTAGCATTAATCGAATAAGATAACTAATGTGATCATGTTAACAATTTATAATCTGATTGGAACCTCCTTTGTGTGTGGTTTCCAATTGAATAATAAGAGTTTATACTATACTTCTTTGAAATACCAATTGAATAATAAGAGTTTATACTATACTTTTTTGAAATACCATTAGTGGATCCTCTAACCTTGACATTTGTTATTATCATTGTTTAATCCCTACATTAATATTACATCTCAATGTTCTCATCATCTTCTTCTTCTTCTCCTTCTTTTTCTTTATTATTATTGTTATTATTGTTATTATTGTTGTCATGGTTGTTGTTATTGTTATTATTGTTAATGTTGTTATATTATTGTCATCTATAATTTATACAATTAACCTCCATATGGTTTGACCTTGGTTTTGTCGGGTTATTTATTACTTCAACACTCCTGCACTGGGGAGAAGACATCAACCTTGGTTTTGTCATGTCATTTGGACTTTTAGAACTTGAGATATGGGTTGAACATTGAACAGTGTCTGGGCTGCTGGATAAATTTAGACTTCTTTGTTGTTATTATAATTTGGACTTGAAAATGACTTTTTTAAAACTAGACCTCACATGAAAGTTATAAGCCTATGTCTTACCTTTTGCATCCATATAAAGTATAGCTATATCCAAGATTTATAGCTCCCGATATGACCTAAATACCGGAAAATTTTTGAGTTTGGACTACACCAGCATCTCTTTTATAAGTTTGGTAATCTCTTTGTGCTTTCAATTTCAGTACTTACACTCATCAATCAATCCTTTCATTTATGTGATAGGCTTGAATTTAAATAATATTTACCATAAATTAAAGCTATCTTATATTATTAGATATGTTATTATAAAACATGTTTTAGTTAAGTATTTATTGATACTTCAAGTGTAAAATGATGTTATAAAACCTTGGTAAAAATGTACTTTTAAGTACTAATCACAGCCCCCAATCAGCTAATTACTAGTCGCTAGTAATCAAAGTGTTAAAATAGAAAAACAATTTGCAAATTTCATAAAGTAAGGTATTCATCATTCAACTTCCATTAATCTATCCAGATAAACAAACTCATTAAATTTATATATATGCTCATTAACTCTAAACAAGATATTGGATTAATTGCTTAGGTTAAGGAGGCTATGAAACCAAACTTATCTATATTTTTATTATCATAATTTTTTTTTTTTTGCAATTTATATACTATTCCTTTCCCTTAATTGTTACCTTTAACAATAGAACATAAATAATGTAATAATCCAATATGCAACCCACAATCATATGTCAAAACAGATGTGTGAAAATGAAGGTTTTAGAATACTTGTTATATAAAAAGAATTAAGTGATAACAATACGAGAGTTGGTAAACTTTCAAGAAGTATTTTCATAGACCTCATTATCAATATTGCAAATAACCATTGAAAAATATTAACCAATATACATCTCAATAGTCAATAAAATTTCTCCTTACTCTGTTATCTCAATAACAAGAGTTTGCAAATAGTTTATGAAAAAGAAAACACAATTTTTTTTAATATCAACTACTACCCTTTACCCTCCAACCAAAATGAGACATTGTTCTCAATGTTCTAAGGTGGAAAGATAGAGTATAGAAGACAACACCTGAAACACCGAACACTAATAAACCTAAAACACACTTAAACAAATATAAGAAATAACATAACAAATAAATATATCATTAAGAAAACCAAAAGACACAACATTTCATAAACTAAGACTCAAATTTTAGTTGTGATTGTGGCTCATATCTTATCTTGGTTTTATGTCTAAGAACGACTGAAACGCCATCTATGGGTCGGGGATAAGTTTCCCATCCAGTTTTCTTAAAATATGACAAATATGTTCTTTTTTAGTTAGATTCTCATGACTAAGTCGATCATGTTCTTTATAAAAATAAGGCTATGAATCATGAATTGCATGATGTACATATCCATTAGGATGTGTCTTAAGAGTTAATAGAAGATTATCTAAAGACTCCTTACTTAGGCCATCCTTAATGAATTGTATTTTTTCTTCACGGTTTATAGATATTGTTCCTAAATAATGACATTGTGCATTACGAGTCCATCTGGCACATTCATGACAGACTTTAAGTCATTTTGCATGACCTTTTTTTACAAAAATGCTTTTACTTATTTTAAGCATGAATGAAAATACATGTTTGAAATATCATTAGTGGATCCTCTAACCTTGATATTTATTGTGATTAGTGTTTAATCTTTACATTGATCTTCCATCTCAAAGTCCTCATCAACTTCTTCTTCTTCTTCTTCTTCTTCTTCTTCTGTTATTATTATTACTACTACTATCACTATTACTATTTCTATTACAATTACAATTAATATTGCTATTACTATTATTATTGTTGTTGATGATGCAACAATATTATGCGATAGTTTCACCCACATTTAGTAGGGTTTTGTTTTGCCTATGTTTTATATATAAAATGCCTTGATATTCTTTGTTGTATGTTTTGAAGGCACTTTTGGATGAAAGATGCAAAAAAGAGTAAATTTGAGGTAATTAGCAGATTTGACCTTTAGTCAATGTTTTGTGTAGAGCGTGAGCTCTAGAGGTCAAAATAAAGTGATTCCAGTGGCATTAAAAAGCTAACATCCATACCTTTCTAGACATCTAAGGTAAGAAAATAACATAAGGAAGATGATTAGTACTTTAAAGTATGTTTTTATCAAGGTTTTATGTCATCATTTTGCACTTGAAATATCAATAACTCCTTAACTAAAGCATGTTTTATAATAATATATCTAATAATATAAGATACCTTTAATTTGTGGTAAATGTTTATTTAAAATGCAGGCCTATCACATAAATGAAAGGATTGATTGATGAATTTAAGAACTGAAATTGGAAGGACAAAGAGATGACCAAACTTTAAAAAAAAAGATGTCGATGCAATCCAAACCAGAATACTATTCGGTAATTGGATCATATCTGGAGTTGTAGATCTCGGATTTAGGTCTACTTTATATGGATGGAAAGGTAAGACATAGACCTATAACTTTCATAGGAGCCCAAGATCTAAAAATGCCATTTGAAGTCCAAATTGTAGCAATAACAAAGAAGTTCAAATCTGTCTTCCAGCCTGGGCACTATTCAATGTTTGGCCCATATCTAGAGTTCTAGAAGTCCAAATGACCTAAATGTTTTACAAAAGAAAGTTGAGAAAATTTCCTACAACTTTCATGTTTTCAAGTGGCTCCAAGTTTGACGTTATCAATGACGTTTTGGGTAGACAAGAAAAGATAAGGATTGTTACCAAGTCAAGAGTTGGCCACCCACTCATCAATTAGTCATCAAATCAATAGTTCCTAATTTTGGCCCATAAAAGGAGGTATTTGCCATGCATTTAGACATCTTGGTTTCCAGATCAAGATCATGCTCTTTCTTTCTCTCTTTGTACTTTTTGTAATGCTTTGCTTTCATTAATATTAAGTTTATGCCTTTCATTTCCTTTCCTTTACTTAGTTAAATCTTATCTTATTTATGTTCTTATTTTGTTTATTTATTTTTCTTTCTTTCATTACGTTTAGCTAAGTTTATTATGTCAAGGTGAAAAGCTTACATTAATGGTGTAAGAATACGTATATTGTAAACTTAATATGAACTTTAATGTTTGATACTAACATGTTTTGTATTTGTTATCTTGTTCACTCTTTAATACTTTGCTTGTTAAATGACTAATATTGATTTATGTTGTATAACACTTGGTACAACAAATGTTTGGCACTTTCATATTTTATACTATATGGTATAACCGACACCGGATTATGAAAGGAACTTGATTTGTTGTTAACATAAGTTATAATCACGAATACTTGACGAGATTTACAAGTATTAGCATTAATCAAATAAGATGACTAATGTAATCTTGTTAACAATCTATAATCTGATTGGAACCTCCTTTATGTGTGGTTTCCAATTGAATAATAAGAGTTTATACTATACTTGTTTGACATACCATTAGTGGAACCTTTAACCTTGAAATTTGTTATTATCATTGTTTAATCCTTACATTAATATTCTATCTCAAAGTTCTCATTTTTTTCTTCTTCTTCTTCTCCTTTTTTTGCTTTATTATTATTATTATTATTACTATTATTATTAGTATTAGTACTACTATTATTTTTATTATTGCTATTGTTATTATTGTTGTCATTGTTATTGTTATTATTGTTATTGCTGTTGTATTATTGTTACCTGTAATTTATACAATTAACCTCCATGTGGTTCGACCTCAGTCTTGCTGGGTTATTTATTACTTCGGCACTTCTATTTTTAGGAGAAGATATTAATACTTTGCTATCTTGTTCACTTTTAATACTTTGCTATCATGAATGTTTGACAACATTTACAAGTATTATCATTATTCGAATAAGATAACTAATGTAATCATTACAACTATTATCATACTTTTATGAAGGGTTAACACCTAGAGATAGGAAAATGGTTGAATTGATATGTAATGGAACTTTTGAAGATAAAGACTTTGATGAAGCAATGGAGAACTTAGACTTGTTAACTGAAAATGCTCACAATTGGGACACTATAGGCACTGACACGACCAAAAGATTGGTGTCTTCTACCAAGTGCAGGAGTATCGAAGTAATAAATAAACCGGCAAGACCGGGGTCGAACCAGAGGGAGGTTAATTGTACAAATTATAAACAACAGAAATGATAATAATAATAATAATAATAATAATAATAATAATAATAATAATAATAATAATAATAATAATAATAATAATAATAATAATAGTAGTAGTAGTAGTAGTAGTAGCAACAACAGTAGTAGTAATAATATAGGTTATGAGAGTGCCACGTATTTGTTATACCAAGTGTTATACAACATAGATCAAGATTAGCTATTTAACAAGCAAAGTATTAAAGAGTGAACAAGATAACTGATTAGTACTTAAAAGTGCATTCTCATTAAGGATTTATGTCATCATATTGCACCTAAAGTATCATTAAATTCCATAACAAAAGCATGTTTTATATTAGCAAGTCTAAAAATATAGTATGCCTTTAATTCATGGTAAATGTTCATCCTAAATTCAGGTTTATCACATAAATAAAAGGATTGATTGATGAGTTTACGAATTGAAATTGAAAGGATAAAGAGAAGGCCAAACTTAGCAAAGTGTTGCTGGTGCATTCCAAACTCAAACACCGTTCAGTAATTGGATCATATATGGAGCTATAGATATCAGATTTACGTCCATTTTATATGGATGGAAAGGTAAGACATATAACTACAACTTTCATATGGACTCAAAGACTCAGTTCTACCGTTTCCAAGTTCAAATCTTAGTAACAACAAAGACATCAGAAGCTATCCTACAACTCAAACACTATTTGATTTTTGGTTCATATCTTGAGTTCTAGAAGTCCAAATGAGCTCTGGTTTTTTTTGTTAAAAAGCTAAGACAATTATTCACAACTTCCATAATTTAGTTGGCTATAATTCTGATGTCAGCAATGATGTTTTGGCCCGCCAATAATATCAATAATCAGCCCACAATATCAAAAAAACAGCAGCCATTAATGTCAAAAACCAGCCACCAAATCAATGGATGCCCACCAATTATTCAATTAATCAATAGTTCTGAAACTTAGCCTATAAAAGGAGGTATTTTCCATGTATTTAGTCATATTAATTTTCAGATCAAAATTATCTTCTTGCTACATCTTTGTAATGTTCAAGTTTTCTTTCATGCTATAGTAATCTCTTGTTTATGCTCTTTCATTTCCTTTCCTATACTTAGTTAACTTATATTATGTTTATGTTCTTATATTGTTTATTTATGTTTTTCTCCTTCTTAATGTTTAGCTAAGTTAATTATGTCAAGGTGAAAAGGTTTCTCTAATGGTGTTAGAATAGGTATAATATAAACTCAACATAGACTTTAAATGTTTATATCCAAGAAAGATTATTATTAACATGTTTTATCTTTTTATCTTACGAATTCTTAATACCTTGCTTATTAAATGGTTAATTTAGATTTGTGTTGTATAATACTTGGTACATCAAATGCTTGATCCTTCATAGTCTTCGGTCGACATCATTATTATGATAGAAACTTGATTTGTTGTTAACATAAACTAGCAACATGATTGCATGATGATATTTATAAGTATGGTGCTACTTAGATAAGATGATTAATATGATCATGTTAAATTTATAATGAGCTAATAACGAGAAATTATCCGATTGAAACCTCCTTTGTGTGTGGTTTCTAATTGAGTAATAAAAAGAGTTTATATTATATTTATTTGAAATACCATTAGTGAATCCTATAACCTTGACATATGTTTTTGTTATTGTTTAATCCTTACATCAATATCACATCCCAAAAATTTCTTCAACTCTTTTTCTGTTATTATTCTCTTCAAATCTTTTTCTTTATTTGTAATTTATATAATTCACCTCCCCGTGGTTCGACTCTGGTCTTGCCGGGTTATTTTACTTTGACACTCCTGCACTTGGGATAAGACATCAACTCTTTAACCGTGTCAAGTTTTTGACGTCGTTGTCGGGGAGGTAAGTTATTGTATAAATTAAATATTTTATTTTATTTTATTTTCACTTTTATTTGTTTTTCTAATTGTTGTTTCTTTTTCTTTTTCTTTTTCTTTTTCTATTTTCTTTTCTTTTCTTTTGTATTTGCATGAGAGTTTGGACACGTACATTAAGTGGTAGACTTTCGAGAAAATCCTCATTTTCTTCAAAAAACATGGCCGAAGAAGATAACCAATCAATTCATAATGAGAATAATCGTGTTAGAACACTTAGAGATCATATGAATCCAACAAGAACAAGTGCACCATCATGTATTGTTTTTCCTCCTGATGCATCTCATTTTAATTTTAAGTCAGGTATTATTCAACTTTTACCCACTTTTCATGGCTTGGAATTAGAAAATCCATACTTGTATTTAAGAGAATTTGAAGAAGTTTGTAACACTTATAATGACTTAAATTGTACCATGAACACCATCAGATTAAAACTTTTTCCTTTTTCATTAAAAGATAAAGCTAAAACATGGCTATAAAATATTAGGTCAGGATTCATTCATGCTTGGGATGAAATGTAACAACAGTTTTTAAAGAAATTTTTCCCTTCTCATAAAGCAAACTCTTCAAAAGACAAATCACCACTTTTACTCAAAAACTAGGAGAAACATTTTACAAATGTTGGGATAGATATATAGACTTGCTTAATACCTATCCTCATCATGGTTTTGAAACATAGAGATTGGTTTCATAATTTTTTGAAAGGTTAACACCTAAAGATAGGCAAATGGTGGAATTGATGTGCAATGGAACTTTTAAAAATAAAGACCCTGATGAAGCAATGAAGTACCTAGACTTGCTAGCTGAAAATGCTCAAAATTGGAACACCACAGGTACATGTGAGGCACCAGGTAAAACTCAACCTCATACATCTAATGGAGGCATGTATAGCCTTAGGGAAGATCATGACTTCCAAGCCAAATTTACATCTTTAGCTAGAAAAGTTGAGGCACTAGAGTTAAAAAAGAGTGGTCAATTAAAATCTGTTTAAGAATTTGTGTGTCAAATTTGTGAAACCAATGAACACTCAACCAATGATTGTCCCACTTTGGCTTCTTTTAAGGAATGTCTCCATGAACAAGCCAATTCTTTAAATAGTTTCCAAAGACCAAGTCATAACCTGTAGTCACAAACGTATAACTCTAGTTGGAGAAATCACCCAAATTTCAGTTGGAAGAGTGGTAACAATAATGCACAAACTTCACAGCCACCATTTCAAACACAACATAATTTTCAAAATTCTCATGGATATGCACCTCCTTATATTCCCCCTCCTAGAAGAAATCTTGAGGAAACATTACATGCATTCATTGAAAAGTAAGAGACAATCAACACTCAAAATGCTCAAACCATGGCTGATTTGAAAGATACTCTTACAAAGTTCACATCTGCTCTCAGCTTTCATGAGAAAGGTAAGTTTCCATCTCAACCCCAGCAAAATCCCAAAGGGCAATACAATTCAAGTACAAGCAGTTTCGGAAGCCAGTATCTAGATCAAGTCAAATCAGTCACTACTATCCGCAATGGTAAGGTTATTAAAAACTCATTCTTGAACCTTGTGAGAAAAAAGATGAGTTAGTCTCCAAGGGTAAGGAAATGGTTGAACCTGATCATTGCAAGGAAGAGACTGATTCCCCACCAGCACTTCCATTTTCTCATGTCATGACCAAACAAAGGAAAGTCAATCACAATTCTGAAATCTTTGAAACTTTCAAACGGGTAAGGATCAATATACCTTTGCTAGATGCTATTAAACAAGTACCGTCTTATACTAAATTTTTGAAAGATCTGTGCACTATAAAGAGAAAATTGAATGTGAAAAAGAAAGCCTTCTTAGCCGAACAAGTAAGTGTTATTCTTTAGAACAATAATGCTTTGAAATATAAAGACCCTGGTTGTCCTATAATTTCTTGCTTTATTGGAGAACATAAAATTGACAGAGCTTTACTTGATCTTGGAGTTAGTGTGAATTTACTTCTATATTTGGTTTTTCAAAGTCTCAAACTAGGTGAGTTAAAACCTACTTTTGTAACTCTTTTACTTGCTGATAGATCTCTAAAAATGCCTAGAGGAATAGTTGAAGATGTGTTAGCACAATTGATAAATTTATCTTTCCTGTGGATGTTATTGTCTTGTATACACAACCTGTTGAAGCATGCAATTCAATTCCTGTTATTTTAGGACATCCATTTCTTACAACTTCTAATGCATTGAATAATTGTAGGAATGGAGTGTGACCTGACTAAAAGATTAATGTCTTCTCCCAAATGCAGGAGTGTCGAAGTAATAAATAACCCGGCAAGATCAGGGTTGAACCACAGGGAGGTTAATTGTACAAATTATAAACAACAATTATAAACAACAACAATAGTAACAATAACAACAACAATAATAATAGTAGCAATAATAATACAAATAATACTAGTAATAGTAGTAGTAGTAGTAGTAGTTGTAATAATAATAATAATAATAATAATAACAACAAAAACAATAACAATAATAAAGAAGAAGAAGAAGAAGAAAAGTTGATGAGAACTTTGAGATGAAAAATTAATGTAAAGATTAAACAATGATAACAAACAATGTCAAGGTTAGAGGATCCACTAATGATATGTCAAATAAGTATAGTATAAACTATTTTTATTCAATTGGAAACCACACACAAAGGAGGTTCCAATCAGATTATAAATTATTAACATGATTACATTAGTCATCTTATTTAATTAATGCTAATACTTGTAAATTTGATCAAGCATTCATAATTATAACTTATGTTAACAACAAATCAAGTTCCTTTCATAGCTCACGTGTCGGTTATACCATACAGTATGGGCTATGAAAGTGTCAAGTATTTGTTGTACCAAGTGTTATACAACATAAATCAAGATTAGTAATTTAAAAAGCAAAGTATTAAAGAGTGAACACGATAACAAAAGTTAGTATCAAACAGTAAAGTTCATATTAAGTTTACATTATACTTATTCTTACACCATTAGTGTAACCTTTTGACCTTGACATAATAAACTTAGCTAGACATAATGAAAAAAACAAAACTAAATAAACAAAATAAGAACATAAATAAGATAAAAGTTAACTAAGTAAATGAAAGGAAATGAAAGGCATAAACTTTATATTAATAAAAACAAAGCATAAACATTACAAAAAAAAATACAAAGAGAGAAAGCAAAAGCATGATCTTGATCTGGAGACCAAGATGCCTAAATGCATGGCAAATGCCTCCTTTTATAGGCTAAAATTGGAAACTATTGATTTGATGACTAATTGATGAGTGGGTGACCAACTCTTGACTTGGTGACAATCCTTATCTTCTCTTATCTGCCCAAAACATCATTAATAACGTCACAAGTGGAGCCACTTGAAAACATGACAGTTGTAAACAATTGTCTCAGCTTTCTTGTGTAAAATATTAGCTCATTTGGACTTCTAAAACTCCAGATATGGCCAAAATAGTGAACAGTGCTCGGGCTGGAAGACAAATTCGGGCTTCTTTGTTGTTGCAACAATTTGGGCTTGAAAATATCCTTTTTAGATCTTGGACTCCATATGAAAGTTGTAGGCCTATGTCTTACCTTTCTATCCCTATAAAGTAGACCTACATCTGAGATCTATAGCTCCAGATATGACCCAATTACCGAACAATATTCTGGTTTGGATTGCCCGACATCTCTTTTCTAAGTTTGACCAGCTCTTTATCCTTTCAACTTCAGTTCTTAAATTCATCAATCAATCCTTTCATTTATGTGATAGGCCTGCATTTAAAAGGAATATTTATCATAAATTAAAGGTATCTAATATTATTAGATATATTATTATAAAACATGTTTTAGTTAAGGAGTTATTGATACTTCAAGTGCAAAATGATGATATAAAACCTTGATAAAAATACACTTTTAAGTATCATTGACCGCTTTTTATGATCGGCTTGTTTTAACTCACAAGTGGACGAGTGTGCGATGTAGCAATTAACTCGATAAGATTGAGGTCATATCCACAGAGAGCTAGATCTAGAAATTAAGCTAGGTAACACAAAAAAAAACTCAAGAGAAATTAAATTAACAATAACTTGGTTGAAAATAATTGATGGAATTGTTTTCAAAGATGAAAAAGTGTAACTAGATTTTAATGACAAGAAAAAGTAAGTCTTGGTCCAAATCAATTTTAATGGTGATGTATTGGTGATTTCTTCAACATATATAAGATAACTCAACCTAATATCAATGATGGTGATATTAGATCGGAAGATATTACAATGAAGTTTAGAAAGATGAAGATTGATTATTGCTTAAGAATGAACAAGTACTTCCATATTAAGTAAGGCATTGAATCAAGCAATCTCTATACCAAAACTAAAGTTTGTGCATAAAAATTCAAGATTATAACATTACCTAAATGATTTCTAAAATTTCTTTGCAATAATAAATCTTTCATGAAGAAAATGAGAAGATAAACATTAAGATTCATTCATATCCTAAAAAACTCACCTCAATCACCATCATCCTTGATTTGGATCCAAGAAAACATTAGCCAACCATGATTATATATAAGAAAACTTAATAAACATGAAATAACTTGAATCAAACGAAAATAATAAGTTTTACAAACTAAAGAACCGAAATCTATAAAGAAGAACACAACACAATTTCAGAAAAAATTCGGACACAAATCTAACTCTAACTTTGGAAAGCAATTTGACCCTCTTAGAAGCTTTCTGATTAGTACTTAAAAGTGCATTTTTATCATGGTTTTATATCATCATTTTGCACTTGAAGTATCAATAACTCCTTAACTAAAGCATGTTTTATAATAATATATCTAATAATATAAGATACCTTTAATTTATGGTAAATGTTCATTTTAAATGCAGGCCTATCACATAATTGAAAATATTGATTGATGACTTTAAGAACTTAAATTGCAAAGGCAAAGAGATGGTCAAACTTAGTGGTAATTGGGTCATATCTGTAGCTACAGATCTCAGATTTAGGTCCAATTTATATGGATGGAAAGGTAAGACATAGGCCTACAACTTTCATATGGAGCCCAAGATCCAAAAAGGCCATTATCAAGTCCAAATTGTAGCAACAACAAAGAATCCCGAATCTGTCTTCCAGCCTGAGCACTGTTCGGTATTTTGGCCATATCTGGAGTTCTAGAAGTCCAAATGAGCTGAATTTTTTACACAAGAAAGCTGAGACAATTGCCTACAACTTTCATGTTTACAACTGGCTCCAGTTAACTTAGCTAGACATAATGAAAGAAAGGAAAATAAATTAACAAAATAAGAACATAAAAGAAAGGAAATGAAAGGCATAAACTTGATATTAATGAAAGCAAAGCATAAATATTACAAAAAATACAAAGAGAGAAAGGAAGAGCATGATCTTGATCTAGAAACCAAGATGCCTAAATGCATGGCAAATGCCTCCTTTTATAGGCCAAAATTGGGAACTATTGATTTGATGACTAATTGATAAGTGGGTGACCAACTTTTGACTTGGTGACAATCCTTATCTTCTCTTGTCTGCCCAAAACGTCATTGATAACGTCAAAACTGGAGCCAGTTGTAAACATGAAAGTTGTAGGCAATTGTCTCAGCTTTCTTGTATAAAAAATTCAGCTCATTTGGACTTCTAGAACTCCAGATATGGCCAAAATACCGAACAGTGCTCAGGCTGGAAGACAGATTCGGGATTCTTTGTTGTTGCTACAATTTGGACTTGATAATGGCCTTTTTAGATCTTGGGCTCCATATAAAAGTTGTAGGCCTATGTCTTACCTTTCCATCCATATAAATTGGACCTAAATCTGAGATCTGTAGCTCCAGATATGACCCAATTACCACTAAGTTTGACCATCTCTTTGCCTTTGCAATTTAAGTTCTTAAAGTCATCAATCAATATTTTCAATTATGTGATAGGCCTGCATTTAAAATGAACATTTACCATAAATTAAAGGTATCTTATATTATTAGATATATTATTATAAAACATGCTTTAGTTAAGGAGTTATTGATACTTCAAGTGCAAAATGATGATATAAAACCATGATAAAAATGCACTTTTAAGTACTAATCACTCTCCTCGAGATGTCTATTAGAGACATATTTATAGGAAATTCTGTCACCTTTCCCAATCATTAAACAATCTATTAGAGTCAAAAGTTATGGGCAAAACACCAAAAGGTGTTCTGAAAAATCAAATCAGGACAGCTTTGCAACACTTTGGTGCACATTTTTCTTCCTCATTTATGAGCTATCTCTTTCTTCTTTTTGACCCAAAATAATGTAAAAATTTCCCCTCCAACTTTCCATCCATGTGCTTGCCTTCTTGGATCAATGGATTACCCAAAATAAATCAATTATTGTTGTGTGGACATGTAAGATCATGGATTGTTTTTTGGCTGATTTGAAGGCTGATTTGGGGCTGAATTTAAGCATCAAATAAGTATACGAATATACCTATTATTTGGGCTAATATTGACATTGAAACCTTGAGTGTTTAATGGTTGAAGTTTGCACACAACATAAGGTAAGTTTGGCCTTGAAATAGATCATATGATATTCTTTTCTAGAATTGGAATAGAATTGATTTTTGGGATAAATTTGGAGCACTTATTTGAACGAAGATTTGCTTCAATCTTCAACTAAATGTCTCTTCAATTCTTTGTTCTGAATTCCGATGTTGAATTTCCTGAATTAATTCATTTAAGCTCCAAAAACCTATCAAAACATTAAAACAAACTTCATTACTATAAAACACATCAATTATTATAAAAAAAACCAAATAAAAACAATAAATACATATATAAAATAAGAGACTTAATGAAACTTTTGATGCACAATCAAGAACTATTACTAGTTGGCGCATGTGCATTGACTATAGGAAACTTAATTCAATGACTAGAAAAGATCACTTTCCTTTACCTTTCATGGATAAAATTCTAGAAAGAGTTGCAGGTCATGAATTTTATTGTTTTCTATATGGTTATTCAGGTTACAACCAAATTGAAATTGCTTTTGAAGATCAAGAGAAAACTACTTTCACATGTCCATTTGGTACATTTGCATACCGAAGGATGCCTTTTGGATTATGTAATGCACCAGCCACGTTTCAAAGATGCATGCTTAGCATATTCAGTGATATGGTTGAACGTTTTCTTGAGATTTTTATGGATGATTTTTCTGTTTTTGGTGATTCATTACATAATTGTTTAACTAATTTGGAAAATGTTTTGAATAGGTGTGAAGAAAAGAATCTTGTGTTGAATTGGGAAAAATGTCATTTTATGGTAATAAATGACATTGTACTTGGTCACATTGTTTCATCAATAGGAATTGAGGTTGATAAATCTAAAATTGAGTTAATTGCCAACTTGCCAACACCAAAATCTATTAAAAATGTTAGATCATTTTTAGGATATGCTGGTTTTTATAGAAGGTTTATCAAAGATTTTAGTATAATATCTAAACCAATGTGTAACCTTCTAACAAAGGATAATGTTTCTGAATGAACTGAATATTGTGAAGAAGCCTTTGTTAAACTTAAAAACCTGCTTACATCTACTCCTATCATTCAACCTCCTAATTGGTCATTACATTTTGAAATAATCTGTGATGCCAGTGATTATGTTGTGAGTGCTGTTTTAGGATAAAGAAAAGATAAGAAACCTTATGTGATTTACTATGCAAGTAAAACTTTAAATAGTACTCAAATAAATTACACAACCACTGAAAAGGAATTACTTGTTGTAGTATTTGCATATGAAAATTTTAGATATTATCTTGTTGGCTCACTGATTAGTACTTAAAAGTGCATTTTTATCATGGTTTTATATCATCATTTTGCACTTAAAGTATCAATAACTCAACTAAAGCATGTTTTATAATAATATATCTGATAATATAAGATACCTTTAATTTGTGGTAAATTTTCATTTTAAATGCAGGCCTATTACATAAATGAATGGATTGATTGATGACTTTAATAACTTAAATTACAAGGGCAAAGAGATGACCAAAATTAGAAAAGAGATGTTGATGCAATCCAAACTAGAACACGGTTTGGTAATTGGGTCATATCTGGAGCTATAGATCTCAGATTTAGGTCTACTTTATATCGATGGAAAGGTAAGACATAGGTCTATAACTTTGATATGAGCCCAAGATCTAAAAAGGTCATTTTCAAGTCCAAATTGTAGCAACAACAAAGAAGCTCGAATCTGTCCTCCAGCCCGAGTACTGTTCAATATTTTGGCCATATCTGGAGTTCTAGAAGTCCAAATGAGCTGAATTTTATTTGACAAGACATCTGAGACAATTTCCTACAACTTTCATGTTTTCGAGTGGCTCCACTTGTGACGTTATTAATGACGTTTTGGGCAGACAAGAGAAGATAAGGATTGTCACCAAGTCAAGAGTTGGCCACCCACTTATCAATTAGTCATCAAATCAATAATTCCTAATTTTGGCCTATAAAAGGAGGCATTTACCAAGCATTTAGGCATCTTGATCTCCAGATCAAGATCATGCTTTTGCTTTTTCTCTTTGTATTTTTTGTAATGTTTATGCTTTGCTTTCATTAATATCAAGTTTATGTCTTTCATTTCCTTTCCTTTACTTAGCTAACTTTTATCTTATTTATGTTCTTATTTTATTTATTTATTTTTCTTTCTTTTATTATGTCAAGGTGAAAAGGCTACACTAATGGTGTAAGAATAAGTATAGTGTAAACTTAATATGGACTTTAATGTTTGATACTAACATGTTTTATATTTGTTATCTTGTTCACTCTTTAATACTTTGCTTGTTAAATGACTAATCTTGATTTATGTTGTATAACACTTGGTACAACAAATGCTTGGCACTTTCATAGTTCATACTGTATGGTATAACCGACACCTAAGCTATGAAAGGAACTTGATTTGTTGTTAACATAAGTTATAATCATGAATGCTTGACGAGATTTACAAGTATTAGTTGCTGGGGAGGTAAGTCCTTGTATAAATTATAATATTTATTTTGTTTTCTCTTTTCACTTTTCACTTTTCTTGTATATAACTTTGTTTCTTTTCTCTTGTTTCTTCTTCTTTTGTTTTCTTTTTCCTTTTATTTTATTTCTACACGTGCATGAGAGTGTGGTCACGTACATCAAGTGGTAGACTTTGTATGGTATCCTCATCATTTTCAGAAAATATGGCCAAAGAAAATAATCAATCACTTCATAATGAGAATAATGAGAATAACCGTGCTAGAACACTTAGAGACCACATGAATCCCACAAGAACAAGTGCACCATCATGATTAGTTTTTCCTCCCGATGCATCTCATTTTAATTTTAAACTAGGTATTATTCAACTTTTACCTCTTTTCATGGCTTAGAATTGGAAAATCCATACTTGCATTTAAGGGAATTTGAGGAGGTCTACAACACATATAATAATTTAAATTATAGCATGAACACCATCAGATTAAAGCTTTTTCCTTTTTCATTAAAAGATAAAGATAAAACATGGCTATAAAAATTAAGACTAGGATCCATTCGTGCTTGGGATGAAATGCAACAACAATTTTTAAAGAAGTTTTTCCCATCTCATAGAACAAACTCTTTCAAAAGACAAATCACCACTTTCACTCAAAAACCAGGAGAAACATTTTACCAATGTTGGGATAGGTATCAAGACTTGCTTAGTACTTGCCCTCATCATGGTTTTGAAATATGGAGATTGGTTTCACATTTCTATGAAGGGTTAACACCTAGAGATAGGCAAATGGTTGAATTGATGTGCAATGGAACTTTTGAAGATAAAGATCCTGATGAAGCAATGGAGTACTTAGACTTGTTAGCTGAAAATGCTCAAAATTGGGACACCGCGGGTACTTATGAGGCACCAAGTAAAACTCAACCTCATACATCTAGTGGAGGTATGTACAACCTTAGGGAAGAACATGACCTTCAAGCTAAGTTTGCATCTTTAGCTAGAAAAGTCGAGGCACTACAATTGAAAAAGAGTGGTCAATTGAAATCTGTTGAAAACATTGTGTGTCAAATCTGTAAAATAAATGAACACTCAACCAAAGATTGTCTAACCTTGCCTTCTTTTAAGGAATGTCTCCATGAACAAGCTCATGCTTTAAACAGTTTCCAAAGGGCCAACCACAACCCATACTCACAAACATACAACCCTTGTTGGAGAAATCACTCAAATTTCAGTTGGAAGAGTGAGAACAACAATGCACAAACTTCACAACTACCATTTCAAGCA
Source organism: Populus pruinosa (assembly GCA_026413675.1). Taxonomy (NCBI): domain Eukaryota; kingdom Viridiplantae; phylum Streptophyta; class Magnoliopsida; order Malpighiales; family Salicaceae; genus Populus; species Populus pruinosa. The sequence continues at coordinate 9,998,847 of CM048602.1, forward strand.
CATTACAATTTTAAAATTCTCATGGATATACACCTCCTTATGCTCCACCTCCTAGAAGAAATCTTGAGGAAACATTGCATGCATTCATTAAAAAGGAAGAGACAATCAATACTCAACTTGCTCAAAACATGATAGATTTTAAAGATACTCTTGCAAAATTAACGTTTGCTCTCAGTTTCCAAGAGAAAGGTAAGTTTCCATCTCAACCACAACAAAATCCCAAGGGGCAATACAGTGCAAATGCAAGTAGTTTAGGAAGCCAACATGTGGATCAAGTCAAATCACTCACTACTCTGCACAGTGGTAAGGTTATTGAAAAACCCTCTCTTGAACCTTATAAGAAAGATGATGAGTCAATCTTTGAGGGTAAGGAAGGGGGTGAATATGAAAATTGTAAAGAAACGACTGATTCACCGCCAGCACTTCCATTTCCTGATGCCATGACCAAACAAAGGAAAGTCAATCACAACTCTGAAATTTTTGAAATTTTCAAATAGGTAAGGATCAATATACCTTTGGTGGATGCTATTAAACAAGTTCCTTCCTATGCTAAAATTTTGAAAGATCTATGCACTGTGAAGAGGAAACTGAATGTGAAAAAGAAAGTCTTTCTAGCCGAATAAGTAAGTGCCATTCTTCAGAATAATAATGCTTTGAAATATAATGACCCTGGTTGTCCTATAATTTCTTGCTTTATTGGAGACCAAAAAATTGAAAGAGCCTTACTTAATCTTGGTGCTAGTGTGAATTTACTTCCATATTTAGTTTTTCAGAGTCTCAATCAAGCTAAGTTAAAACCAACTTCTATATCTATTTTACTTGCCGATAGATCTGTAAAAGTGTCTAGAGGAATAATTGAAGATGTGTTAGTACAAGTCGATAAATTCATTTATCTTGTGGATTTTATTGTTTTGGAAACAAAACCTCTTGAAGCATGTAATTCATTTCCTATTATTTTAGGACGTTCGTTTCTTGCAACCTCTAACGCATTGATTAATTATAGGAATGAACTGATGAAGCTATCATTTGGAAACATGACATTTGAGATGAATATTTTTAACATTTGCAAGAAACCTAGAGATGATAATGATTTACAAGAAGTAGATCATATTGACAAATTAGTTTATGATCAACTTGAATCTACTTTAAGTAAAAACGAATTGGATGAATCTGAAGATTTGCAAATGATTTATTGTGAGGAAGAAATCATGGATGAAACAAGCACCGAAAATGTTGATGTGAATCTTTTGTCAATAGTGACAACAGATTTGACATCTGACATCACACTAATTGATGATTACTTTCTTAACGAATCCTTACTTTCTCTTAGTCTAATGCATTGGTATGATAAAAATATCAATTTTCTTACTCTAGGAGATTTGCCAGCTGATTGGAGTACCCAAGACAAAGAAAAGTTTTTGAACGAAGTGAAGAGCTTTTATTATGATGACCCTAATTTATTCAAATGTTATCCTGATCAAATATTTTAAAGATTCATTCTCGACAATGAGGTAAGTAGTGTTATTAAACTTTGTCATTCTGAAGTATGTGGAAGTTATTTCTCGTAAAAAAAGACAGCTGCAAAAATCTTTTAAAATGGATTTTATTGGCCCACCATGTTTAAGGACACACATGCATTTTGCAAAACTTGTGATATTGAGAAAGTTGATATTGGTCAAAAAGTTTTGTTTTATAATTCTTAACTCTATGCATTCCCTAAAGAGCTTAGACCAAGATGGAGCAATCCTTATGGGGCCTGTGATATTGACAATTCAATGAATGACAATGATTTTAAGGAAAATGGACATCGTTTGAAAGCTTACTTTGATAATTTTCCTAGTGAAAATGAATCAAGTAGTTGGAATGATTTTGTACATAAAGGTTGATTTTTTTTTCTCACATTGTTTTTGCGTTTCTTTTTAAGTGATTTTTGCTAACTCTTTGAATCTCTCTTCCAATTCTCATTTAAAAATGGACACTAATCTTGAAAAATTAAAAAAGTACTTTCCTGCTCTACCTCAGAATGCGATTACAAAAATTTATCGTGCTAGATGTGCAAGATTGAGATTGTTAATGAATTATGGAATTCCTGAAGATATTCGTTGGTTGATTGAAGCAAAGGTCTGATTATCAGGTGAGTCCTCCAACTCCTTCATTTCACACATGCCTAGAACAGGTAAAAGTACTTTTGCAAAGAAGCATTGTGCAAATAAACTAAAAGTCTATCATTGATGTGCTAGATGGACTTGTAATACACAATGTCGTTCTTTAAGAATGGTATCTATAAACCGTGAAGATAAAATACAATTCATTAAGGATGGCCTAAATAAGGAGTCTTTAGATAATCTTCTATTGACTCTTGAGACGCATCCTAGTGGAGATGTGCATCATGTAATTCAAGATTTATGGCCACTATTTCATAAAGAACATGACCGACTTACTCTTGGGAATCTGACCAAAAAAGACCCTATTTGCTAGTTTTTAAGAAAACTAGATTGGAAGCCTATCCCCGACCCATAGAGGGCGTTTAAGCCGTTCTTGGACGTAAAACTAAGGGAAGATGTGAGCCATAATCACAACTACCTGTACATACACATGCTTTTTCAAAAGTAAATAAATAAATAAATAAAAAGAGAGAGAGAGAGGTGTGAGACTCCAGCTAGCCTACATATAGGTGTTATGATTGCCTTTCTAATTTCTCATCTATAAAACCCTCTCTTCCTTCCTTTCATTTCTACTCAACCCATACATTCAACAAATACAGAAGTGTTTAGAAATGGCAAGTTCGTCAAGTCATCATATAAGAAATATTTGTGTTTTTAGTGGATCTAGTCCTGGGAAAAAAAATGAGTTTTTAGAATCAGCAAATCATCTTAGTTAGGTGCTAGCTGAGAGAAAGATTCATTTAGTGTATGAGGGAGGCAGTCTTGGGTTAATGGAAGGTGTGTCAGCTGTATTTTTAGGAGGTAGTCAAGTTTTGGGGGTCGTCCCCGAAGCTTTAGCACAAGGGGACATCATTGGAAAAACAATTGGAGAGGAACTTCAGGTTTCCACAATGTCAGCTCGAATGAATGTAATGTTTAACCACACTGATGCCTTCATTGCTTTACCAGGTGGTCTAGGCACATTGGAAGAGATCTTTCATATTTCCTCTTAAGCTCAACTGTATATTCACCATAAACCCATAGGTTTGTTAAATGTTAATGGTTATTATGATAAGTTGTTGTCTTTTCTTGATCAAGCTGTGGAACAGGAATTTCTAACATCTTTTGCACGACAAATCATAATCTCTGCTACTACTGTTGAACAATTGATTGACCAACTACAATTTTTTATTCCTGTGATTGATCTTTCCATGAGTCGCATAAATTGGTCATCTAAGGAAAGCCATAAAAAGCTTAGATTGGATTTGAGCCTTCATTTATGAATATTTGTGTCTTTTGGTTTTATTATTATGTTTTGTTGTTTCTTATATTTTTTTCAGTGTGTTTCAGGTTTGTTAGTGTTTGTTATTTCAGGTTATATCTTCTATACTTTATCTTTCTACCTTAGAACATTGAGGACAATGTCTCGTTTTGGTTGGGGGGAGAGGGTAGTAGTTGATAAAAAAAAATTGTTTTTCATTTCATAAAATATGTGCATAATTATTGTTACTAGGATGGTAGAGTAAAAGAGCTCTTTTGACTCATGAGACACATCCTAGTAACTATTCTTAACAAGGTCTATTATAATACTTCTTGAAATATTCAGGTTTACAAACTCTCGCATTGTTATCACTTAATTCTGCTCATATACTTATTGTACATTATTCTTAAACCTTAATTTACTCACACACACACTTTAACATATGATTGTGGGTTGCATATTGACACGACTAAAAGATTGACGTCTTCTTCCAAGTGCAGGAGTGTCGAAGTAATAAATAACCCGGCAAGACCGGGGTCGAACCACAAGGAGGTTAATTGTACAAATTATAAATAGCAATAATACAACAACAATAATAACAACAACAACAACTACTACAATAATAGTAATAGTAATAATAATAATAATACTACTACCTTTTGACAATTTTCACAGGTTTTGCAGGAAGCATGTGATTCCTTGAATATGGTGGGCTAGTAAAATCTGCTTTGTAAGATTTCTACAGTCCTTTTTTTTTAAAGAGAAGTGATCCCCATGTGCCTTAGAGTGACAAAATTTAATGAAATTACTTACCTGATTGTCAGAAATGTATTTTTTAAATATTTGATCAGGACAATAATTGAATAAGTAAGGGTCATCCCAATAAAAATTTTGCACGTTGCTCAAAAGTTGTCTTTTATCTTTGGTACTCTAATGAGCTAGCAAAAATCCTAAAACAAAAAAATTGATATTTTTAGCAAACCAAGGCATTGAACTAAGAGAAAGTAAAGATTCATCAGGAAAGTAATCATCGATTGGTGTGATGTCGGGTGTCAAATCTGTTGTCACTTTTGATAAAAGATCTGCATCAACTTTTTCGGTGTCTTTTTCATCCTCGAATTCTTCCTGATTGGTCATGGCATGAGGAAATGGAAGTGTTGGTGGGAAATTAGTCTTTTCTTTGCAATGTTCAGATTCAACCCCTTCCTTACCCTTAGAGATTGACTCATCATCTTTCTCACAAGGTTCAAGAATTGGTTTTTGAATAACCTTACCACTACAAAAAGTGATGATTGATTTGACTTGATCCATGTGTTGACTTCCAAGACTACTTGCATTTTCATTGTATTGCCCCTTGGGATTTTGTTATGGTTGAGATGGAAACTTACCTTTCTCTTGAAAATTGAGAGCAGATGTGAATTTTGCAAGAGTATCTTTAAAATCTGTTATGCTTTGAGCAAGTAGAGTGTTGATTGTCTCTTGCTTTTCAATGAATGCATACAAAGTTTCCTCAAAATTTCCTATAGGAGGTGGAGCATAAGGAGGTGCATATCCATGATAATTTTGGCAATTATGGTGTGCTTGAAATGGTGGTTGTGAAGTTTGTGCTTTTTTGTTCTCACTCTTCCAACTAAAATTTAGGTGATTTCTCCAACTTCCAACTAAAATTTAGGTGATTTCTCCAACCAGGGTTGTATGTTTGTGAGTATGGGTTGTGGTTGGCCCTTTGGAAACTGTTTAAAACATGGGCTTGTTCATGGAGACATTCTTTAAAAGAAGGCAAGGTTGGATAGTTGTTTGTTGAGTGTTCATTTGTTTCACATATTTGACACGGAATGTTTCCAACAGATTTTAATTGACCACTCTTTCTCAATTGTAGTGCCCCGACTTTTCTAGCTAAAGATGCAAACTTAGCTTGAAGGTCATGATCTTCCCTAAGGTTGTACATACCTCCACTAGATAGATGTATGAGGTTGAGTTTTACTTGGTGTCTCATAAGTACCCGCGGTGTCCCAATTTTGAGCATTTTCAACTAACAAGTCTAAGTACTCCATTGCTTCATCAGGGTCTTTATCTTTAAAAGTTCCATTGCACATCAATTCAACCATTTACCTATCTTTAGGTGTTAACCCTTCATAGAAATGTGAAACCAATCTCCATGTTTCAAAACCATGATGAGGGCAAGTGTTAAGCAAGTCTCGATACCTATCCCAACATTGGTAAATTGTTTCTCCTGGTTTTTTAGTGAAAGTGGTGATTTGTCTTTTGAAAAAGTTTGTTTTGTGAGATGGGAAAAACTTCTTTAAAAACTGGTGTTGCATTTCATCCCAAGTACGAATAGATCCTGGTCTTAAATTTTGTAGCCATGTTTTAGCTTTATCTTTTAATGAAAAAGGAAAAAGCTTTAATCTGATGGTGTTCATGCTACAATTTAAGTTATTATATGTGTTGCAGACCTCCTCAAATTCCCTTAAATGCAAGTATGGATTTTCCAATTCTAAACCATGAAAAGAAGGTAAAAGTTGAATAATACCTGGCTTAAAATTAAAATGAGATGCATCGGGAGGAAAAACTATGCATGATGGTGCACTTGTTCTTGTGGGATTCATGTGGTCTCTAAGTGTTCTAGCATGGTTATTCTCATTATTTTCATTATGAAGTGATTGATTATCTTCTTCAGCCATATTTTCTGAAAATGATAAGGATATCCTACAAAGTCTACCACTTGATGTACGTGACCACACTCTCATGCACGTGTAGGAATAGAATAAAAGGGAAAAGAAAACAAAAGAAGAAGAAGAAACAAGAGAAAAGAAATAAAGTTATATACAAGAAAAGTGAAAGGAGAAAATAAAATAACTATTATAATTTATACAAAACTTACCTCCCCGGCAACGGCGCCAAAAACTTGACACGACTAAAAGGTTGATGTCTTCTCCCAAGTGCAGGAGTGTCGAAGTAATAAATAACCCGGCAAGACCGGGGTCGAACCACAGGGAGGTTAATTATACAAATTATAGACAACAATTATAAGCAACAATAATAGCAATAATAACAACAACAATAACAATAACAACAACAACTATAACAATAGTAGTAGTAGTAGTAGTAGTAGTAGTAGTAGTACTATTAGTAGTAGTAATAATAATAATAATAATAATAATAAAGAAAGAGAAGAAGAAGAAGATGATGAGAACTTGGAGATGAAATATTAATGTAAGGATTAAACAATAATAATAACAAATGTCAAGGTTAGAGGTTCCACTAATGGTATATCAAACAAATATAGTATAAACTCTTATTATTGAATTGGAAACCACACACAAAGGAAGTTCCAATCAGATTATATATTGTTAACATGATTACATTAGTCATCTTATTCAATTAATGCTAATACTTGTAAATCTCGTCAAGCATTCATGATTATAACTTATGTTAACAACAAATCAAGTTCCTTTCATAGCTCAGGTGTCGGTTATACCATACATTATGGGCCATGAAAGTGCCAAGCATTTGTTGTACCAAGTGTTATACAACATAAATCAAGATTAGTCATTTAACAAGCAAAGTATTAAAGAGTGAACAAGATAACAAATATAAAACATGTTAGTATCAAACATTAAGGTCCATATTAAGTTTACACTATACTTATTCTTACACCATTAGTGTAACCTTTTCACCTTAACATAATTAACTTAGCTAGACATAATGAAAGAAAGGAAAATAAATAAACAAAATAAGAACATAAAAGTTAACTAAGTAAAGGAAAGGAAATGAAAGGCATAAACTTAATATTAATAAAAGCAAAGCATAAACATTACAAAAAATACAAAGAGAGAAAGGAAGAGCATGATCTTGATCTGGAAACCAAGATGCCTAAATGCATGGCAAATGCCTCCTTTTATAGGCCAAAATTGGGAACTATTGATTTGATGACTAATTGATAAGTGGGTGGCCAACTTTTGACTTGGTGACAATCCTTATCTTCTCTTGTCTGCCCAAAACATCATTGATAACGTCACAATTGGAGCCAGTTGTAAAGATAAAAGTTGTAGGCAATTGTCTCATCTTTCTTGTGGAAAAAAGTCAGCTCAGTTGGACTTCTAGAACTCCAGATATGGCCAAAATACCGAACAGTGCTCGGGCTGGAAGACAGATTCGGGCTTCTTTGTTGTTGCTACAATTTGGACTTGATAATGGCCTTTTTAGATCTTAGGTTCCATATGAAAGTTGTAGGCCTATGTCTTACCTTTCCATCCATATAAATTGGACCTAAATCTGAGATCTATAAATCCAGATATGACCCAATTACCGAACAGTGTTCCGGTTTGGATTGCACCGACATCTCTTCTCTAAGTTTGACCATCTCTTTATCCTTGCAATTTAAGTTCTTCAAGTCATCAATCAATCCTTTCATTTATTTGATAGGCCTGCATTAAAAATAGACATTTACCACAAATTATAGGTATCTTATATTATTAGATACATTATTATAAAACATATTTTAGTTAAGGAGTTATTGATACTTCAAGTGCAAAATGATGATATAAACCATGATAAAAATGCACTTTTAAGTACTAATCACACCCCTCAACTAGCTTATTACTAGTCCCTAGTAATCAAAGCGTTAAAACAATTTGCAAATTTCACAAAGCTAGGTATTCATCATTTAACTTCCATTAATCTATCCAGATAAACAAACTCTCATTAAATTTATATATCTGCTCAATACCACTTAACAAGATATTAATAAACCTTTCTTTTGTGCTCAATGTATCAACACATAATTATGGGGCTTTTCTTGGGAGAAAACAAAATTTTTGTTCTAATGTTTAAGGTTAACTTCCTTGGGTTGGGATTATTATTTTTGTCTTTTTTTTTCTTTCTTTTTTTTTAAAAAAAAATCTATATACATATAATTTAAAAACATCATGCATCTTTAACCCATGTAACGAGCTTTCAGCTAATGACTCCAAGACCAGTTGGTCTTAGGGCATTAGGTGTTAAGACACCCCTACGAGCTTAGTAACTCGGGTCGCAGATACTGATATGTAGATAATGCAATGTTTGATTCCCTTAAGCTTTTCTCCTCAACCCATGTAACAAACGTTGGGCCAATAGCTTCCAAGTTAGTTGACTTTAGGGTATTAGGTGTTAAAACACCCCTTCGGGCTTAATTGCTTAGGTTAGGGAGGCTACGAAACCAAACTTATCTACATTTTTATTATCATCATTTTTTTTCTTTTTTTTCTTTTTTTTTCATGTTTTTTTTTTCTTAATTATATACAATCCCTTTCTCTTAGTTGTTACCTTTAACAAAAGAACATAAATAATGTAATAATCTAATATGCAACCCACAATCATATGTTAAAGTGTGTGTGTGTAAATTAAGGTTTAAGAATACATGTTAAATAAGTATATGAGCAGAATTAAGCGGTAACAATACGAGAGTTTGTAAACCTGAACATTTCAGGAAGTATGATAATAGACCTTGTTAAGAATGGCTACTAAGATGCGTCTCAAGAGTCACTTTAACAAAAGAACTCCTTTACTCTGCCATCCTAGTAACAACAATTATGCACATGCTTTATGAAATGAAAAACAATTTTTTTTTTTTATCAACTACTACCCTCTCCCCCCAACCAAAACGAGACATTGTCCTCAATGTTCTAAGGTAGAAAGATAGAGTATAGAAGATATCACTTGAAATAACGAACACTGAAACAAAAATAAGAAATAACAAAACACAATAATAAAACCAAAATACATATAAATTCACAAATGAAGGCTCAAATCCAATCTAAGCTTTTTACGGCTTCCCGTAGATGACCAATTTATGCGACTTATGGAAGGATCAATCACAGGAATGAAAGATTGTAGTTGGTCAATCAATTGTTCAGCAGTAGTAGCAGAGATTATGATTTGTCGTGCAGAAGATGTTAGAAATTCCTGTTCCACAGCATGATCAAGAAAAGACAACAACTTATCATAATAACCATTAACATTTAACAAACCAATGGGTTTATGGTGAATGTGCAATTGAGCCCAAGAGGAAATATGAAAGATCTCTTCCAATGTGCCTAGACCACCTGGTAAAGCAATGAAAGCATCAACATGGTTAAACATTGCATTCATTCGAGCTGACATTGTGGAGACCTGAAGTTCCTCTCCAATTGTTTTTCCAATGATGTCCCCTTGTGCCAAAGCTTCAGGGACGATTCCTAAAACTTGACTACCTCCTAAAAATGCAGCTATTGACACACCTCCCATTAACCCAAGACTGCCTCCCCCATACACTAAATGAATCTTTCTCTCAGCTAGCACCTGACCAAGATGGTTTGCTGATTCTAAAAACTCCTTTTCTTTCCCAGGACTAGATCCACCAAAAACACAAATATTTCTTATTTGATGACTTGAGGAACTTGCCATTTCTACACACTTCTGTATTTGTTGAATGTATGGGTTGAGTAGAAATGAAAGGAAGGAAAAGAGGGTTTTATAGATGAGAAAGTAGAAAGGCAATCATAACATCTATATGTAGGCCAGCTAGAGTCTCACACACACTCTCTCTCTTTTTATTTATTTATTTATTTATTTTTGAAAAAAGCATGTGTATGTACAAGTAGTTGTGATTGTGGCTCACATCTTCCCTTGGTTTTACATCCAAGAACGGCTTAAACGCCCTCTATGGGTCGGGGATAGGCTTCCCATCCAGTTTTCTTAAAAACTGGCAAACAGGGTCTTTTTTAGTCAGATTCCCAAGACTAAGTCGATCATGTTCTTTATGAAATAGTGGCCATAAATCATGAATTGCACGATGCACATCTCCACTAGGATGCGTCTTAAGAGTCAATAGAAGATTATCTAAAGACTCCTTACTCAGGCCATCCTTAATGAATTGTATTTTATCTTCACGGTTTATAGATACCATTCCTAAAGAATGACATTGTGTATTACAAGTCCATCTAGCACATCGATGACAGACTTCTAGTCGTTTTGCACGACGCTTCTTTGCAAAAGTGCTTTTACCTATTCCAGGCATCTGTGAAATAAAGAAATTAGAGGACTCACCTGATAATCGGACCTTTGCTTCAATCAACCAGCGAATATCTTCAGGAATTCCATGATTCATTAATAATCTCAATCTTGCACATCTAGCACGGTAAAGTTTTGTAATCGCATTCTGAGGCAGAGCGGGAAAATACTTTTTCAATTTTTCAAGATTAGTGTCCATTTTCAAATGAGAATTGGAAGAGAGCTTCAAAGAATTGCACAAATATATACACAAATATCAATTATTTTGGGAAACTGAAAGAACCGACTTAAGTCACGGAGTACCTTTACCCGCCATTGGACCGGGGTGAGATAAACTAGCAAAAATCACTAAAAAAGAAACACAAAAACAATGTGAGAAAAAAATAATCAACCTTTATCTACAAGATCATTCCAACCAGTTGATTCATTTTTACTAGGAAAATTATCAAAGTAAGCTTTCAAACGATGTCCATTTTCCTTAAAATCATTGTCATTCATTGAATTCTCAATATCACAGGCCCCATAAGGATTGCTCCATCTTGGTCTTAGCTCTCTAGGGACTACATAGAGTTGAGAATTATAAAACAAAACTTTTTGACCAGTATCAATCTTTTGACAATTTTCACAAGTTTTGCAGAATGCATGTGTGTCCTTAAACATGGTGGGCCAATAAAATCCACTTTGTAAGATTTTTGTAGTTGTCTTTTTTTACGAGAAATAACTTCCACATGCTTCAGAATGACAAAGTTTAATGACACTACTTACCTCATTGTCGGGAATGAATCTTTGAAATATTTGATCAGGACAATATTTGAATAAGTTAGGGTCATCACAATAAAAGCTCTTCACTTCGTTCAAAAACTTTTCTTTGTCTTGAGTACTCCAATCAGTTGGCAAATCTTCTAAAGCAAGAAAATTGATATTTTTATTATACCAAGGCATTGGACTAAGAGAAAGTAAGGATTCGTTAGGAAAGTAATCATCGATTGGTGTGATGTCAGATGTCGAATCTGTTGTCACTATTGACAAAAGATTCGCATCAACATTTTCGGTGCTTGTTTCATCCATGATTTCTTCCTCAGAATAAATCATTTGCAAATCTTCAGAATCATTCAATTCATTTTTACTTAAAGTAGATTCAAGTTGATCATAAACTAATTCATCAATATGATCTACTTCTTGTAAATCATTATCATCTCCAGGTTGCTTGCAAATGTTGAAAATATTCATCTCCAATGTCATGTTTCCAAATGATAGCTTCATCAGTCCATTCCTACAATTAATCAATGCGTTAGAGGTTGCAAGAAATGGACGTCCTAAAATAACAGGAAATGAATTACATGCTTCAACAGGTTCTGTGTCCAAGACAATAAAATCCACAGGATAAATGAATTTATCGACTTGTACTAACACATCTTCAATTATTCCTCTAGGCACTTTTACAGATCTATCGGCAAGTAAAAGAGATATAGAAGTTGGTTTTAACTCACCTAGATTGAGACTCTGAAAAACTGAATATGGAAGTAAATTCACACTAGCACCAAGATCAAGTAAGGCTCTTTCAATTTTATGCTTTCCAATAAAGCAAGAAATTGTAGGACAACCAGGGTCTTTATATTTCAAAGCATTATTGTTTTGAAGAATAACACTTACTTGTTCGGCTAGAAAGGCTTTCTTTTTCACATTCAGTTTCTTCTTCACAGTGCATAGATCTTTCAAAAATTTAGCACAGGAAGGAACCTGTTTAATAGCATCCAGCAAAGGTATATTGATTCTTACCTGTTTGAAAATTTCAAAAATTTCTGAGTTGTGATTGACTTTCCTTTGTTTGGTCATGGCTTGAGGAAATGGAAGTGCTGGCGGTGAATCAGTCATTTCTTTGCAATTTTCAGATTCAACCCCTTCCTTACCCTCAGAGATTAACTCATAATCTTTCTCATAAGGTTCAAGAGAGGGTTTTTCAATAACCTTACCACTACGCAGAGTAGTGACTGATTTGACTTGATCCATGTGTTGGCGTCCGGAACTACTTGCATTTGCATTGTATTGCCCTTTGGGATTTTGTTGTGTTTGAGATGGAAACTTACCTTTCTCTTGGAAACTAAGAGCAGATGTTAATTTAGCAAGAGTATCTGCTTGACCGCTTTTTATGATCGGCTTGTTTTAACTCGCAAGTGCACGAGTGTGCGATGTAGCAATTAACTCGGTAAGATCGAGGTCATATCCACAGAGAGCTAGATCTGAAAATTAAGCTAAGTAACAAAAAAAAACTCAAGAGAAATTAAATTAACAATAACTTGGTTGAAAATAATTGATGGATTTGTTTTCAAAGATAAAAAAAAAAATGTAAATAGATTTTAAATGACAAGAAAAGTAAGTCTTGGTCCAAATCAATTTTAATGGTGATGTATTGGTGATTTCTTCAACATATATAAGATAACTCAACCTAATCTCAACGATGGTGATATTAGATCGGAAGATATTACAATGAAGATTAGAAAGATGAAGATTGATTATTGCTTAAGAATGAACAAGTACTTTCATATTAAGTAAGACATTGAATCAAGCAATCTCTATACCAAAACTAAAGTTTGTGCATAAAAATTCAAGATTATAACATTACCTAAATGATTTCTAAAATTTCTTTACAATAATAAATCATTCATGAAGAAAATAAGAAGATAAACATTAAGATTCATTCATATCCTAAAGAACTCACCTCAATCACCATTATCCTTGATTTGGATCCAAGAAAGAGTTTAGCCAACCATGATTATATATAAGAACACTTCAATAAACATGAAAGAACTTGAATCCAACTGAAAAAATAAGTTTTACAAACTAAAGAACCGAAATCTATAAAGAAGAACACAATACAATTTCAGAAAAAATTCGGACACAAATCTGACTCTAACTTTGGACAGCAATTCGACCCTCTTAGAAGCGTTTTTTGGAGAAGTCTATTAGAGACATATTTATAGGCAATTCTGTCACCTTTCCAGATCATTAAAGAACAGCTCATTTGGACACTTGAGTCAAAAGTTATGGGCAAAACACCGAAAGGTGTTCTGAAAAATCAAATCAAGACAGCTTTACAACTACTTTGGTGCACGTTTTTCTTCCTCATTTATGAGGTGTCTCCTTCTTCTTTTTGACCCAAAATAATGTTAAAATATCCCCTCCAGCTTTCCATCCATGTGCTTGCCTTCTTGGATCAATGGATTACCCAAAATAAATCAATTGTTATTTGTTGTGTGGACATGTAAGATCATGGATTGTGTTTGGGTTGATTTGAAGGTTGATTTGGGGTTGATTTAGGGCTGATTTGGGGCTGATTTTTTGGGCTGAATTTGAGCATCAAATAAGTATACAAATGTACTTATTATTTGGGCTAAGATTGACATTGAAACCTTGAGTGTTTAATGGTTGAAGTTTGCACACAACATAAGGCAAGTTTGGGCTTGAAATAAATCATATGATATTCTTTTCTAGAATTGGAATAGAATTGATTTTTGGGACAAATTTGGAGCACTTATTTGAACCAAGATTTGCTTCAATCTTCAACTAAATATCTCTTCAATTCTTTGTTCTGAATTCCGACTTTGAATTTTCTGAATTAATTCATTTAAGCTCCAAAAACCTATCGAAACATTAAAACAAACTTCATTACTAAAAAACACATCAATTATTATAAAAACAACCAAATAAAAACAATAAATACATATGTAGAACAAGAGACTTAATGACACTTTTGATGCACAATCACACCCCCCAACTTAGATTTTGCTAGTCCTCAAGCAAAACAAAACATAAAACCTTTAAAATAAAAATAATAATAATAACAACCATAATTAGGCTCGATTCATCACACTTGAAGGACCTATCATGCAAACATTGGTATCTTTAACTTAGTGTACACAATAGCAAATAAAGAAAAATAAGCATACTCACATTCTCTAAATCAAACATCCATACAAAATTTCCAAATTCAGTCATATTTATCGTGTAACCAACATAATTGATTCATACGAAAACTCAACTTGTAATCTTCCATTCTCACCAACACAAACAAGGTAGCAAACTAGAGAAATATCTATATATTTTCTTTCTTTCTTTTTTCTTTCTTTGTTTTTTTTTTTTTTGAAGATATGATTTATTTTTTGTCTTTAAGTAGTCACTTCCCTTTTGACGCGAATACAAACATTTGTGATGAATGCACCCGGTTACTCACAAAGTCACAAACTTAAAGTGCTTTGCATACTCATATTTTAAGCTGCCGTTTGACGTAAAGATAAACATTTGTGATGAATACCCCTAGTTACTGAGCAACTCAAAACATTGGAGTAGATAGAACTTTGTACACATTTATTTATTTATTCGTATAATAATTATTACTCTATTTACTTAAACCTTGTTTAGGACTGGATCAAAATGGATAATCACAAGTAAAGCATCATACTCATCTTTCATGCATAATCACACAACTCACACAACTTTTACAAGGAAAGATGTATTTCAGTAATCTTAAAAAAAAAGTATGCTATATCTTGCTTTATAAGATATTATCTATCCCAAATTAAAGTATGCAATGTTCAACATAATAATGAATCCAAAAATGTAATGATGATCCTAAACAAGTCTCATTCACATACGAATGCAAGTTTTTTTTTTTTTTTTTTTTTTAACAAGCATGGTTATCTCAAGCATTCAACATAATGAAATATCTAAAATTAAGTTTTACATTATCCTCAATGTAAAAGAGAAAGAGAAGAAAAGTATAAAGATTAGAAAATTGTTACTCCCCTTCTGTTTTCAAGGATGAATGTCTGATTGAATTGGGCATGAGCTGACTTCTTGCTTGATTTTTTTTTTAACCTGCATATCACAACTAAAAGAAAACATTGATGTTTTTTTTTTTTTGAAAATAAAGAACCTCACACCCCCCAACTTAAAATAATGCATTGTCCCGAATGCATGAACACGTAAATATAAGAGATGGAAGAAAGAAGAAAAAATAATAAAAATGAAAAATAAAAATAAAAATAAAATAAAAATAAAAACTCATTACTTCTAATACTACAATGGTATTGGATCTTGAAGATCCAATGTCTCAACTTCAGCCACAACATTTTCAAGATAAGGTTTCAATCGATGACCATTTACTTTGAAAATATTTCCATTCTTGGGATTTTCTACCTCAAATGCACCATGCTCAGAGATGGATTTAATCACAAATGGACCAGTCCATTTTGTCCTCAACTTCCCAGGAAAGAGATGTAATCGTGAATTATACAAGAGAACCTTTTGACCAATATGAAAGGATTTTCTAAGAATATGTTTATCATGCAAAGTTTTCATCTTATGTTTTGAAATTTTTGCATTTTCAAATGCATCATTTCTCAACTCCTCTAATTCATCCAATTGAAGCTTTCTATTTTTGCCAACCTCGTTTTCATTGTCATTGAATTGTCGAATAGCCCAATATGCACGGTGCTCAATCTCAACAGGGAGATGACAAGGCTTTCCATAAACTAGCCTATAAGGAGACATTCCTAAAGAGGTCTTATAAGCAGTGCGATATGCCCACAAAGCATCAACTAGTCGTAGGGACCAATCTTTACGGTTTGGATTGACTGTTTTCTCTAAAATATTCTTGATCTCCCTATTTGCCAACTCAGCTTGGCCACTAGTCTGTGGGTGATAGGGGGTACTGACCTTGTGAATTACACCATATTTTCTCATCAAAATCCCAACGGGCTTGTTACAAAAATGTTTTCCCCCATCACTAATCATAGCCCGGGGCATGCCAAAACGAGAGAAAATATGTTCTTTCAAGAATTTGACCACAACTCGATGGTCATTGGTTCGAGATGCAATGGCCTCCACCCATTTAGACACATAATCAACAGCAACAAGGATGAATTGGTAACCAAATGAACTTGGAAAAGGTCCCATGAAATCAATCCCCCAACAATCAAATATTTCCAAAACAAGGATGGGGTTAAGGGGCATCATGTTACGCCTAGTGAGGCTACCTAGTCGTTGGCATCGGTCACATGCAACACAGAAGGCATGAACATCTTTAAACATGGTAGGCCAATAAAAACCACACTGCAAGATTTTGGCAATGGTTTTCTTGGAAGAGAAATGCCCACCACAGGCTAATGCATGACAAAAATTAATGACCCTTGGAATTTCATGATCAGGGATGCACCGCCTAATAATTTGGTCAGGACAATATTTAAATAGGTAGGGGTCATCCCAAAAAAAGGTGCGCACATTGCGCAAGAATTTTTGTTTGTCAAGTTTAGACCAATGAGAAGGAATTTGACTTGTGGCTAGGTAATTTGCTATGTCAGCATACCATGGAGAACCAATGTAAGAGACAGTACCTGCACAAAATAAATTTTCATCAGCAAAGAGTTCATTTATTGGAGATTCATCAATTAGGGTCTTATAGCTTGAAAGACGAGACAAATGATCAGCTACTACATTCTCTACTCCCTTTTTATCTCGAATTTCAATGTTAAACTCTTGGAGTAGGAGGATCCATCGAATCAAACGTGGTTTGGCATCTTGTTTTGTGAGCAAATATTTCAATGCTGCATGATCAGTGAAAACAATAACAAGAGATCCAACCAAATAAGACCTAAACTTGTTGACACGATCAAAGAGTTGATGTCTTATCCCAAGTGCAGGAGTGTCAAAGTAAAATAACCCGGCAAGACCGGGGTCGAACCACAGAGAGGTGAATTATATAAATTACAAATAAAGAAAAAGAGTTGAAGAGAATAATAACAGAAAAAGAGTTGAAGAGAATTTTGGGATGTGATATTGATGTAAGGATTAAACAATAACAAAACATATGTCAAGGTTATAGGATTTACTAATAGTATTTCAAATAAATATAATATAAACTCTTTTTATTACTCAACTAGAAACCACACACAAAGGAGGTTCTAATCGGATGATTTCTCGTTATTAGCTCATTATAAATTACTAACATGATCATATTAATTATCTTATATAAGTAATACCATACTTATAAATATCATCAAGCATTCATGTTGCTAGTTTATGTTAACAACAAATCAAGTTTCTATCATAATAACGATTTCGGCCGAAAACTATGAAAGATCAAGCATTTGATGTACCAAATATTATACAACACAAATCTAAATTAAACATTTAATAAGCAAGGTATTAAGAATTAGTAAGATAAAAGGATAAAACATGTTAATAACAATCTTTCTTAGATATAAACATTTAAAGCTCATGTTGAGTTTATATTATACCTATTCTAACACCATTAGAAAAACCTTTTCACCTTGACATAATTAACTTAGCTAAACATTAAGAAGGAGAAAAACACAAATAAACAATATAAGAATATAAACATAATATAAGCTAACTAAGTATAGGAAAGGAAATGAAAGAGCATAAACAAGAGATTACTATAGCATAAAAGAAAACTTGAACATTACAAAGATGTAGAGAGAAAGCAAGAAGATAACTTTGATCTGAAAATTAATATGACTAAATACATGGACAATGCCTCCTTTTATAGGCTAAGTTTCAGAACTATTGATTGATTGAAGAATTGGTGGGCATCCATTGATTTGGTGGCTGGTTTTTGACATTAATGGCTGCTGGTTTTTTGATATTGTGGGCTGATTTTTGATATTGTTGGCTGGCCAAAACGTCATTGCTCACATCAGAATTATAGCCAACTGAATTGTGGAAGCTGTGGGCAATTGTCTCAGCTTTCCATAAAAAAAAACCAGAGCTCATTTGGACTTCTAGAACTCAAGATATGAGCCAAAAACCGAATAGTGCTTGAGCTGCAGGACAGCTTCCGACGTCTTCGTTGTTGCTAAGATTTGGGCTTGAAAACGGCAGAACTGAGTCTTTGACTTCATATGAAAGTTGTAGGTCTATGTCTTACCTTTTCATCGATATAAAATGGACCTAAATCTGATATCTACAGCTCCAGATATGATCAAATTACTGAATGGTGTTCGAGTTTGGAATGCACCAGCAACACTTTGCTAAGTTTGGCCTTCTTTTTATCCTTTCAGTTTCAATCCTTAAACTCATCAATCAATCCTTTTATTTATGTGATATACCTGCATTTAGGATGAACATTTACCATGAATTAAAGGTATATTATATTTTTAGACTTGCTAATATAAAACATGCTTTTGTTAGGGAATTTAATGATACTTTAGGTGCAATATGATGACATAAATCCTTAATGAGAATGCACTTTTAAGTACTAATCACACCCCCCAACCAGCTTATTACTAGTCCCTAGTAATCAAAGCATTAAAATAGAAAAATAATTTGCAAATACCACAAAGCAAGGCATTCATCATTTAACTTCTATTAATCTATCCAGATAAACAAACTCTCATTAAATTTATATATCTGCTTAATACCTCTTAAACAAGATATTAGTAAACCTTCTTTCGGTGCTCAATAAATCAAAACATAGCTATGAAGCTTTTCATGGAAGAAAACAAAATTTTTGTTCTAATGTTTAAAGTTAACTTCCTTGGGTTGGGATTGTTATCTTTTTTTTTTCTCTTTTTTTTTTTTAAAAAAGCAAAAATTTATAGCACAATGTATCTTGAACCCATGTAACGAGCTTTCGGCTAATGACTCCCAGACCAGTTGGTCTTAGGGCATCAGGTGTTGAGACACCCCTACGAGCTTAGTAACTCGGGTTGCAAATACTGATATGTAGATAGTGCAGTGTTTGATTCCCTTAAGCTTTCTCCTCAACCCATATAACAAGCACTGGGCCAATAACTCCCAAGTCAGTTGACTTTAGGGTACTAGGTGTTCAAACACCCCTTCGGGCTTATTTGCTTAAGTCAAGGAGGCTACGAAACCAAACTTATCTACTTTGTTTTTATTTTCTTTTTTTTTATTGTTTTTTTTTTGGTTTTTTTTTTTTGCATATTATATATTATCCCTTTCCCTTAGTTGTTACCTTTAACAAAAGAACACAAATAATGTTATAATCCAATATGCAACCCACAATCATATGTTCGAGTGTGTGTGTGAAAATGAAGGTTTAAAAATACTTGTTAGATAGGCATATAAACAGAATCTATAGATAGCAATCCAAGAGTTTGTAAACCTGAATATTTCAAGAAGTATTATAATAGACCTTGTTAAGAATGTTTACTAAGATGCGTCTCAAGAGTCACTAAAGTTCCTCCATTACTCTGCCATCCTAGTAACAATAGTTTTGCAAATGGTTTAAATAATAGAAATTTTTTTTTTTTAATATCAACTACTACCCTCTCCCCCCAACCAAAACAAGACATTGTCCTCAATGTTCTAAGCAAAAAGATAGAGTGTAGAAGATATCACCTGAAACAGCGACTATTGACAAACCTGAAACATACTAAAACAAATATAAGAAACAACAAAACACAAATATTATGCTATTAATAAAACCAAAAGACACAATTTTTCACAAACTAAGGCTCAAATCCAATTTAAGCTTTTTATGGCATTTCATGGTTGACCAATTGAGTTGACTCATGGAGGGATCAATTACAGGGATGAAAGATTGTAGTTGGTCAATCAATTGTTCAGCAGTAGCAGCAGAGATTATGATTTGTCGTGCCGAAGATGTTAGAAATTCCTGTTCCACAGCTTGATCAAGAAAAGACAACAAATTATTATAAAAACCATTAACATTTAACAAACCTATAGGTTTATGGTGAATGTGCAGTTGGGCCCAAGAGGAAATATGAAAGATCTCTTCCAATGTACCCAGACCACCTGGTAAGGCAATGAAGGCATCGGCATGGTTAAACATTGTATTCATTCTATCAGACATTGTAGAGACCTGTAATTCCTCTCCAATTGTTTTTCCAATGATGTCCCCTTCGGCTAAAGCTTTGGGGACAACCCCCAAAACTTGACTGCCTCCTACAAATGCAGCTATTGAAACACCCCCCATTAACCCAAGACTGCCTCCCCCATACACTAAATGAATCTTTCTCTCAGCTAGTATCCGACCAAGATGATTTGCTGATTCTAAAAACTCTTTTTCTTTCCCAAGACTAGATCCACCAAAAACACAAATAATTTTTATTTTAGAAACAGAAGAACTCGCCATTTCTACACACTTATATATATGCTGAATGAATGGGTTGAGTAGAAATGATGGGAAGGAAGAGAAGATTTTATAGATGAACAATTGAAAATGCAAAGCATACCACCTATATGTAGGCTAGCTGAAGTCTTACTCTCTCTCTCTTTCTTATTTATTTATTTATTTATTGGTATTATTTTATTATTATATATATATATATTAAAAAAAAAAATGTATGTACAAGCAGTTGTGATTGTGGCTCACAGCTTTCCCTTGGTTTTACGTCCAAGAACGGCTTAAACGCCCTCTATGGGTCGGGGATAGGCTTCCCATCCAGTTTTCTTAAAAACTGGCAAACAGGGTCTTTTTCAGTCAGATTCCCAAGACTAAGTCGATCATGTTCTTTATGAAAATGAGGCCATAAATCATGAATTGCACGATGCACATCTCCACTAGGATGCGTCTCAAGAGTCAATAGAAGATTATCTAAAGACTCCTTACTCAGGCCATCCTTAATGAATTGTATTTTATCTTCACGGTTTATAGATACCATTCCTAAAGAACGACATTTTGTATTACAAGTCCATCTGGCACATCGGTGACAGACTTTTAGTCGTTTTGCACGACGTTTCTTTGCAAAAGTGCTTTTACCTGTCCCAGGCATGTATGAAATAAAAGAGTTGGAAGACTCACCTGATAATCGGATCTTTGCTTCAATTATCCAGCGAATATCTTCAGGAATTCCATGGTTCATTAACAACCTCAATCTTTCACACCTAGCACGGTAAATTTTTGTAATCGCATTCTGAGGCAGAGCAGGAAAATACTTTTTCATTTTTTCAAAAGCGGTGTCCATTTTTGTTTTATTTTTAAAGAGAAGTGGAGAAGAGATGTAAAGAAAAGAGAAGGAACAAGGAATTGAACAAATATATACAGAGATATCAATTATCATGGGAAACTGAAAGAACCGACTTAAGAGTCACGGAGTACCGTTATTCGCCATTTGACCGGGGTTGGAGAAAGACTAGCAAAACAAAAGTCACACAAAAAAGAAACAAAAATATGAAAATAAAATAAAATAATCAACCTTTATATATAGGATCATTGAAACCAATGGATTCATTTTCACTAGGAAAATTATCAAAGTAAGCTTTCAAACGATGTCCATTGACCTTGAAAACATTACCATTCTTTGGATTCTCAATATCAAAGGCCCCATAAGGATATACATGTTTCACAACAAATGGACCGCTCCATCTTGATCTTAACTTTCCAGGAAATAAATGGAGTCGAGAATTATAAAGCAAAACTTTTTGACCAACATCAAATGTTTTTCTCAAGATTCTTTTATCATGAAAATCTTTGATTCTTGCTTTATGAATTTTTGAATTCTCATATGCATCATTTCTTATTTCTTCAAGCTCATTTATTTGTAACTTACGCAACTGACTCGCATCATCCAGGTTTGAATTGAAAGCTTTAATAGCCCAATAAGCTTTGTATTCAAGTTCCACAGGCAAATGACAAGGTTTTCCATAAACCAACCTATAAGGTGACATACCTAATGATGTTTTAAAAGCAGTTCGATAGGCCTAAAGTGCATCATTAAGTCTTAAAGACCAGTCCTTTCGATTAGGGTTCACTGTTTTTTCCAAGATTTGTTTGATCTCCCTATTAGCAAGTTCTACTTGTCCATTTGTCTGGGGGTGATAAGGGGTGGCAACTTTGTGTGTGATTCCATATTTTTTCATTAAAGACTCAAATGGCTTGTTACAGAAATGTGTTCCACCATCACTTATCATGGCTCGAGGGATTCCAAATCGACTCAAAATGTTTTCTTTCAAAAACTTAATGACTGTTTTATGATCGTTGTTACGACTTGGAATTGCTTCTATCCATTTTGAAACATAGTCTACTGCGACTAATATGTACACAAAACCAAATGATGGAGGAAATGGACCCATAAAATCTATACCCCAACAGTCAAAGATTTCAATGACAAGAATAGTGCTTAAAGGCATCATGTGACGTTTTGAAAGAGATCCTAACTTTTGACAATTTTCACAAGATTTGCAGAATGCATGCGTGTCCTTGAACATGGTGGGCCAATAAAATCCATATTGTAAGATTTTTGCGGCTGTCTTTTTTGATGAAAAATGACCCCCACATGCCTCAGAATGACAAAATTTAATGACATTACTTACCTCATTGTCAGGAATGCATCTTCGAAATATTTGATCAGGACAATATTTGAATAAATAAGGGTCATCCCAATAAAAGTTCTTCACTTCGTTCAAGAACTTTCTTTTGTCTTGAGTGCCCCAATGCGCTGGCAAATGTCGTGAAACAAGAAAATTAACAATATTAGCAAAGCAAGGCATTGTAGTGACAGAAAGTAAAGATTCATCAGGAAAGTAGTCATCGATTGGCGTGATGTCAGATTTCGAATCAGTTGTCAATCTTGACAAATGATCCGCGACAACATTTTCGGTGCCTTTCTTATCCTTGATTGTGATATCAAATTCTTGAAGTAACAAAATCCACCGCACCAATCTAGCTTTAGAATCCTTCTTGGAAAGAAGATATTTCAACGCTGTATGATCGCTAAAAACAATAACAGGTGAGCCAACAAGATAAGATCTGAATTTTTCACACGCAAATACTACAGGAAGTAATTCTTTTTCAGTGGTTGTGTAATTTATTTGAGCACTATTTAAAGCTTTACTTGCATAGTAAATGACATAGGGTTTCTTATCTTTTCTTTGTCCTAAAACAGCACCCACGGCATAATCACTAGCATCACACATTATTTCAAAAGGTAATGACCAATCAGGAGGTTGAATAACAGGAGCAGATGTAAGCAGGTTTTTAAGTTTAACAAAGGCTTCTTCACAATATTTAGTCCATTCAAAAACATTATCCTTTGTTAGAAGGTTACACAGTGGCTTAGATATTATACTAAAATCTTTGATAAACCTTCTATAAAAACCAGCATGTCCTAAAAATGATCTAACATTTTTAACAGATTTTGGTGTTGGCAAGTTGGCAATTAACTCAATTTTAGATTTATCAACCTCAATTCCTATTGATGAAACAATGTGACCAAGTACAATGTCGCTTGTTACCATAAAATGACATTTTTCCCAATTCAACACAAGATTCTTCTCTTCACACCTGTTCAAAACCTTTTCCAAATTAGTTAAACAATTATCAAATGAATCACCAAAAACAGAAAAATCATCCATAAATATCTCAAGAAAGCGTTCAACCATATCACTAAATATGCTAAGCATGCATCTTTGAAACGTGGCTGGTGCATTACATAATCCAAAAGGCATCCTTCGATATGCAAATGTACCAAATGGACATGTGAAAGTAGTTTTCTCTTGATCTTCAAATGCAATTTCAATTTGGTTGTAACCTGAATAACCATCTAGGAAACAATAAAATTCATGACCTGCAACTCTTTGTAGAATTTGATCCATGAAAGGTAAAGGAAAGTGATCTTTTCTAGTCATTGAATTAAGTTTCCTATAGTCAATGCACATACGCCAACCAGTAATAGTCCTCGTTGGAATTAACTCATTTTTCTCATTTGTTATCACAGTAACTCCAGACTTTTTAGGTACAACTTGGGTAGGACTTACCCATTTGCTGTTAGAAATAGGATAAATGATTCCATTATCTAGAAGTTTAATGACTTCATTTCTCACTACTTCTTTCATATTAGGATTAAGCCTTCGTTGCATTTCTCTAGAGGGTTTAGCATTTTCCTCCAAATAAATCTTGTGTGTGCAAATCAAAGGACTAATTCCTTTTATGTCAGCTATGGTCCATCCTAATGCATTTTTGTGCATTTTAAGAGTTTGTAATAACTTACCTTCTTGATGAACATTAAGTTTGGAAGAAATTATTACCGGAAAAGTTTCATTTTCTCCCAAAAATGAGTATTTGAGATTACATGGTAATGGCTTCAAATCGGGTTTTGGTGGTTGAACACTTGAAGGTATGGACCCAATTGATCGTGGTGGCAATTCCTCAATTTTTGGTCTCCAAATATTTGTCTTTGATTCTTCCTGAAAACAAACCATTTGCAAATCTTCAGATTCATTAAACTCAATTTCATTGGAAAAATTTTCAAATTGATCATAAATTATTTTTTCAATAAAATCGACTTCCTGTAAATCATTATCATCTCCAGGTTGCTTGCAAATGTTAAAAACATTCATTTTTAATGTCATGTTTCCAAAAGATAACTTCATCACTCCATTCCTACAATTAATCAATGCATTAGAAGTTGCAAGAAATGGACGTCCTAAAATAACAGGAATTGAATTGCATGCTTCAACAGGTTGTGTATCCAAGACAATAAAATCCACAGGAAAGATGAATTTATCAACTTGTACTAACACATCTTCAACTATTCCTCTAGGCATTTTTATAGATCTATCAGCAAGTAAAAGAGTAACAGAAGTAGGTTTTAACTCACCGAGATTTAGACTTTGAAAAACTGAATATGGAAGTAAATTCACACTAGCTCCAAGATCAAGTAAAGCTCTGTCAATTTTATGTTCTCCAATAAAGCAAGAAATTGTAGGACAACCAGGGTCTTTATATTTCAAAGCATTATTGTTCTGAAGAATGGCACTTACTTGTTCGGCTAAGAAGGCTTTCTTTTTCACATTCAATTTTCTCTTTACAGTGCATAGATCTTTCAAAAATTTAGCATAAGATGGTACCTGTTTAATAGCATCTAGCAAAGGTATATTAATCCTTACCTGTTTGAAAGTTTCAAAGATTTCAGAATTGTGATTGACTTTCCTTTGTTTGGTCATGGCATGAGGAAATGGAAGTGCTGGTGGGGAATCAGTCTCTTCCTTGCAATGATCAGGTTCAACCATTTCCTTACCCTTGGAGACTAACTCATCTTCTTTCTCACAAGGTTCAAGAATAGGTTTTTTAATAACCTTACCACTGCGGAGAGTAGTGACTGATTTGACTTGATCCAGATGTTGGCTTCCAGAACTGCTTGTACTTGAATTGTATTGCCCTTTGGGATTTTGCTGGGGTTGAGATGGAAACTTACCTTTCTCCTGAAAACTGAGAGCAGATGTGAACTTTGCAAGAGTATCTTTCAAATCAGCCATGGTTTGAGCATTTTGAGTGTTGATTGTCTCTTGCTTTTCAATGAATGCATGTAATGTTTCCTCAAGATTTCTTTTAGGAGGGGGAATATAAGGAGGTGCATATCCATGAGAATTTTGAAAATTATGTTGTGTTTGAAATGGTGGCTGTGAAGTTTGTGCATTATTATTACCACTCTTCCAACTGAAATTTGGGTGATTTCTCCAACCAGGGTTGTACGTTTGTGAGTACGGGTTATGACTTGGTCTTTGAAAATTATTTAAAGCATTGGCTTGTTCATGGAGACATTCCTTAAAAGAAGGCAACGTGGGACAATCATTGGTTGAGTGTTCATTGGTTTCACAAATTTAACACACAATTTCTTGAACAGATTTTAATTGACCACTCTTTTTTAATTCTAGTGCCTCAACTTTTCTAGCTAAAGATGCAAATTTGGCTTGGAGGTCATGATCTTCCCTAAGGCTATACATACCTCCATTAGATGTATGAGGTTGAGTTTTACCTGGTGCCTCACAAGTACCTGTGGTGTCCCAATTTTGAGCATTTTCAGCTAGCAACTCTAGGTACTCCATTGCTTCATCAGGGTCTTTATTTTCAAAAGTTCCATTGCACATCAATTCTACCATTTGTCTATCTTTAGGTGTTAACCCTTCATAAAATTGTGAAACCAATCTCCATGTTTCAAAACCATGATGAGGACAGGTATTAAGCAAGTCTTTATATCTATCCCAACATTTATAAAATGTTTCTCCTGGTTTTTGAGTAAAAGTGGTGATTTGTCTTTTGAAAGAGTTTGTTCTATGAGAAGGGAAAAATTTCTTTAAAAACTGTTGTTGCATTTCATCCCAAGCATGAATGGATCCTGACCTAATATTTTGTAGCCATGTTTTAGCTTTATCTTTTAACGAAAAAGGAAAAAGCTTTAATCTGATGGTATTCATGCTACAATTTAAGTCATTATAAGTGTTACAAACTTCTTCAAATTCTCTTAAGTGCAAGTATGGATTTTCTAATTCTAAGCCATGAAAAGTGGGTAGAAGTTGAATAATACCTGGCATAAAATTAAAATGAGATGCATCAGGAGGAAAAACAATACATGATGGTGCACTTGTTCTTGTTGGATTCATATGATCTCTAAGTGTTCTAACACGATTATTCTCATTATTCTCATTATGAATTGATTGGTTATCTTCTTCGGCCATGTTTTCTAAAGAAAATGATGATTTTCTAGAAAGTCTACCACTTAATGTACGTGTCCAAACTCTCATGCAAATACAAAAGAAAAGAAAAGAAAAAAAAAAGAAAAAGAAAAGGAAACAACAATTAGAAAAACAAATAAAAGTGAAAATAAAATAAAATAAAATAAAATATTTAATTTATACAATAACTTACCTCCCCGGCAACGGCGCCAAAAACTTGACACGATCAAAGAGTTGATGTCTTATCCCAAGTGCAGGAGTGTCAAAGTAAAATAACCCGGCAAGACCGGGGTCGAACCACAGAGAGGTGAATTATATAAATTACAAATAAAGAAAAAGAGTTGAAGAGAATAATAACAGAAAAAGAGTTGAAGAGAATTTTGGGATGTGATATTGATGTAAGGATTAAACAATAACAAAACATATGTCAAGGTTATAGGATTTACTAATAGTATTTCAAATAAATATAATATAAACTCTTTTTATTACTCAACTAGAAACCACACACAAAGGAGGTTCTAATCGGATGATTTCTCGTTATTAGCTCATTATAAATTACTAACATGATCATATTAATTATCTTATATAAGTAATACCATACTTATAAATATCATCAAGCATTCATGTTGCTAGTTTATGTTAACAACAAATCAAGTTTCTATCATAATAACGATTTCGGCCGAAAACTATGAAAGATCAAGCATTTGATGTACCAAATATTATACAACACAAATCTAAATTAAACATTTAATAAGCAAGGTATTAAGAATTAGTAAGATAAAAGGATAAAACATGTTAATAACAATCTTTCTTAGATATAAACATTTAAAGCTCATGTTGAGTTTATATTATACCTATTCTAACACCATTAGAAAAACCTTTTCACCTTGACATAATTAACTTAGCTAAACATTAAGAAGGAGAAAAACACAAATAAACAATATAAGAATATAAACATAATATAAGCTAACTAAGTATAGGAAAGGAAATGAAAGAGCATAAACAAGAGATTACTATAGCATAAAAGAAAACTTGAACATTACAAAGATGTAGAGAGAAAGCAAGAAGATAACTTTGATCTGAAAATTAATATGACTAAATACATGGGCAATGCCTCCTTTTATAGGCTAAGTTTCAGAACTATTGATTGATTGAAGAATTGGTGGGCATCCATTGATTTGGTGGCTGGTTTTTGACATTAATGGCTGCTGGTTTTTTGATATTGTGGGCTGATTTTTGATATTGTTGGCTGGCCAAAACGTCATTGCTCACATCAGAATTATAGCCAACTGAATTGTGGAAGCTGTGGGCAATTGTCTCAGCTTTCCATAAAAAAAAACCAGAGCTCATTTGGACTTCTAGAACTCAAGATATGAGCCAAAAACCGAATAGTGCTTGAGCTGCAGGACAGCTTCTGACGTCTTTGTTGTTGCTAAGATTTGGGCTTGAAAACGGCAGAACTGAGTCTTTGACTTCATATGAAAGTTGTAGGTCTATGTCTTACCTTTCCATCGATATAAAATGGACCTAAATCTGATATCTACAGCTCCAGATATGATCAAATTACTGAATGGTGTTCGAGTTTGGAATGCACCAGCAACACTTTGCTAAGTTTGGCCTTCTTTTTATCCTTTCAATTTCAATCCTTAAACTCATCAATCAATCCTTTTATTTATGTGATATACCTGCATTTAGGATGAACATTTACCATGAATTAAAGGTATATTATATTTTTAGACTTGCTAATATAAAACATGCTTTTGTTAGGGAATTTAATGATACTTTAGGTGCAATATGATGACATAAATCCTTAATGAGAATGCACTTTTAAGTACTAATCACTTGTCTAATGCAAAGACCACAGCTAAGAATTCTTTTTCAGTTGTAGTGTAATTCAATTGAGCATCATTCAAAGTCTTGCTAGCATAATATATGACATGAGGTTTCTTGTCTTTTCTTTGCCCTAAAACAGCCCCAACCGCAAAATCACTAGCATCACACATCAGTTCAAATGGTAAAGACCAATCAGGAGCTTGTATGATTGGTGTTGTTGTCAACAACCCTTTAAGCTTTTCAAAAGCTTCTTGACATTTTGATGTCCAATCAAATGGGACATCTTGTGACAACAAGTTACACAATGGTTTGGCAATGGTACTAAAAGAATGAATGAATCTTCGATAAAAACCAGCATGTCCTAAAAAGGATCTCACATCTTTCACAGTCTTAGGGGTAGTTAATTTTTGAATGACTTCCACTTTTGACTTATCTACCTCTATCCCTTTTGAAGAGACAATGTGACCTAAAACAATGCCATGTGTCACCATAAAATGACACTTCTCCCAATTGAGTACAAGATTGCTCTCTTCACACCTTTCAAGAACTTTTTCTAGATTTATTAGACACAACTCATAAGAATCCCCATAAACTGAAAAATCATCCATGAAAACTTCCAAAAAAGTTTCCACCATGTCACTAAAGATACTCATCATACACCTTTGAAAAGTGGCTGGTGCATTACACAAACCAAATGGCATTCTTCTATAAGCATAAGTACCAAAAGGACAAGTGAAAGTGGTTTTTTCTTGGTCTTCTAAAGAAATCTCAATTTGGTTGTAACCTGAGTATCCATCCAGAAAACAATAGAAAGCTCTTCCAGCTACTCTTTCAAGCACTTGGTCTAAAAATGGAAGCGGAAAATGGTCCTTCCTAGTCACCATGTTCAATTTACGATAATCAATGCACATACGCCATCCAGTTTGGATTCTAGTTGGTACCAGCTCATTATTTTCATTCTTCACTACCGTGACTCCAGATTTTTTTGGGACAACTTGGGTTGGACTAACCCATTTTGAGTTTGCAATAGGGTAAATGATACCTGCATCAAGTAGCTTAAGCACTTCACCTCTCACTACTTCCTTCATGTTTGGGTTCAATCGTCTTTGCATTTGCCTTACAGATTTAGCCTCTTCTTCAAGATAGATTCTATGTGTACATAAAAGAGGGCTAATTCCTTTCAAGTCAGTAATTTTCCACCCAATTGCTTTCTTGTGTTTTCTCACCACTCTCAAAAGTTTGTGTTCTTACTCTATGCTAAGTTTTGATGAGATCACAATAGGATATGATTCATCTTCCCCTAGAAATGCATACTTAAGATCACTCGATAAAGGCTTCCTTTCTAGTTTATCAGGCTGGACAAGAGATTCCTCAACTTTCACTTGGGGTGAAATCAAAGGCTCAAATGATGGGGTCCATTGACCTATTGACATAATAGGCATTGGATCTAGATAAGTCTCGAGTTCTCTTACTTCCTCATCAACACATTCCAAAGAACAAAATCTTTCATCATGAATTAAAGTTCTCTCCAATGGATCCTTGATCCACACTCTCTCAAAGTGTTCTTGACAAACTGTTTGGATGAAATCTACCTCTCTAATGTCCTCATGTTCCCCGATTTGTTTGGAGACATTGAATATGTTCATCTCCACAGTCATATTCCCAAAAGACAATTTCATCACCCCATTCCTACAGTTAATTAAGGCATTGGATGTAGCTAGGAAAGGTCTCCCTAAGATGACTGGGATGGGGGCATTAGAACCTTGAATTGGTGCGGTGTCTAATACTACAAAATCAACAGGAAAGTAGAATTTATCTACTTGGACCAACACATCCTCAACGATACCCCTGGGAATCTTGATTGACCTATCAGCTAATTGAAGGGTGATTCGAGTAGGCTTGATTTCTCCTAAACCTAATTGTTCGTAAACAGTGTAGGGTATTAAATTCACACTTGCTCCTAAATCCAACAAAGCTTGATCTATCTTATGACTTCCAATAATGCATGAAATGGTAGGACAACCAGGATCTTTGTATTTGGGAGGGGTCTTAAACTGGATGATGGCACTAGCATGTTCAGTTAGAAAGGCTCTTTCTTTCACATTCAATCTCCTTTTGACTGTGCATAAATCCTTAAGAAACTTTGCATAAGATGGAACTTGTTTAATTGCATCAAGGAGTGGAATATTGACTTTCACTTGTTTGAACAATTCATAGATTTCTGAGTTCATAAGATCTTGCTTAGGTTTCCCTAACCTTTGTGGAAATGGTGCTCTAGGAACAAATTCTAAGTCACTCACTTTGACTTCAATTTTTCTTGAATCATCTCCTTTCTCACTCATCTCTTTCTCATTTAGCTCACCTTCTTTATCTCTCAAACTCTCATTTGTCACTTGTGTTTTGATTCCCTCTTCACTTTCCCTAGATTTCTCCTCCACAATACCTTTAGGAATCCTAAAACCTACACCTTTGTCAACAACCTTTCCACTTCTAAGGGTAGTGATGGCTTGGACTTGTTCATGGTTTGAAGGTTCACTAGGTGAGGATTCACTCATGTGTACCTGACCTCTAGGATTGGGCATTGGTTGAGCTGGGATTTTTCCCTTCTCTTGAATGCTTAGTGATTGAGTCAACTTAGTTAGTTGACTTCGAATGTCATCTAAGGTCCTATTGGTCTGGTCTTGGAATTTGTAAACTTGGTTATTGATTCCTCCTTGCGTTTGCATGAATTGTTGAAGAGTATCCTCTAAGGATCTCTTATGAGGTGGTTGGTATGTGTTATGTGTGGGAGCATGAAATGGTTGGGGTGGAGGTTGAAATGTTTGAGGTACTGAAGAGCCCTCATTTCTCCATCCAAAATTTGGGTGGTTCCTCCATCCAGGATTATAGGTCTCAGAGTAGGGATTGCCTACTTGGTTTGGAAATGGCTTTCTAACATTACTTGAATCAGAAGTTTGGCCATATAGCACTTCCTTGAAGGCTGGAATGGTAGGACATTCAGTTGTCCTATGCCCTTTGCTTTCACAAACAACACAACTTTCCTCTTGTTGTTCACTTATGACATGCACTTTTTTAATCTCAAGAGACTCTACTTTCCTAGCCAATGAGGCTAATCTAGCATTGAGGTCATCAGTCTCTTTCAATTGAAACTTCCCACTTGAATGAGAAATGGTGTTTCTAGACTCAACATGAACTGGGAGAGAAGTCTCCCATTGCTTTGTGTTTTCAGCCAATTGATCAAAAAAATCAAAGGCCTCACTTGGTTCTTTGTCATAAAACTCACCATTACACATGGTTGACACTAGCTTTTTAAAATCTGCGGTAAGAGAGTCATAAAAGAAACTCACTAACCTCCACATCTCAAAACCATGATGAGGGCATGCATTTAACAAGTCTTTGAACCTTTCCCAAGCTTGGTGAAATGACTCATTTGGACTACAAGAAAAATTCATCATTTGACGTTGTAAAGCTGCTGTCCTATGAGTGGGGAAGTATTTTTTCAAAAATTCAGCTTGCATTTCTCTCCATGTACCTATAGACCTAGGACGCAAGGAGTTTAGCCAAAGCTTGGCTTTATCCTTTAGAGAGAATGGGAACAATTTAAGCCGAATGGTTTCCTCTGTGCATGTTCTATCAATAAAAGTATTACATACCTCTTCAAAGTCTTTAATGTGTATGTATGGATTTTCAGAATCCATACCATGAAATGTGGGAAGAAGTTGAATCATGCCCGGTTTCAAATTGAAAGCTTGTTGGTTAAGAGGTAATATAATACACGAAGGTGTACTTTGTCTAGCCGGGTGAAGATACTCTCTAAGAGTTCGAAAATTAGGTTGATCATTGAATTGTGGAGGTCCATTACCTTGAACACTCCCTTCACCCTCTACATCTTCAACATTAGCCATGATAAAATAATAATAATAAAAATAATAATAATATAACAATTATATGAAAATGAAAGGAAAGGAAAGAAAAAAAAATGCAAATAAAAGTAATAGCTCAAAAATAAAAATACAACAAATTAAGAAATTCACTCTCCAACTAATAAGCACTATTAACAACAATAAACATTAAAAGATAATTATAAGAAGCTTGAATAAAAAGGCGGTGATACCGGCCAAGCACTTTAGACAATAAATATAAGAAAAATAACAACAATAAACATTAAAAAATAATTATAACAAGCATGAATAAACAAAAGGCGGTAATACCGACCAAGCACTTTAAACAATAAATATAAGAAAAATAACAACAACAAATATTAAAAGATAATTATAACAAGTATGAATAAAAAGGCGGTAATACCGACCAAGCACTTTAGACAATAAATAAAAATAATATCAACTAAATAAAATGAAATAAACAAGAAAAATATTAGCAACTAATAAGAATAGACAATAAAATAAAAATGGTTGAACCAACCAAATCCAACAATTAATAGTCCAGTCCACAGTCCAATATCCGGAACGTTAAGGTAAAATTTTTTTTTAGGCGGTAAAACCAGCCAATTGAATTTTTTTTTATATGATTTTTTTTAGTTTTCCAATAATCAAATCTAAATTTGTTACCTTTGCTTGCTAGCTCCCCGGCAACGACGCCAAAATTGCTTGACCGCTTTTTATGATCGGCTTGTTTTAACTCGCAAGTGCACGAGTGTGCGATGTAGCAATTAACTCGGTAAGATCGAGGTCATATCCACAGAGAGCTAGATCTGAAAATTAAGCTAAGTAACAAAAAAAAACTCAAGAGAAATTAAATTAACAATAACTTGGTTGAAAATAATTGATGGATTTGTTTTCAAAGATAAAAAAAAAAAATGTAAATAGATTTTAAATGACAAGAAAAGTAAGTCTTGGTCCAAATCAATTTTAATGGTGATGTATTGGTGATTTCTTCAACATATATAAGATAACTCAACCTAATCTCAACGATGGTGATATTAGATCGGAAGATATTACAATGAAGATTAGAAAGATGAAGATTGATTATTGCTTAAGAATGAACAAGTACTTTCATATTAAGTAAGACATTGAATCAAGCAATCTCTATACCAAAACTAAAGTTTGTGCATAAAAATTCAAGATTATAACATTACCTAAATGATTTCTAAAATTTCTTTACAATAATAAATCATTCATGAAGAAAATAAGAAGATAAACATTAAGATTCATTCATATCCTAAAGAACTCACCTCAATCACCATTATCCTTGATTTGGATCCAAGAAAGAGTTTAGCCAACCATGATTATATATAAGAACACTTCAATAAACATGAAAGAACTTGAATCCAACTGAAAAAATAAGTTTTACAAACTAAAGAACCGAAATCTATAAAGAAGAACACAATACAATTTCAGAAAAAATTCGGACACAAATCTGACTCTAACTTTGGACAGCAATTCGACCCTCTTAGAAGCTTTTTTTGGAGAAGTCTATTAGAGACATATTTATAGGCAATTCTGTCAACTTTCCAGATCATTAAAGAACAGCTCATTTGGACACTTGAGTCAAAAGTTATGGGCAAAACACCGAAAGGTGTTCTGAAAAATCAAATCAAGACAGCTTTACAACTACTTTGGTGCACGTTTTTCTTCCTCATTTATGAGGTGTCTCCTTCTTCTTTTTGACCCAAAATAATGTTAAAATATCCCCTCCAGCTTTCCATCCATGTGCTTGCCTTCTTGGATCAATGGATTACCCAAAATAAATCAATTGTTATTTGTTGTGTGGACATGTAAGATCATGGATTGTGTTTAGGTTGATTTGAAGGTTGATTTGGGGTTGATTTAGGGCTGATTTGTGGCTGATTTTTTGGGCTGAATTTGAGCATCAAATAAGTATACAAATGTACTTATTATTTGGGCTAAGATTGACATTGAAACCTTGAGTGTTTAATGGT
Source organism: Populus pruinosa (assembly GCA_026413675.1). Taxonomy (NCBI): domain Eukaryota; kingdom Viridiplantae; phylum Streptophyta; class Magnoliopsida; order Malpighiales; family Salicaceae; genus Populus; species Populus pruinosa. The sequence goes on from CM048602.1 coordinate 10,033,477, forward strand.
TGAAGTTTGCACACAACATAAGGCAAGTTTGGGCTTGAAATAAATCATATGATATTCTTTTCTAGAATTGGAATAGAATTGATTTTTGGGACAAATTTGGAGCACTTATTTGAACCAAGATTTGCTTCAATCTTCAACTAAATATCTCTTCAATTCTTTGTTCTGAATTCCGACTTTGAATTTTCTGAATTAATTCATTTAAGCTCCAAAAACCTATCGAAACATTAAAACAAACTTCATTACTAAAAAACACATCAATTATTATAAAAACAACCAAATAAAAACAATAAATACATATGTAGAACAAGAGACTTAATGACACTTTTGATGCACAATCACACCCCCCAACTTAGATTTTGCTAGTCCTCAAGCAAAACAAAACATAAAACCTTTAAAATAAAAATAATAATAATAACAACCATAATTAGGCTCGATTCATCACACTTGAAGGACCTATCATGCAAACATTGGTATCTTTAACTTAGTGTACACAATAGCAAATAAAGAAAAATAAGCATACTCACATTGGTATTCTCAACATAATTGATTCATACGAAAACTCAACTTGTAATCTTCCATTCTCACCAACACAAACAAGGTAGCAAACTAGAGAAATATCTATATATTTTCTTTCTTTCTTTTTTCTTTCTTTGTTTTTTTTTTTTTTTTGAAGATATGATTTATTTTTTGTCTTTAAGTAGTCACTTCCCTTTTGACGCGAATACAAACATTTGTGATGAATACACCCGGTTACTCACAAAGTCACAAACTTAAAGTGCTTTGCATACTCATATTTTAAGCTGCCGTTTGACGTAAAGATAAACATTTGTGATGAATACCCCTAGTTACTGAGCAACTCAAAACATTGGAGTAGATAGAACTTTGTACACATTTATTTATTTATTCGTATAATAATTATTACTCTATTTACTTAAACCTTGTTTAGGACTGGATCAAAAGGGATAATCACAAGTAAAGCATCATACTCATCTTTCATGCATAATCACACAACTCACACAACTTTTACAAGGAAAGATGTATTTCAGTAATCTTAAAAAAAAAGTATGCTATATCTTGCTTTATAAGATATTATCTATCCCAAATTAAAGTATGCAATGTTCAACATAATAATGAATCCAAAAATGTAATGATGATCCTAAACAAGTCTCATTCACATACGAATGCAAGTTTTTTTTTTTTTTTTTTAACAAGCATGGTTATCTCAAGCATTCAACATAATGAAATATCTAAAATTAAGTTTTACATTATCCTCAATGTAAAAGAGAAAGAGAAGAAAAGTATAAAGATTAGAAAATTGTTACTCCCCTTCTGTTTTCAAGGATGAATGTCTGATTGAATTGGGCATGAGCTGACTTCTTGCTTGATTTTTTTTTTAACCTGCATATCACAACTAAAAGAAAACATTGATGTTTTTTTTTTTTTTTGAAAATAAAGAACCTCACACCCCCCAACTTAAAATAATGCATTGTCCCGAATGCATGAACACGTAAATATAAGAGATGGAAGAAAGAAGAAAAAATAATAAAAATGAAAAATAAAAATAAAAATAAAATAAAAATAAAAACTCATTACTTCTAATACTACAATGGTATTGGATCTTGAAGATCCAATGTCTCAACTTCAGCCACAACATTTTCAAGATAAGGTTTCAATCGATGACCATTTACTTTGAAAATATTTCCATTCTTGGGATTTTCTACCTCAAATGCACCATGCTCAGAGATGGATTTAATCACAAATGGACCAGTCCATTTTGTCCTCAACTTCCCAGGAAAGAGATGTAATCGTGAATTATATAAGAGAACCTTTTGACCAATATGAAAGGATTTTCTAAGAATATGTTTATCATGCAAAGTTTTCATCTTATGTTTTGAAATTTTTGCATTTTCAAATGCATCATTTCTCAACTCCTCTAATTCATCCAATTGAAGCTTTCTATTTTTGCCAACCTCGTTTTCATTGTCATTGAATTGCCGAATAGCCCAATATGCACGGTGCTCAATCTCAACAGGGAGATGACAAGGCTTTCCATAAACTAGCCTATAAGGAGACATTCCTAAAGAGGTCTTATAAGCAGTGCGATATGCCCACAAAGCATCAACTAGTCGTAGGGACCAATCTTTACGGTTTGGATTGACTGTTTTCTCTAAAATATTCTTGATCTCCCTATTTGCCAACTCAGCTTGGCCACTAGTCTGTGGGTGATAGGGGGTACTGACCTTGTGAATTACACCATATTTTCTCATCAAAATCCCAACGGGCTTGTTACAAAAATATTTTCCCCCATCACTAATCATAGCCCGGGGCATGCCAAAACGAGAGAAAATATGTTCTTTCAAGAATTTGACCACAACTCGATGGTCATTGGTTCGAGATGCAATGGCCTCCACCCATTTAGACACATAATCAACAGCAACAAGGATGAATTGGTAACCAAATGAACTTGGAAAAGGTCCCATGAAATCAATCCCCCAACAATCAAATATTTCCAAAACAAGGATGGGGTTAAGGGGCATCATGTTACGCCTAGTGAGGCTACCTAGTCGTTGGCATCGGTCACATGCAACACAGAAGGCATGAACATCTTTAAACATGGTAGCCCAATAAAAACTGACACGACGAAAAGGTTGATGTCTTCTCCCAAGTGCAGGAGTGTCGAAGTAATAAATAACCCGGCAAGACCGGGGTCGAACCACAGGGAGGTTAATTGTATAAATTATAAACAACAATTATAAAACAACAATAACAACAACAATAATAGTAGTAGTAATAATAATAATAATAATAATAATAATAATAATAATAATAGTAGTAGTAGTACTAATAATAATAATAATAAAGAAAGAGAAGAAGAAGAAGATGATGATGATGAGAACTTGGAGATCAAATATTAATGTAAGGATTAAGCAATAATAATAACAAATGTCAAGGTTAGAGATTCCACTAATGGTATATCAAACAAGTATAGTATAAACTCTTATTATTGAATTGGAAACCACACACAAAGGAGGTTCCAATCAGATTATATATTGTTAACATGATTACATTAGTCATCTTATTCAATTAATGCTAATACTTGTAAATCTCGTCAAGCATTCATGATTATAACTTATGTTAACAACAAATCAAGTTCCTTTCATAGCTCAGGTGTCGGTTATACCATACATTATGGGCTATGAAAGTGCCAAGCATTTGTTGTACCAAGTGTTATACAACATAAATCAAGATTAGTCATTTAACAAGCAAAGTATTAAAGAGTGAACAAGATAACAAATATAAAACATGTTAGTATCAAACATTAAAGTCCATATTAAGTTTACATTATACTTATTCTTACACCATTAGTGTAACCTTTTCACCTTGACATAATTAACTTAGCTAGACATAATGAAAGAAAGCAAAATAGATAAACAAAATAAGAACATAAAAGTTAACTAAGTAAAGGAAAGGAAATGAAAGGCATAAACTTAATATTAATGAAAGCAAAGCATAAACATTACAAAAAATACAAAGAGAGAAAGGAAGAGCATGATCTTGATCTGAACACCAAGATGCCTAAATGCATGGCAAATGCCTCCTTTTATAGGCCAAAATTGGGAACTATTGATTTGATGACTAATTGATAAGTGGGTGGCCAACTTTTGACTTGGTGACAATCCTTATCTTCTCTTGTCTGCCCAAAACGTCATTGATAACGTCAAAACTGGAGCCAGGTGCAAACATGAAAGTTGTAGGCAATTGTCTCAGCTTTCTTGTGTAAAAAATTCAGCTCATTTGGACTTCTAGAACTCCAGATATGGCCAAAATACCGAACAGTGCTCGGGCTGGAAGACAGATTCGGGCTTCTTTGTTGTTGCTACAATTTGGACTTGATAATGGCCTTTTTAGATCTTGGGCTCCATATGAAAGTTGTAGGCCTATGTCTTACCTTTCCATCCATATAAATTGGACCTAAATCTGAGATCTGTAGCTCCAGATATGGCCCAATTACCGAATAGTGTTCCGGTTTGGATTGCACCGACATCTCTTCTCTAAGTTTGACCATCTCTTTATCCTTGCAATTTAAGTTCTTCAAGTCATCAATCAATCCTTTCATTTATTTGATAGGCCTGCATTAAAAATAGACATTTACCACAAATTATAGGTATCTTATATTATTAGATACATTATTATAAAACATATTTTAGTTAAGGAGTTATTGATACTTCAAGTGCAAAATGATGATATAAAACCATGATAAAAATGCACTTTTAAGTACTAATCACACCCCTCAACCAGCTTATTACTAGTCCCTAGTAATTAAAGCGTTAAAACAATTTGCAAATTTCACAAAGCAAGGTATTCATCATTTAACTTCCATTAATATATCCAGATAAACAAACTCTCATTAAATTTATATATCTGCTCAATACCACTTAACAAGATATTAATAAACCTTTTTTTTTAACTCTATTTTTTTTTAACTTCCTTGGGTTGGGATTACTATTTTTGTCTTTTTTTTTTTTTTTTTAACTCTATATACATATACTTTAAAAACATCATGCATCTTTAACCCATGTAACGAGTTTTCAGCTAATGACTCCCAGACCAGTTGGTCTTAGGGCATTAGGTGTTAAGACACCCCTACGAGCTTAGTAACTCGGGTCGCAGATACTGATATGTAGATAGTGCAATGTTTGATTTCTTTAAACTTTTCTCCTCAACCCATGTAACAAGCGTTGGGCCAATAGCTCCCAAGTCAGTTGACTTTAGGGTATTAGGTGTTAAAACACCCCTTCGGGCTTAATTGCTTAGGTTAGGGAGGCTACGAAATCAAACTTATCTACATTTTTATTATCATCATTTTTTTATTTATTTATTTTTTTTTTCATGTTTTTTTTTTTTTAATTATATACAATCCCTTTCCCTTAGTTGTTACCTTTAACAAAAGAACATAAATAATGTAATAATCCAATATGCAACCCACAATCATATGTTAAAGTGTGTGTGTGTAAATTAAGGTTTAAGAATACATGTTAAATAAGTATAAGAGCAGAATTAAGTGGTAACAATACGAGAGTTTGTAAACCTGAATATTTCAGGAAGTATTATAATAGACCTTGTTAAGAATGGTTACTAAGATGCGTCTCAAGAGTCACTTTAACAAAAGAACTCCTTTACTCTCCCATCCTAGTAACAACAATTATGCACATGCTTTATGAAATGAAAAACAATTTTTTTTTTTTATCAACTACTACCCTCTCCCCCCAACCAAAACGAGACATTGTCCTCAATGTTCTAAGGTAGAAAGATAGAGTATAAAAGATATCACCTGAAATAACGAACACTGACAAAACCTGAAACACACTGAAACAAAAATAAGAAATAACAAAACATAATAAAACCAAAAGACACAAAAATTCACAAATGAAGGCTCAAATCCAATCTAAGCTTTTTACGGCTTTCCTTAGATGACCAATTTATGCGACTCATGGAAGGATCAATCACAGGAATGAAAGATTGTAGTTGGTCAATCAATTGTTCAGCAGTAGAAGCAGAGATTATGATTTGTCGTGCAGAAGATGTTAGAAATTCCTGTTCCACAGCATGATCAAGAAAAGACAACAACTTATCATAATAACCATTAACATTTAACAAACCTATGGGTTTATGGTGAATGTGCAATTGAGCCCAAGAGGAAATATGAAAGATCTCTTCCAATGTGCCTAGACCACCTGGTAAAGCAATGAAAGCATCAGCATGGTTAAACATTGCATTCATTCGAGCCGACATTGTGGAGACCTGAAGTTCCTCGCCAATTGTTTTTCCAATGATGTCCCCTTGTGCCAAAGCTTCAGAGACGACTCCTAAAACTTGACTACCTCCTAAAAATGCAGCTATTGACACACCTCCCATTAACCCAAGACTGCCTCCCCCATACACTAAATGAATCTTTCTCTCAGCTAGCACCTGACCAAGATGATTTGCTGATTCTAAAAACTCCTTTTCTTTCCCAGGACTAGATCCACCGAAAACACAAATATTTCTTATTTGATGACTTGAGGAACTTGCCATTTCTACAAACTTCTGTATTTGTTGAATGTATGGGTTGAGTAGAAATGAAAGGAAGGAAGAGAGGGTTTTATAGATGAGAAATTAGAAAGGCAATCATAACACCTATATATAGGCCAGCTGGAGTCTCACACTCTCTCTCTCTCTTTTTATTTATTTATTTATTTAATTTTAAAAAAACATGTGTATGTACAGGTAGTTGTGATTGTGGCTCACATCTTCCCTTGGTTTTACGTCCAAGAACGGCTTAAACGCCCTCTATGGGTCGGGGATAGGCTTCCCATCCAGTTTTCTTAAAAACTGGCAAACAGGGTCTTTTTTAGTCAGATTCCCAAGACTAAGTCGATCATGTTCTTTATGAAATAGTGGCCATAAATCATGAATTGCACGATGCACATCTCCACTAGGATGCGTCTCAAGAGTCAATAGAAGATTATCTAAAGACTCCTTACTCAGGCCATCCTTAATGAATTGTATTTTATCTTCACGGTTTATAGATACCATTCCTAAAGAACGACATTGTGTATTACAAGTCCATCTAGCACAACGATGACAGACATCCAGTCGTTTTGCACGACGCTTCTTTGCAAAAGTGCTTTTACCTGTTCCAGGCATGTGTGAAATGAAGTTAGAGGACTCACCTGATAATCGGACCTTTGCTTCAATCAACCAGCGAATATCTTCAGGAATTCCATGATTCATTAACAATCTCAATCTTGCACATCTAGCACGGTAAATTTTTGTAATCGCATTCTGAGGCAGAGCGGGAAAATACTTTTTCAATTTTTCAAGATTAGTGTCCATTTTCAAATGAGAATTGGAAGAGAGCTTCAAAGAATTGCACAGATATATACACCGATATCAGTTATTGTGGGAAACTGAAAGAACCGACTTAAGTCACGGAGTACCGTTATCCGCCATTTGACCGGGGTGAGATAAACTAGCAAAAATCACTAAAAAAAAAACACAAAAACAATGTGAGAAAAAAAAATAATCAACCTTTATCTACAAGATCATTCCAACCAGTTGATTCATTTTTACTAGGAAAATTATCAAAGTAAGCTTTCAAACGATGTCCATTTTCCTTAAAATCATTGTCATTCATTGAATTCTCAATATCACAGGCCCCATAAGGATTGCTCCATCTTGGTCTTAGCTCTCTAGGGACTGTATAGAGTTGAGAATTATAAAACAAAACTTTTTGACCAGTATCAATCTTTTGACAATTTTCACAAGTTTTGCAGAATGCATGTGTGTCCTTGAACATGGTGGGCCAATAAAATCCACTTTGTAAGATTTTTGCAGTTGTCTTTTTTGACGAGAAAGAACTTCCACATGCTTCAGAATAACAAAGTTTAATGACACTACTTACCTCATTGTCGGGAATGAATCTTTGAAATATTTGATCAGGACAATATTTGAATAAAGTAGGGTCATCACAATAAAAATTCTTCACTTCGTTTAAAAACTTTTCTTTGTCTTGGGTACTCCAATCAGCTGGCAAATCTCCTAAAGAAAGAAAATTGATATTTTTATTATACCAAGGCATTGGACTAAGAGAAAGTAAGGATTCGTTAGGAAAGTAATCATCGATTGGTGTGATGTCAGATGTCGAATCTGTTGTCACTGTTGACAAAAGATTCGCATCAACATTTTCGGTGCTTGTTTCATCCATGATTTCTTCCTCAGAATAAATCATTTGCAAATCTTTAGTTTCATCCAATTCATTTTTACTTAAAGTAGATTCAAGTTGATCATAAACTAATTCATCAATATGATCTACTTCTTGTAAATCATTATCATCTCCAGGTTGCTTGCAAATGTTGAAAATATTCATCTCCAATGTCATGTTTCCAAATGATAGCTTCATCAGTCCATTCCTACAATTAATCAATGCGTTAGAGGTTGCAAGAAACGGACGTCCTAAAATAACAGGAAATGAATTACATGCTTCAACAGGTTCTGTGTCCAAGACAATAAAATCCACAGGATAAATGAATTTATCGACTTGTACTAACACATCCTCAATTATTCCTCTAGGCACTTTTACAGATCTATCGGCAAGTAAAAGAGATATAGAAGTTGGTTTTAACTCACCTAGATTGAGACTCTGAAAAACTGAATATGGAAGTAAATTCACACTAGCTCCAAGATCAAGTAAGGCTCTTTCAATTTTATGCTCTCCAATAAAGCAAGAAATTGTAGGACAACCAGGGTCTTTATATTTCAAAGCATTATTGTTTTGAAGAATAGCACTTACTTGTTCGGCTAGAAAGGCTTTCTTTTTCACATTCAGTTTCCTCTTCACAGTGCATAGATCTTTCAAAAATTTAGCATAGGAAGGAACCTGTTTAATAGCATCCAGCAAAGGTATATTGATTCTTACCTGTTTGAAAATTTCAAAAATTTCTGAGTTGTGATTGACTTTCCTTTGTTTAGTCATGGCATGAGGAAATGGAAGTGCTGGCGGTGAATCAGTCGTTTCGTTGCAATTTTCAGATTCAACCCCTTCCTTACCCTCAGAGATTGACTCATCATCTTTCTCATAAGGTTCAAAAGAGGGTTTTTCAATAACCTTACCGCTGCGCAGAGTAGTGACTGATTTGACTTGATCCATGTGTTGGCTTTCGGAACTACTTGCATTTGCATTGTATTGCCCCTTGGGATTTTGCTGTGGTTGAGATGGAAACTTACCTTTCTCTTGGAAACTGAGAGCAGATGTTAATTTAGCAAGAGTATCTTTAAAATCTGTCATATTTTGAGCAAGTTGAGTATTGATTGTCTCTTGCTTTTCAATGAATGCATGCAATGTTTCCTCAAGATTTCTTCTAGGAGGTGGAGCATAAGGAAATGCATATCCATGAGAATTTTGAAAATTGTGGTGTGCTTGAAACGGTGGTTGTGAAGTTTGTACATTGTTGTTCTCACTCTTCCAATTGAAATTTGGGTGATTTCTCCAACCAGGGTTGTATGTTTGGGAGTATGGGTTGTGGTTGGGCCTTTGAAAACTGTTTAAAGCATGGGCTTGTTCATGGAGACATTCTTTAAAAGAAGGCAAGGTTGGACAATCGTTGGTTGAGTGTTCATTTGTTTCACAGATTTGACACACAATGTTTTCAACAGATTTTAATTGACCACTCTTTTTTAATTCTAGTGCCTCGACTTTTCTAGCTAAAGATGCAAACTTGGATTGAAGGTCATGATCTTCCCTAAGGTTGTACATACCTCCACTAGATGTATGAGGTTGAGTTTTACTCGGTGCCTCATAAGTACCTGCAGTGTCCCAATTTTGAGCATTTTCAGCTAACAAGTCTAAGTACTCCATTGCTTCATCAGGGTCTTTATCTTCAAAAGTTCCATTGCACATCAATTCAACCATTTGCCTATCTTTAGGTGTTAACCCTTCATAGAAATGTGAAACTAATCTCCATGTTTCAAAACCATGATGAGGGCAAGTACTAAGCAAGTCTCGATACCTATCCCAACATTTGTAAAATGTTTCTCCTGGTTTTTGAGTGAACGTGGTGATTTGTCTCTTGAAAGAGTTTGTTCTATGAGATGGGAAAAACTTCTTTAAAAATTGTTGTTGCATTTCATCCCAAGCACGAATGGATCCTGGTCTCAAATTTTGTAGCCATGTTTTAGCTTTATCTTTTAATGAAAAAGGGAAAAGCTTTAATCTGATGGTGTTCATGCTACAATTTAAATTATTATATGTGTTGCAGACCTCTTCAAATTCCCTTAAATGCAAGTATGGATTTTCCAATTCTAAACCATGAAAAGAAGGTAAAAGTTGAATAATACCTGGTTTAAAATTAAAATGAGATGCATCAGGAGGAAAAACTATGCATGATGGTGCACTTGTTCTTGTGGGATTCATATGATCTCTAAGTGTTCTAGCACGGGTATTCTCATTATTCTCATTATGAAGTGATTGATTATCTTCTTCGGCCATATTTTCTGAAAATGATGAGGATACCCTACAAAGTCTACCACTTGATGTACGTGACCACACTCTCATGCACGTGTAGGAATAAAATTAAAAAAAAAAAAAAGAAGAAGAAAGCAAAAGAAGGAGGAAGAAAACAAAATAAAAAGAAACAAAAGAAAACAAACAAAGTTATATACAAGAAAAGTGAAAAGAGAAAATAAAATAAATACTATAATTTATACAAGAACTTACCTCCCCGGCAACGGCGCCAAAAACTTGACACGACGAAAAGGTTGATGTCTTCTCCCAAGTGCAGGAGTGTCGAAGTAATAAATAACCCGGCAAGACCGGGGTCGAACCACAGGGAGGTTAATTGTATAAATTATAAACAACAATTATAAAACAACAATAACAACAACAATAATAGTAGTAATAATAATAATAATAATAATAATAATAATAATAGTAGTAGTAGTAGTACTAATAATAATAATAATAAAGAAAGAGAAGAAGAAGAAGATGATGATGATGAGAACTTGGAGATCAAATATTAATGTAAGGATTAAGCAATAATAATAACAAATGTCAAGGTTAGAGATTCCACTAATGGTATATCAAACAAGTATAGTATAAACTCTTATTATTGAATTGGAAACCACACACAAAGGAGGTTCCAATCAGATTATATATTGTTAACATGATTACATTAGTCATCTTATTCAATTAATGCTAATACTTGTAAATCTCGTCAAGCATTCATGATTATAACTTATGTTAACAACAAATCAAGTTCCTTTCATAGCTCAGGTGTCGGTTATACCATACATTATGGGCTATGAAAGTGCCAAGCATTTGTTGTACCAAGTGTTATACAACATAAATCAAGATTAGTCATTTAACAAGCAAAGTATTAAAGAGTGAACAAGATAACAAATATAAAACATGTTAGTATCAAATAATAGTAGTAATAATAATAATAATAATAATAATAATAATAATAATAATAGTAGTAGTAGTACTAATAATAATAATAATAATAAAGAAAGAGAAGAAGAAGAAGATGATGATGATGAGAACTTGGAGATCAAATATTAATGTAAGGATTAAGCAATAATAATAACAAATGTCAAGGTTAGAGATTCCACTAATGGTATATCAAACAAGTATAGTATAAACTCTTATTATTGAATTGGAAACCACACACAAAGGAGGTTCCAATCAGATTATATATTGTTAACATGATTACATTAGTCATCTTATTCAATTAATGCTAATACTTGTAAATCTCGTCAAGCATTCATGATTATAACTTATGTTAACAACAAATCAAGTTCCTTTCATAGCTCAGGTGTCGGTTATACCATACATTATGGGCTATGAAAGTGCCAAGCATTTGTTGTACCAAGTGTTATACAACATAAATCAAGATTAGTCATTTAACAAGCAAAGTATTAAAGAGTGAACAAGATAACAAATATAAAACATGTTAGTATCAAACATTAAAGTCCATATTAAGTTTACATTATACTTATTCTTACACCATTAGTGTAACCTTTTCACCTTGACATAATTAACTTAGCTAGACATAATGAAAGAAAGCAAAATAGATAAACAAAATAAGAACATAAAAGTTAACTAAGTAAAGGAAAGGAAATGAAAGGCATAAACTTAATATTAATGAAAGCAAAGCATAAACATTACAAAAAATACAAAGAGAGAAAGGAAGAGCATGATCTTGATCTGAACACCAAGATGCCTAAATGCATGGCAAATGCCTCCTTTTATAGGCCAAAATTGGGAACTATTGATTTGATGACTAATTGATAAGTGGGTGGCCAACTTTTGACTTGGTGACAATCCTTATCTTCTCTTGTCTGCCCAAAACGTCATTGATAACGTCAAAACTGGAGCCAGGTGCAAACATGAAAGTTGTAGGCAATTGTCTCAGCTTTCTTGTGTAAAAAATTCAGCTCATTTGGACTTCTAGAACTCCAGATATGGCCAAAATACCGAACAGTGCTCGGGCTGGAAGACAGATTCGGGCTTCTTTGTTGTTGCTACAATTTGGACTTGATAATGGCCTTTTTAGATCTTGGGCTCCATATGAAAGTTGTAGGCCTATGTCTTACCTTTCCATCCATATAAATTGGACCTAAATCTGAGATCTGTAGCTCCAGATATGGCCCAATTACCGAATAGTGTTCTGGTTTGGATTGCACCGACATCTCTTCTCTAAGTTTGACCATCTCTTTATCCTTGCAATTTAAGTTCTTCAAGTCATCAATCAATCCTTTCATTTATTTGATAGGCCTGCATTAAAAATAGACATTTACCACAAATTATAGGTATCTTATATTATTAGATACATTATTATAAAACATATTTTAGTTAAGGAGTTATTGATACTTCAAGTGCAAAATGATGATATAAAACCATGATAAAAATGCACTTTTAAGTACTAATCAAAAACCACACTGCAAGATTTTGGCAATGGTTTTCTTGGAAGAGAAATGCCCACCACAGGCTAATGCATGACAAAAATTAATGACCCTTGGAATTTCATGATCAGCGATGCACCGCCTAATAATTTGGTCAGGACAATATTTAAATAGGTAGGGGTCATCCCAAAAAAAGGTGCGCACATTGCGCAAGAATTTTTGTTTGTCAAGTTTAGACCAATGAGAAGGAATTTAACTTGTGGCTAGGTAATTTGCTATGTCAGCATACCATGGAGAACGAATGTAAGAGACAGTACCTGCACAAAATAAATTTTCATCAGCAAAGAGTTCATTTATTGGAGATTCATCAATTAGGGTCTTATAGCTTGAAAGACGAGACAAATGATCAGCTACTACATTCTCTACTCCCTTTTTATCTCGAATTTCAATGTTAACCTCTTGGAGTAGGAGGATCCATCGAATCAAACGTGGTTTGGCATCTTGTTTTGTGAGCAAATATTTCAATGCTGCATGATCAGTGAAAACAATAACAAGAGATCCAACCAAATAAGACCTAAACTTGTCTAATGCAAAGACCACAGCTAAGAGTTCTTTTTCAGTTGTAGTGTAATTCAATTGAGCATCATTCAAAGTCTTGCTAGCATAATATATGACATGAGGTTTCTTGTCTTTTCTTTGCCCTAAAACAGCCCCAACCGCAAAATCACTAGCATCACACATCAGTTCAAATGGTAAAGACCAATCAGGAGCTTGTATGATTGGTGCAGTTGTCAACAACCCTTTAAGCTTTTCAAAAGCTTCTTGACATTTTGATGTCCAATCAAATGGGACATCTTGTGACAACAAGTTACACAATGGTTTGGCAATGGTACTAAAAGAATGAATGAATCTTCGATAAAAACCAGCATGTCCTAAAAAGGATCTCACATCTTTCACAGTCTTAGGGGGGTAGTTAATTTTTGAATGACTTCCACTTTTGACTTATCTACCTCTATCCCTTTTGAAGAGACAATGTGACCTAAAACAATGCCATGTGTCACCATAAAATGACACTTCTCCCAATTGAGTACAAGATTGCTCTCTTCACACCTTTCAAGAACTTTTTCTAGATTTATTAGACACAACTCATAAGAATCCCCATAAACTGAAAAATCATCCATGAAAACTTCCAAAAGATTTTCCACCATGTCACTAAAGATACTCATCATACACCTTTGAAAAGTGGCTGGTGCATTACACAAACCAAATGGCATTCTTCTATAAGCATAAGTACCAAAAGGACAAGTGAAAGTGGTTTTTTCTTGGTCTTCTAAAGAAATCTCAATTTGGTTGTAACCTGAGTATTATAAAACATATTTTAGTTAAGGAGTTATTAATACTTCAAGTGCAAAATGATGATATAAAACCATGATAAAAATGCACTTTTAAGTACTAATCAGGTGTCTCAACACCTAATGTCCTAAGACCAACTGGTCTAGGAGTCATTAGCCGAAAGCTCGTTACATGGGTTTGGGATACATTGTGCTATAAAATTCTGCTCTTTCAAAAAAAAAAAAGATAACAATCCCAGCCCAAAGAAGTTAACCTTAAATATTAGAACAAAAAATTTGTTTTCTTCTATGAAAAGCTCCATAGCTATGTTTTGATTTATTGAGCACCAAAAGAAGGTTTATTAATATCTTGTTTAAGAGGTAGTAAACAGATATATAAATTTAATGAGAGTTTGTTTATCTGAATAGATTAATAGAAGTTAAATGATGAATGTCTTGCTTTGTGGTATTTGCAAATTGTTTTTCTATTTTAATGCTTCGATTACTAGGGACTAGTAATAAGCTGATTGGGGGGTGTGATTAGTACTTAAAAATGCATTCTCATTAAGGATTTATGTCATCATATTGCACCTAAAGTATCATTAAATTCCCTAACAAAAGCATGTTTTATATTAGCAAGTCTAAAAATATAATATACCTTTAATTCATGGTAAATGTTCATCCTAAATGCAGGTTTATCACATAAATAAAAGGATTGATTAATGAGTTTAAGGATTGAAATTGAAAGGATAAAGAGAAGGCCAAACTTAGCAACAAACTCGAACACCATTCAGTAATGGGATCATATATGATTATAGTAATCTCTTGCTTATGCTCTTTCATGTTATAGTATCTCTTGTTTATGCTCTTTCATTTCCTTTCCTATACTTAGTTAGCTTATATTATGTTTATGTTCTTATATTGTTTATTTATATTTTTCTCCTTCTTAATGTTTAGCTAAGTTAATTATGTCAAGGTGAAAAGGTTTTTCTAATGGTGTTAGAATATGTATAATATAAACTCAACATGGGCTTTAAATGTTTATATCCAAGAAAGATTGTTATTAACATGTTTTATCTTTTTATCTTACTAATTCTTAATACCTTGCTTATTAAATGATTAATTTAGATTTGTGTTATATAATACTTGGTACATCAAATGATTGATCCTTCATAGTCTTCGACCGACATCGTTATTATGATAGGAACTTGATTTGTTGTTAACATAAACTAGCAACATGAATGCTTGATAATATTTATAAGTATGATGTTACTTAGATAAGATGATTAATATGATCATGTTAGTAATTTATAATGAGCTAATAACAAGAAATCATCTAATTGGAACCTCCTTTGTGTGTGGTTTCTAATTGTGTAATAAAATGAGTTTATATTATATTTATTTGAAATACTATTAGTGAATCCTATAGCCTTGACATATGTTTTCTTATTATTTAATCCTTACATCAATATCACATCCCAAAACTTTCTTCAACTCTTTTTCTGTTGTTATTCTCTTCAAATCCTTTTCTTTATTTGTAATTTATATAAGTCACCTCCCTATGGTTCAACCCTGGTCTTCCCGGGTTATTTTACTTTGACACTCCTGCACTTGGGATAAGACATCAACTCTTTGATCGTGTCAATAACAAATACAAAACATGTTAGTATCAAACATTGAAGTCCATATTAAGTTTACATTATACTTATTCTTATAACATTAGTATAACCTTTTCACCTTGACATAATAAACTTAACTAAACATAATGAAAGAAAGAAAAATAAATAAACAAAATAAGAACATAAATAAGATAAGAGTTAACTAAGTAAAGGAAAGGAAATGAAAGGCATAAACTTGATATTAATGAAAGCAAAGCATAAACATTACAAAAAATACAAAGAGAGACAACAAGAGCATGATCTTGATCTTGAAACTAAGATGCCTAAATGCATGGCAAATGCCTCCTTTTATAGGCCAAAACTGGGAACTATTGATTTGATGACTAGTTGATGAGTAGGTGAGCAACTCTTAACTTGGTGAGAATCCTTATCTTCTCTTGTCTGCCAAAAACATCATTGATAACGTCAAAATTGGAACCACTTGAAAACATGAAAGTTGTAAGACATTGTCTCAGATTTCTTGTGTAAACAATTCAAGTCATTTGGACTTTTAGACCTCTAGATATGAGCTAAATACTAAACAGTGCTTGAGTTGGAGGTCAAATTTGAACTTCTTTGTTGTTGCTACAATTTGGACTTGAAAATGGCCTTTTCAAATCTTAAGCTCCATATGAAAGGTTTAGGCCTATGTTTTACCTTTTCATCCATATAAAGTAGACCTAAATCTGAGATCTACAGCTCAAGATATAACCTAATTCCTGAATAGTGTTCCAGTTTGGATTGCACCAGCATCTCTTTTCTAAGTTTGGTCATCTCTTTGTCCTTTCAATTTCAGTTCTTAAATTCATGAATCAATCCTTTTATTTATGTGATAGGCCTGTATTTAAAATGAACATTTACCATAAATTAAAGGTTTCTTATATTAATAGATATATTATTATAAAACATGTTTTAGTTAAGGAGTTATTGATACTTCAAGTGCAAAATGATGACACAAAACCTTGATGAAAAATGCACTTTTAAGTACTAATCAAACACTTATGAGGCACCAAGTAAAAATCAACCTCATATATCTAGTGGAGGTATGTAAAACCTTAGGGAAGATCATGACCTTCAAGCCAAGTTTGCATCTTTAGCTAGAAAAATCGAGGTGCTAGAATTAAAAAAAGAGTGGTCAATTAAAATCTATTCAAGACATTATGTGTCAAATATGTGAAACAACTGAACACTCAACCAATAACTGTCCAACATTGTCTTCTTTTTAAGGGTGTCTTTATGAACAATCTCATGCTTTAAGAAGTTTCTAAAGGCCCAGTCATAACCCATACTGGCAAACATACAACCCTAGTTGGAGAAATCACCTAAATTTCAGTTAGAAGAGTGAAAATAACAATGTACAAACTTAGTTATGCCTTTCATTTCCTTTGCTTTACTTAGTTAACTTTTATCTTATTTATGTTTTTATTTTGTTTATTTATTTTTCTTTCTTTCGTTATGTTTAGCTAAGATTATTATGTCAATGTAAAAACGTTATATTAATAGTATAAGAATAAGTATAGTGTAAACTCAACATGGACCTTAATGTTTGATGCTAACATGTTTTGTATTTGTTATGTTGTTTACTTTTAATACTTTACTTGTTAAATGGTTAATCAAGATTTATGTTGTATAATACTTGGCACTTTCATAGAACATATTGTATGGTATAAGTGACATCTAAGCTATGAAAGGAACTTGATTTGTTGTTAACATAAGTTATAATTATGAATGCTGACACGACTAAATAACCAAGTGCAGGAGTGTCGAAATAATAAATAACCCGTCAAGACCGGGGTCGAACCACAGGGAAGTTAACTGTACAAATTATAAATAACAATAATACAACAACAATAAGAATAAGAATAACAGTAATAATAATAACAACAACAACAACAACAACAACAATAATAATAATAGTAGTAGTAGTAGTAGTAGTAGTAGTAGTAGTAGTAGTAGTAGTAGTAGTAGTAATAATAAAGAAAAAGAAGGAGAAGAAGAAGAAGATGAGAACTTTGAAAGGGAATATTAATATAACGATTAAACAATGATAATAACAAATGTCAAGGTTAGAGATTCCACTAATGGTATGCCAAATAAGTATAATATAAACTCTTATTATTCTATTGGAAACCACACATAAAGGAGGTTCCAATCAGATTTTAGATTGTTAACATAATTACATTAGTCATCTTATTCGATTAATGCTAATACTTGTAAATCTTGTCAAGCATTCATGATTATAATTTATGTTAACAACAAATCAAGTTCCTTTCATAGCTCAGGTGTCGGTTATACCATACAATCAATATGGGCTATGAAAGTGCCAAGCATTTGTTGTACCAAGTGTTATACAACATAAATTAAGATTAGTCATTTAAGAAGCAAAGTATTAAAGAGTGAACAAGATAACAAATACAAAACATGTTAGTATCAAACATTAAAGTCCATATTAAGTTTACACTATACTTATTCTTACACCATTAGTGTCACCTTTTCACCTTGGCATAATAAATGAAAGAAAAATAAATAAACAAAATAAGAACATCAATAAGATAAAAGTTAACTAAGTAAAGGAAAGGAAATGAAAGACATAAACTTGATATTAATAAAAGCAAAGCATAAACATTATAAAAAATACAAAGAGAGAAAGGAAGAGCATGATCTTGATTTGGAGACCAAGATGCCTAAATGCATGGCAAATGCCTCCTTTTATAGGCCAAAATTGAGAACTATTGATTTGATGACTAATTGATGAGTGGGTGGCCAACTCTTGACTTGGTGACAATCCTTATCTTCTTTTGTCTGCCCAAAATGTCATTGATAACATCAAAATTAGAGCCACCTAAAAACATGAAAGTTTTAGCCAATTGTCTCAGCTTTCGTCTGTAAAAAATGCAGCTCATTTGGACTTCTAGAACTCTAGATATGGCCTTTTTAGATCTTAGGCTCCATATGAAAGTTGTAGGCCTATGTCTTACCTTTCCATCCATATAAAGTAGACCTAAATCTAAGATCTATAGCTCCAGATATGACCCAATTATAGAACAATGTTCTGGTTTGGATTGCACCGAAATCTCTTTTCTAATTTTGGTCATCTCTTTGCCCTTGCAATTTAAGTTCTTAAAGTCATCAATCAATCCTTTAATTTATGTGGTAGGCCTGCATTTAAATATAACATTTACCACAAATTAAAGGTATCTTACATTATTAGATATATTATTATAAAACATGGTTTAGTTAAGGACTAATTGATACTTCAAGTGCAAAATGATGATATAAAACCATGATAAAAATGCACTTTTAAGTACTAATCACACCCCCAACCAGCTTATTACTAGTCCCTAGTAATCAAAGCGTTAAAATAGAAAAACAATTTGTAAATTCCATAAAGCAAGGTATTCATCATTTAACTTCCATTAATCTATCCAGATAAACAAACTCTCGTTAAATTTACATACGTGCTCAATACCTCTTAACAAGATATTCATAAATCTTTCTTTTGTGCTCAATATATCAACACATAATTATAGGGCTTTTCTTGGAAGAAAACAAAATTTTTGTTCTAATGTTTAAGGTTAACTTTCTTGGGTTGGGATTATTATTTTTATCTTCTTTATTTTTAAATATATATATATACATATATAATTTAAAAACATCATGCATCTTTAACCCATATAACAAGCTTTCAACTAATGACTCCCAAACTAGTTGCTTTAGGGCATTAGGTGTTAAGACACCCCTACGAGCTTAGTAACTCAAGTCGCAGATACTGATATGTAGATAGTGCAATGTTTGATTCCCTTAAACTTTTCTCCTCAATCCATGTAACAAGCGTTGGGCCAATAGCTCCTAAGTTAGTTGACTTTAGGGTATTAGGTGTTAAAACACCCCTTCGGGCTTAATTGCTTAGGCTAGGGAGGCTACGAAACCAAACTTATCTACATTTTTATTATCATCATTTTTTTTCTTTTTTTTAATTATATACTATCCCTTTCCCTTAGTTGTTATCTTTAACAAAAGAACATAAATAATGTAATAATCCAATATGCAACCCACAATCATATGTTAATGTGTGTGTGTGTGTGTAAATTAAGGTTTAAGAATACATGTTAAATAAGTATATGAGCAGAATTAAGTAATAACAATGCGAGAGTTTGTAAACCTGAATATTTCAAGAAGTATTATAATAGACCTTGTTAAGAATGGTTACTAAGATGTGTCTCAAGAGTCACTTTAACAAAATAGCTCCTTTACTCTACCATCCTAGTAACAACAATTATACACATGCTTTATGAAATGAAAAATAATTTTTTTTTATCAACTACTACCCTCTCCCCCCAACCAAAACGAGACATTGTCCTCAATGTTCTAAGGTAGAAAGATAGAGTATAGAAGATATCACCTGAAATCACGAACACTGACAAACTTGAAACACACTTAAACAAATATATGAAATAACAAAACACAAATATTGTGCTATTAATAAAACCAAAAGACACAAGTTTTGCAAACTAAAATTCAAATCATAATTATGATTGTGGCTCACATGTTCCCTTGGTTTTACGTCCAATAATAGCTTAAACGCCCTCTATGGGTCGGGGATAGGCTTCCCATCCAGTTTTCTTAAAAACGGTCAAACATGGTCTTTTTTAGTCAGATTCTCAAGACTATGCCAAGCATATTCTTTATGAAAATGAGTTCATAAGTCATGAATTATACGATGCTTATCTCGACTATGATGAGACTTAAGAGTCAATAGAAGATTATCTAAAGACTCTCTGTGTTTTGAAATAAATCTCACCTTTTGACAATTTAAAAATCTGTTATGCTTTGAGTAAGTTGAGTGTTGATTGTCTCTTGCTTTACAATGAATACATACAATGTTTTCTCAAAATTACTTCTAAGAGGTGGAGCATAAGAAGGTGCATATCCATAAGAATTTTTATCATGGCTGTATATCATCATTTTGCACTTGAAGTATCAATAACTCCTTAACTAAAGCATGTTTTATAATAATATATCTAATAATATAAGATACCTTTAATTTATGGTAAATGTTCATTTTAAATGCAGGCCTATGACATAAATGAAAGTATTGATTGATGACTTTAAGAACTTAAATTGCAAGGGCAAAGAGATGAACAAAATTAGAAAAGAGATGTCGGTGCAATCCAAACTAGAACATTGCTCTATAATTAGGTCATATATGGAGCTATAGATCTCAGATTTAGGTCTATTTTTTATGGATGGAAAGGTAATACATAGGCCTACAACTTTCATATGGAGCCCAAGATCTAAAAAGGATATTTTCAAGTCCAAAATGTAGCAACAACAAAGAAGCCCGAATCTGTCCTCCAGCCCGAGCACTATTCTGTATTTTGGCCATATCTAGAGTTTTAGAAGTCCAAATGAGCTGCATGTTTTACATAAGAAAGCTGAGACAATTGGCTAAAACTTTCATATTTTTGGGTGGCTCCAATTTTGATGTTATCAATGATGTTTTAGGCAGACAAGAGAAGATAAGGATTGTCACCAAGTCAAGAGTTGACCACCCACTCATCAATTAGTCATCAAATCTATAGTTTCCAATTTTGGCCTATAAAAGAAGGCATTTGCCATGCATTTAGGCATCTTGGTTTCCAGATCAAGATCATGCTCTTCCTTTCTCTCTTTGTATTTTTTGTAATGTTTATGCTTTGCTTTCATTAATATCAAGTTTATGCCTTTCATTTCCTTTCCTTTACTTAGTTAACTTTTATCTTGTTTATGTTCTTGTTTTGTTTATTTATTTTTCTTTCTTTCATTATGTTTAGCTAAGTTAATTATGTCAAGGTGAAAAGGTTACACTAATGGTGTAAGAATAAGTATAGTGTAAACTTAATATGGACTTTAATGTTTGATACTAACATGTTTTGTATTTGTTATCTTCTTCACTCTTTAATACTTTGCTTGTTAAATGACTAATCTTGATTTATGTTGTATAACACTTGGTAGAACAAATGCTTGGCACTTTCATAGCCCATAATGTATGGTATAACCGACACCTGAGCTATGAAAGGAACTTGATTTGTTATTAACATAAGTTATAATCATGAATGCTTAACGAGATTTATAAATATTAGCATTAATTGAATAAGATGACTAATGTAATCATGTTAACAATATATAATCTGATTGGAACCTCCTTTGTGTGTGGTTTCCAATTGAATAATAAGAGTTTATACTATACTTGTTCGACATACCATTAGTGGAACCTCTAACCTTGACATTTGTTATTATCATTGTTTAATCATTACATTAATATTCCATCTCAAAGTTCTCATCTTTTTCTTTTTCTTCTTCTTCTTCTCCTTCTTTTACTTTACTACTACTACTACTACTACTACTACTACTATTATAGTTGTTGTTGTTATTGTTATTATTGTTGTTTATAATTTGTACAATTAACCTCCCTGTGGTTCGACCCCGGTCTTGCTGGGTTAATTATTACTTCGACACTCCTACACTTGGGAGAAGACATTGTGTCAAATTTTTGATGTCGTTGCCGGGGAGGTAAGTCCTTGTATAAATTATAATATTTATTTTATTTTATCATTTCACTTTTCACTTTTCTTGTATATAACTTTGTTTCTTTTCTCTTGTTTCTTCTTCTTTTGTTTTCTGTTTCCTTTTATTTTATTTCTACACGTGCATGAGAGTGTGGTCACGTACATCAAGTGGTAGACTTTGTAGGGTATCCTCATCATTTTCAGAAAATATGGTCGAAGAAGATAATCAATCACTTCATAATGAGAATAATGAGAATAAGCGTGCTAGAACACTTAGAGACCACATGAATCCCACAAGAACAAGTGCACCATCATGCATAGTTTTGCTTCCCGATGCATCTCATTTTAATTTTAAACCAGGTATTATTCAACTTTTACCTCTTTTCATGGCTTAGAATTGGAAAATTCATACTTGCATTTAAGGGAATTTGAGGAGGTTTGCAACACATATAATAATTTAAATTATAGCATGAACACCATAAGATTAAAACTTTTTCCTTTTTCATTATAAGATAAAGCTAAAACATGGCTACAGAATTTAAGACCAAGATCCATTCGTGCTTGCGATGAAATGCAACAATAGTTTTTGAAGAAGTTTTTCCCATCTCATAGAACAAACTCTTTCAAAAGACAAATCACTACTTTCACTCAAAAAGCAGGAGAAACATTTTATCAATGTTGGGATAGGTATCGAGACATGCTTAGTACTTGCCCTCATCATGGTTTTGAAACATGGAGATTGGTTTCACATTTGTATGAAGGGTTAAAACCTATAGATAGGCAAATGGTTGAATTGATGTGCAATACAACTTTTGAAGATAAAGACCCTAATGAAGCAATGGCGTACTTAGACTTGTTAGCTGAAAATGCTCAAAATTGAGACACCGCGGGTACTTATAAGGCACCAAGTAAAACTCAACCTCATACATTTAGTGGAGGTATGTACAAACTTAGGGAAGATCATGACCTCCAAGCCAAGTTTACATTTTTAGCTAGAAAAGTCGAGGCACTAGAATTGAAAAAAAGTGGTCAATTAAAATCTGTAGAAATCATTGTGTGTCAAATATGTGAAACAAATGAACACTCAACCAACGATTGTCCAACCTTGCCTTCTTTTATGGAATGTCTCCATGAACAAGCCCATACTTTAAACAGTTTCCAAAGGCCCAAGCACAACCCATACTCCCAAACATACAACCTTAGTTGGAGAAATCACCCAAATTTCAATTGGAAGAGTGAATACAACAATGCATAAACTTCACAACCACCATTTCAAGCACACCATAATTTCCAAAATTCTCATGGATATGCACCTCCTCATGCTCCACCTTTTAGAAGAAATCTTGGGGAAATATTGCATACATTCATTGAAAAGCAAGAGACAATCAATACTCAACTTGCTCAAAACATGACAGATTTTAAAGATACTCTTGCAAAATTAACATCTCCTCTCAGTTTCCAAGAGAAAGGTAAGTTTCCATCTCAACCATAACAAAATCCTAAAAGACAATACAATGCAAATGCAAGTATTTCCGAAAGCCAACACATGGATCAAGTCAAATCAGTCACTACTCTACGCAGAGGTAAGGTTATTGAAAAACCCTCTCTTGAACCTTATGAGAAAGATGATGAGTCAATCTTTGAGGATAGGGAAGGGGTTGAATCTGAAAATTATAAAGAAACGACTAATTCACCACCAGCACTTCCATTTCCTCATGTCATGACCAAACAAAGAAAAGTCAATCACAACTCTGAAATTTTTAAATTTTCAAATAGGTAAGGATCAATATACCTTTCCTGGATGCTATTAAATAAGTTCCTTCCTATGCTAAATTTTTGAAAGATCTATGCACTTTGAAGAGGAAACTGAATGTGAAAAAGAAAGCCTTTCTAGCCGAACAAATAAGTGTCATTCTTCAGAACAATAATGCTTTGAAATATAAAGACCCTAGTTGTCCTATAATTTCTTTCTTTATTGGAGAACAAAAAATTAAAAGAGCCTCACTTGATCTTGATGCTAGTGTGAATTTACTTCCCATATTCAGTTTTTCAGAGTGTCAATCTAGGTGAGTTAAAACCAACTTCTATATCTCTTTTACTTGACGATAGATCTGTAAAAGTGCCTAGAGGAATAATTGAAGATGTGTAGTACAAGTCGATAATTTTCCTAGTGAAAATGAATCAACTGGTTGGAATGATCTTGTAGATAAAGGTTTATTATTATTTTTTCTCACATTGTTTTTGTGTTTCTTTTTTAGTGATTTTTGCTAGTTTCTCTCACCCCGGTCAAATGGCGGACAACGGTACTTCGTGACTTAAGTCGGTTCTTTTAGTTTCCCACAATAACTAATATTTGTGTATATATTTATGCAATTCTTTGAATCTCTCTTCCAATTCTTATTTGAAAATGGACACTAATCTTGAAAAATTAAAAAAGTATTTTCTCGCTTTGCCTCAGAATGTGATTACAAAAATTTACCGTGCTAGATGTGCAAGATTGAGATTGTTAATGAATCATGGAATTCCTGAAGATATTCTCTGGTTGATTGAAGCAAAGGTCCGATTATCAGGTGAGTCCTCTAACTTCATTTCACACATGCCTGGAACAGGTAAAAACACTTTTGCAAAGAAGCGTTATGCAAAACGACTGAAAGTCTGTCATCGATGTGCTAGATGGACTTGTAATTCACAATGTCATTCTTTAGGAATGGTATCTATAAACCATGAAGATAAAATACAATTCATTAGCGATGGCCTGAGTAAGGAGTCTTAAGATAATCTTCTATTGATTCTTGAGACGCATCCTAGTGAAGATGTGCATTGTGTAATTCATGATTTATGGACACTATTTCATAAAAAACATGATCGACTTAGTCTTGGGAATCTTACTAAAAAGACTATGTTTGCTAGTTTTTAAGAAAATTGGATGGGAAGCCTATCCCCGACCCATAGAGGGCGTTTAAGTCGTTCTTAGATGTAAAACCAAGGGAAGATATGAGCCACAATCACAACTACCTGTACATACACATGCTTTTTTAAAAGTAAATAAATAAACAAATAAAAAGAGAGAGAGAGAGAGTGTGAGACTCGAGCTGGCCTCCATATAAGTGTTATGATTGCCTTTCTAATTTCTCATCTATAAAACCCTTTCTTCCTTCCTTTCATTTCTACTCAACCCATACATTTAACAAATACAGAAGTGTGTAGAAATAGCAAGTTCCTCAAGTCATCAAATAAGAAATATTTGTGTTTTCGGTGGATCTAGTCCTGGAAAAGAAAAGGAGTTTTTAGAATCAGCAAATCATCTTGGTCAGGTGCTAGCTGAGAGAAAGATTCATTTAATGTATGGGGGAGGCAGTCTTGGGTTAATGGGAGGTGTGTCAATAGCTGCATTTTTAGGAGGTAGTCAAGTTTTGGGGGTCGTCGCTAAAGCTTTAGCACAAGGGGACATCATTGGGAAAACAATTGTAGAGGAACTTCAGGTCTTCACAATGTCGGCTCGAATGAATGCAATGTTTAACCGTGCTGATGCTTTCATTGCTTTACTAGGTGGTCTAGGCACATTGGAAGAGATCTTTCATATTTCCTCTTGGGCTCAAATGCACATTCACCATAAACCCATAGGTTTGTTAAATGTTAATGGTTATTATGATAAGTTGTTGTCTTTTCTTGATCATGCTGTGGAACAGGAATTTCTAACATCTTCTGCATGACAAATCATAATCTCTGCTGCTACTGATGAATAATTGATTGACCAACTACATTAATTCCTATGATTGATCCTTCAATGAGTCGCATAAATTGGTCATCTAAGAAAAGCCGTAAAAAGCTTAGATTGGATTTGAGCCTTTATTTGTAAATTTTTGTGTCTTTTGGTTTTATTATTGTGTTTTTTTATTTCTTATTTTTGTTTCAGTGTGTTTCAGGTTTTGTCAGTGTTCGTTATTTCAGGTGATATCTTCTATACTCTATCTTTCTACCTTAGAACATTGAGGACAATGTCTCGTTTTGGTTAGTGGCAGAGGGTAGTAGTTGATAAAAAAAAATTGTTTTTCATTTCATAAAGCATGTGCATAATTGTTGTTACTAGGATGGCAGAGTAAAGGAGTTCTTTTGTTAAAGTGACTCTTGAGACGCATCTTAGTAACCATTCTTAACAAGGTCTATTATAATACTTCCTGAAATATTCAGATTTACAAACTCTCGCACTGTTATCACTTAATTCTGCACATATACTTATTTAACATGTATTCTTAAACCTTAATTTACACACACACACACACTTTAACATATGATTGTGGGTTGCATATTGGATTATTACATTATTTATGTTCTTTTGTTAAAGGTAACAACTAAGGGAAAGAGATTGTATATAATTAAAAGAAAAGAAAAAAATAATAATCATAAAAATGTAGATAAGTTTGGTTTCGTAGCCTCCCTAACCTAAGAAATTAAGCCCGAAGGGGTGTTTTAACACCTAATACCCTAAACTCAACTGACTTGGGTGTTTTGACACCTAATACCCTAAACTCAAACCTTAAGGGAATCAAACATTGCACTATCTACATATCAGTATCTCCGACCCGAGTTACTAAGCTCGTAGGGGTGTCTTAACACCTAATGTCCTAAGACCAACTGGTCTGGAAGTCGTTAGCTGAAAGCTCGTTACCTGGGTTAAAGATGCATGATGTTTTTAAATTATATGTATATATTTTTTTTAAAAAAAAAAAGAAGAAAAAAAGAAGAAGACAAAAGTAATAATCCCAACCCAAGGAAGTTAACCTTAAACATTAGAACAAAAAATTTGTTTTCTTCCAAGAAAAGCCCCATAATTATGTGTTGATACATTGAGCATAAAAGAAAGGTTTATTAATATCTTGTTAAGAGGTATTGAGCATATATATAAATTTAATGAGAGTTTGTTTATCTAGATAGATTAATGGAAGTTAAATGATGAATACCTTGCTTTGTGGAATTTGCAAAAAACACAAATCTATTTTAATGCTTTGATTACTAGGGACTAGTAATAAGCTGGTTGAGGGGTGTGATTAGTACTTAAAAGTGCATTTTTATCATGGTTTTATATCATCATTTTGCACTTGAAGTATCAATAACTCCTTAACTAAAATATGTTTTATAATAATGTATCTAATAATATAAGATACCTATAATTTGTGGTAAATGTCTATTTTTAATGCAGGCCTATCACATAAATGAAAGGATTGATTGATGACTTAAAGAACTTAAATTGCAAGGATAAAGAGATGGTCAAACTTAGAGAAGACATGTCGGTGCAATCCAAACCGGAATACTATTCGGTAATTGGGTCATATCAGGAGCTACAGATCTCAGATTTAGGTCCAATTTATATGGATGGAAAGGTAAGACATAGGCCTACAACTTTCATATGGAGCCCAAGATCTAAAAAGGCCATTATCAAGTCCAAATTGTAGCAACAACAAAGAAGCCCGAATCTGTCTTCCAGCCCGAGCACTGTTCAGTATTTTGGCCATATCTGGAGTTCTAGAAGTCCAAATGAGCTGCAGTTTTTACACAAGAAAGCTGAGACAATTACCTACAACTTTCATGTTTACAACTGGCTCCAGTTTTGACGTTATCAATGACGTTTTGGGCAAACAAGAGAAGATAAGGATTGTCACCAAGTCAAAAGTTGGCCACCCACTTATCAATTAGTCATCAAATCAATAGTTCCCAATTTTGGCCTATAAAAGGAGGCATTTGCCATGCATTTAGGCATCTTGGTGTTCAGATCAAGATCATGCTCTTCCTTTCTCTCTTTGTATTTTTTGTAATGTTTATGCTTTGCTTTCATTAATATTAAGTTTATGCTTTTCATTTCCTTTCCTTTACTTAGTTAGCTTTTATGTTCTTATTTTGTTTATCTATTTTTCTTTCTTTCATTATGTCTAGCTAAGTTAATTATGTCAAGGTGAAAAGGTTACACTAATGGTGTAAGAATAAGTATAATGTAAACTTAATATGGACTTTAATGTTTGATACTAACATGTTTTATATTTGTTATCTTGTTCACTCTTTAATACTTTGCTTGTTAAATGACTAATCTTGATTTATGTTGTATAACACTTGGTACAACAAATGCTTGGCACTTTCATAGCCCATAATGTATGGTATAACCGACACCTAAGCTATGAAAGGAACTTGATTTGTTGTTAACATAAGTTATAATCATGAATGCTTGACGAGATTTACAAGTATTAGCATTAATTGAATAAGATGACTAATGTAATCATGTTAACAATATATAATCTGATTGGAACCTCCTTTATGTGTGTTTTCCAATTGAATAATAAGACTTTATATTATACTTGTTTGATATACCATTAGTGGAACCTCTAACCTTGACATTTGTTATTATTATTGTTTAATCCTTACATTAATTATCCATTTCCAAGTTATCATCATCTTCTTCTTCTTCTCTTTCTTTATTATTATTATTATTACTACTACTACTATTATTATTATTAGTATTACTATTATTATTATTATTATTATTATTATTATTATTATTATTATTATTATTATTATTATTATTATTCTTGTTGTTGTTGTTGTTGTTATTATTGTTGTTTTATAATTGTTGTTTATAATTTGTACAATTAACCTCCCTGTGGTTCGACCCCGGTCTTGCCGGGTTATTTATTACTTCGACACTCCTGCACTTGGGAGAAGACATCAACCTTTT
The DNA here is from genome assembly GCA_026413675.1 of Populus pruinosa. NCBI lineage: Eukaryota > Viridiplantae > Streptophyta > Magnoliopsida > Malpighiales > Salicaceae > Populus > Populus pruinosa. The sequence continues at coordinate 10,062,179 of CM048602.1, forward strand.
AGTCTTGTCAAGTTTTTGGCGCTGTTGCCGGGGAGGTAAGTTCTTGTATAAATTATAGTATTTATTTTATTTTCTCTTTTCACTTTTCTTGTATATAACTTTGTTTCTTTTCTCTTGTTTCTTCTTCTTTTATTTTCTTCTTCCTTTTATTTTATTCCTACACGTGCATGAGAGTGTGGTCACGTACATCAAGTGGTAGACTTTGTAGGGTATCCTCATCATTTTCAGAAAATATGGCCGAAGAAGATAATCAATCACTTCATAATGAGAATAATGAGAATAACCGTGCTAGAACACTTAGAGACCACATGAATCCCACAAGAACAAGTGCACCATCATGCATAGTTTTTCCTCCTGATGCATCTCATTTTAATTTTAAACCAAGTATTATTCAACTTTTACCTTCTTTTCATGGTTTAGAATTGGAAAATCCATACTTGCATTTAAGGGAATTTGAAGAGGTCTGCAGCACATATAATAATTTAAATTGTAGCATGAACACCATCAGATTAAAGCTTTTCCCTTTTTCATTAAAAGATAAAGCTAAAACATGGCTACAAACTTTAAGACCAGGAACCATTCGTGCTTGGGATGAAATGCAACAACAATTTTTAAAGAAGTTTTTCCCATCTCACAAAACAAACTCTTTCAAAAGACAAATCACCACTTTCACTCAAAAACCAGGAGAAACATTTTACCAATGTTGGGATAGGTATCGAGACTTGCTTAGTACTTGCCCTCATCATGGTTTTGAAACATGGAGATTGGTTTTCACATTTCTATGAAGGGTTAACACCTAAAGATAGGCAAATGGTTGAATTGATGTGCAATGGAACTTTTGAAGATAAAGACCCTGATGAAGAAGCAATGGAGTACTTAGACTTGTTAGCTGAAAATGCTCAAAATTGGGACACCGCGGGTACATATGAGGCACCGAGTAAAACTCAACCTCATACATCTAGTGGATGTATGTACAACCTTAGGGAAGATCATGACCTTCAAGCCAAGTTTGCATCTTTAGCTAGAAAAGTCGAGGCACTAGAATTGAAAAATAGTGGTCAATTAAAATCTGTTGAAAACATTGTGTGTCAAATCTGTGAAACAAATGAACACTCAACCAACGATTGTCCAACCTTGCCTTCTTTTAAGGAATGTCTCCATGAACAAGCTCATACTTTAAACAGTTTCGAAATGTCCAATCACAACCCATATTCACAAAGTTCTCATTAACCTCGTCTTCTTTATTATTATTATTATTATTAATACTACTACTACTACTACTACTATTACTATTATTGTTATTATTATTACTATTATTGTTGTTATTGTTATTGTTGTATTAGTGTTATCTATAATTTATACAATTAACCTCTCTATGGTTTGACCCCATTCTTGCTGGGTTATTTATTACTTCGACACTCCTGCACGTGAGAGAAGACATCAATCTTCTAGTCGTGTTAGTTTCTAATTGAATAATAAGAGTTTACACTATACTTATTTGAAATACCATTAGTGAATTATCTAATCTTGACAATTATTGTTATCATTATTTAATCCTTACATTGATCTTCCATCTCAAAATCCTCATCAACTTCTTTTTCTTTTTCTATTACTACTACTACTACTTCTACTACTATTACTAGTACTACTACTACTACTACTACTATTGTTGTTGTTGTTGTTGTTGTTTTTTATAATTTGTACAATTTACCTCCCTACAGTTTGACCCTAGTCTTGATAGTTTATTTATTACTTCAACACTCTTGTACTTGGGATAAAACATCAATCTTTTGTTCATGTCAGTTATACAGCGTAAATCTAGACTAACCATTTAACAAGCAAAGAGTGAACAAGATAACAAATACAAAACATGTTAGTATCAAACATTAAAGTCCATATTAAGTTTACACTATACTTATTCTTACACCATTAGTGTAACCTTTTCACCTTGACATAATAAACTTAGCTAGATATAATGAAAGAAAGAAAAATAAATAAACAAAATAAGAACATAAATAAGATAAGAGATAACAAAGCAAAGAAAAGGAATTGAAAGGTATAAACTTGATATTAAGGAAAGTAAAGCATAAATATTACAAAAAATACAATAAGAGAAAGGAAGAGCATGATCTTGATCTAGACACCAAGATGTCTAAATGCATGGAAAATGCCTCCTTTTATAGGCCAAAATTAGGAACTATTGATTTGATGACTAATTGATGAGTGGGTGGCCAACTCTTGACTTGGTGACAATCCTTATCTTCTCTTGTCTCCCTAAAACATCATTGATAACATCAAAATTGGAGCCACCCAAAAATATGAAAATTTTAGCCAATTGTCTCAGCTTTCTTATGTAAACAATTCAGCTCATTTAGACATCTAAAACTCCATATATGGCAAAAATACTGAACAGTGCTCGGGCTGGAGGACAAATTCAGGCTTCTTTGTTGTTGCAACAATTTAGACTTGACAGTAGCCTTTTTAGATCTTAGGCTCCATATGAAAGTTGTAGGCCTATGTCTTACCTTTCCATCCATATAAAGTAGACCTGAATATGAGATCTATAACTCCAGATATGACCCAATTACCAAACAGTGTTCTGGTTTGGATTGCACCAACATCTCTTTTCTAATTTTGGTCATCTCTTTGCCCTTGCAATTTAAGTTCTTAAAGTTATCAATCAATCCTTTCATTTATGTGATAGGCCTGCATTTAAAATGAATATTTACCACAAATTAAAGGTATCTTATATTATTAGATATATTATTATAAAACATGCTTTAGTTAAGGAGTTATTGATACTTCAAGTGCAAAATGATGATATAAAACCATGATAAAAATGCACTTTTAAGTACTAATCAGTGAGGAAGGGCTTGAATTTGAAAATTGCAAAGAAAAGACTAATTCCCTGCAAGCACTTCTATTTCCTCATGTAATGACCAAACAATGGAAAGTCAATCATAACTCTGAAATCTTTGAAACTTTCAAATAGGTAAGAATCAATATACCTTTGTTTGATGTTATTAAATAGGTTCTTCATCTGCTAAATTTTGAAAAGATCTGTGCACTATAAAGAGAAAGCTGAATGTGAAAAAGAAAGCATTTTTAGCCAAACAAGTGTCATTTTTCAGAACAATAATGCTTTGAAATATAAAGACCTTGGTTGTCCTATAATTTCTTACTTTATTGGAGAACATAAAATTGAAAGAGCCTTGATCTTGGAGCTAGTGTGAATTTACCTCCATATTTAGTTTTTCAAAGTCACAATTTAGGTGAGTTAAAACCAACTTCTGTAACTGTTTTACTTGCTGATAGATCTATAAAAGTGATTAGTACTTAAAAGTGTATTTTTATCATGGTTTTATATCATCATTTTGCACTTGAAGTATCAATAACTCCTTAACTAAAATATGTTTTATAATAATGTATCTAATAATATAAGATACCTATAATTTATGGTAAATGTCTATTTTTAATGCAGGCCTATCAAATAAATGAAAGGATTGATTGATGACTTGAAGAACTTAAATTGCAAGGATAAAGAGATGGTCAAACTTAGAGAAGAGATGTCGGTGCAATCCAAACCGGAACACTGTTCGGTAATTGGGTCATATCTGGAGCTACAGAGCTCATATTTAGGTCCAATTTATATGGATGGAAAGGTAAGACATAGGCCTACAACTTTCATATGGAGCCCAAGATCTAAAAAGGCCATTATCAAGTCCAAATTATAGTAACAACAAAGAAGCCCGAATCTGTCTTCCAGCCCGAGCACTGTTCGGTATTTTGGCCATATCTGGAGTTCTAGAAGTCCAAATGATCTGAATGTTTTACACAAGAAAGCTGAGACAATTGCCTACAACTTTTATTGGCTCCAATTTTGACGTTATCAATGACGTTTTAGGCAGACAAGAGAAGATAAGGATTGTCACCAAGTCAAAAGTTGGCCACCCACTTATCAATTAGTCATCAAATCAATAGTTCCCAATTTTGGCCTATAAAAGGAGGCATTTGCCATGCATTTAGGTATCTTGGTGTTCAGATCAAGATCATGCTCTTCCTTTCTCTCTTTGTATTTTTTGTAATGTTTATGCTTTCCTTTCATTAATATTAAGTTTATGGCTTTCATTTCCTTTCCTTTACTTAGTTAGCTTTTATGTTCTTATTTTGTTTATTTATTTTGCTTTCTTTCATTATGTCTAGCTAAGTTAATTATGTCAAGGTGAAAAGGTTACACTAATGGTGTGAGAATAAGTATAATGTAAACTTAATATGGACTTTAATGTTTGATACTAACATGTTTTATATTTGTTATCTTGTTCACTCTTTAATACTTTGCTTGTTAAATGACTAATCTTGATTTATGTTGTATAACACTTGGTACAACAAATGCTTGGCACTTTCATAGCCCATAATATATGTTATAACTGACACCTGAGCTATGAAAGGAACTTGATTTGTTGTTAACATAAGTTATAATCAAGAATGCTTGACGAGATTTACAAGTATTAGCATTAATTGAATAAGATGACTAATGTGATTCATGTTAACAATATATAATCTGATTGGAACCTCCTTTGTGTGTGGTTTCCAATTCAATAATAAGAGTTTATACTATACTTGTTTGATATACCATTAGTGGAACCTCTAACCTTGACATTTGTTATTATTATTGTTTAATCCTTACATTAATATTTCATCTCTAAGTTCTCATCATCATCATCTTCTTCTTCTTCTCTTTCTTTATTATTATTATTATTATTATTATTATTATTATTATTATTATTATTATTAGTACTATTATTAGTACTATTATTATTATTATTATTATTATTATTATTACTATTACTATTATTACTATTGTTGTTGTTGTTGTTGTTGTTGTTGTTTTATAATTGTTCTTTATAATTTGTACAATTAACCTCCCTGTGGTTCGACCCCGGTCTTGCCGGGTTATTTATTACTTCGACACTCCTGCATTTGGGAGAAGACATCAACCTTTTAGTCGTGTCAAGTTTTTGGCGCCGTTGCCGGGGAGGTAAGTCCTTGTATAAATTATAATATTTATTTTATTTTCTCTTTTCACTTTTCACTTTTCTTGTATATAACTTTGTTTCTTTTCTTTTGTTTCTTTTTATTTTGTTTTCTTCCTCCTTCTTTTGCTTTCTTCTTTTCTTTTTTTTTTATTCCTACACGTGCATGAGAGTGTGGTCACGTACATCAAGTGGTAGACTTTGTAGGATATCCTCATCATTTTCAGAAAATATGGCCGAAGAAGATAATCAATCACTTCAAAATGAGAATAATGAGAATAACCGTGCTAGAACACTTAGAGACCACATGAATCCCACAAGAACAAGTGCACCATCACGCATAGTTTTTCCTCCTGATGCATCTCATTTTAATTTTAAACCAGATATTATTCAACTTTTACCTTCTTTTCATGGTTTGGAATTAGAAAATCCATACTTGCATTTAAGGGAATTTAAAGAGGTGTGCAACACATATAATAACTTAAATTGTAGCATGAACACCATCAGATTAAAGCTTTTTGCTTTTTCATTAAAAGATAAAGCTAAAACATGGCTATAAAATTTGAGACCAGGATCCATTCGTGCTTGGGATGAAATGCAACAACAGTTTTTAAAGAAGTTTTTCTCATCTTATAAAACAAACTCTTTCAAGAGACAAATCACCACTTTCACTCAAAAACCAGGAGAAACATTTTACAAATGTTGGGATAGGTATGGAGACTTGCTTAGTACTTGCCCTCATCATGGTTTTGAAACATGGAGATTGGTTTCACATTTCTATGAAGGGTTAACACCTAAAGATAGGCAAATGGTTGAATTGATGTGCAATGGAACTTTTGAAGATAAAGACCCTGATGAAGCAATGGAGTACCTAGACTTGTTAGCTGGAAATGCTCAAAATTGGGACACTACGGGTACATATGAGGCACCGAGTAAAACTCAACCTCATACATCTAGTGGAGGTATGTACAACCTTAGGGAAGATCATGACCTTCAAGCCAAGTTTGCATCTTTAGCTAGAAAAGTCGAGGCACTAGAATTGAAAAAGAGTGGTCAATTAAAATCTGTTGAAAACATTGTGTGTCAAATCTGTGAAACAAATGAACACTCAACCAACGATTGTCCAACCTTGCCTTCTTTTAAGGAATGTCTCCATGAACAAGCTCATACTTTAAACAGTTTCGAAACGTCCAATCACAACCCATATTCACAAACATACAATCCTGGTTGGAGAAATCACCTAAATTTCAGTTGGAAGAGTGACAATGCACAAACTTCACCACCACAGTTTCAAGCACACCATAATTTCCAAAATTCTTATGGATATGCACCTTCTTATGCTCCACCTCTTAGAAGTAATTTTGAGGAAACTTTGTATGCATTCATTGAAAAGCAAGAGATAATCAACACTCAACTTGCTCAAAGCATAATAGATTTTAAAGATACTCTTGCAAAATTCACATCTGCTCTCAGTTTCCAAGAGAAAGGTAAGTTTCCATCTCAACCACAACAAAATCCTAAGGGGCAATACAATGCAAATGCAAGTAGTTCCCGAAGCCAACACATGGATCAAGTCAAATCAGTCACTACTCTACGCAGTGGTAAGGTTATTGAAAAACCCACTCTTGAACCTTATGAGAAAGATGATGAGTCAATTTCTAAGGGAAAGGAAGGGGTTGAATCTGAAAATTGCAAAGAAACGACTGATTCTCCGCCAGCACTTCCATTTTCTCATGCCATGACCAATCAGGAAGAAATCGAGGATGAAAAAGGCATCGAAAAGGTTGATGCGAATCTTTTATCAAAAGTGACAACAGATTCGACACCCGACATCACATCAATCGATGATTACTTTCCTGATGAATCTCTACTTTCTCTTAATTCAATGCCTTGGTTTGCTAAAAATATCAATTTTCTTGCTTTAGAATTTTTGCCAACTCATTGGAGTATTGAAGACAAAAGAAAATTTTTGAGCAACGAGCAAAATTTTTATTGGGATGACCCTTACTTATTCAATTATTGTCCTGATCAAATATTTCAAAAATACATTCTCGACAATGAGGTAAGTAATTTCATTAAATTTTGTTACTCTAAGGCATGTGGGGATCATTTCTCATCAAAAAAAGAGGATTGTAGAAATCTTACAAAGTGAATTTTACTGGCCCATCATATTCAAGGAGTCAGATGCATTCCGCAAAAACTGTGAAAATTGTCAGAAGGTGAGATTTATTTCAAAACACAGAGAGTCTTTAGATAATCTTCTATTGACTTTTAAGTCTCATCATAGTCGAGATAAGCATCGTGTAATTCATGACTTATGAACCCATTTTCATAAAGAACATACTTGACTTAGTCTTGGGAATCTGACTAAAAAAGACCCTGTTTGCCAGTTTTTAAGAAAACTGGATGGGAAGCCTATCCCCGACCCATTGAGGGCGTTTAAACTGTTCTTGGACGTAAAACCAAGGGAAGATGTGAGCCACAATCACAACTACGATTTGAATTTTTTTTGTTTGTAAAAACTTGTGTCTTTTGGTTTTATTATTGTGTTTTTTTATTTCTTATTTTTGTTTCAGTGTGTTTCAGGTTTTGTCAGTGTTCGTTATTTCAGGTGATATCTTCTATACTCTATCTTTCTACCTTAGAACATTGAGGACAATGTCTCATTTTGGTTGGGGGGAGAGGGTAGTAGTTGATAAAAAAAAATTGTTTTTCATTTCATAAAGCATGTGCATAATTGTTGTTACTAGGATGGCAGAGTAAAGGAGTTCTTTTGTTAAAGTGACTCTTGAGACGCATCTTAGTAACCATTCTTAACAAGGTCTATTATAATACTTTCTGAAATATTCACGTTTACAAACTCTCGTATTGTTACCACTTAATTATGCTCATATACTTATTTAACATGTATTCTTAAACCTTAATTTACACACACACACTTTAACATATGATTGTGGGTTGCATATTGGATTATTACATTATTTATGTTCTTTTGTTAAAGGTAACAACTAAGGGAAAGGGATTGTATATAATTAAAAAACAAAAACATGAAAAAGAAAGAAAAAAAATAAAAAAAAATGATGATAATAAAAATGTAGATAAGTTTGGTTTCGTAGCCTCCCTAACCTAAGCAATTAAGCCCGAAGGGGTGTTTTAACACCTAATACCCTAAATTCAACTGACTTGGGAGCTATTGGCCCAACGCTTGTTACATGGGTTGAGGAGAAAAGCTTAAGGAAATCAAACATTGCACTATCTACATATCAGTATCTGCGACGCGAGTTACTAAGCTCGTAGGGGTGTCTCAACACCTAATGCCCTAAGACCAACTGGTCTAGGAGTCATTAGCTGAAAGCTCGTTACATGGGTTAAAGATGCATGATGTTTTTAAATTATATGTATATACATTTAAAAAAAAAGAAAAAAAAAAGACAAAAATAATAATCCTAACCCAAGGAAGTTAACCTTAAACATTAGAACAAAAATTTTGTTTTCTTCCAAAAAAAGCCCCATAATTATGTGTTGATACATTGAGCACAAAAGAAAGGTTTATTAATATCTTGTTAAGTGGTATTGAGCAGATATATAAATTTAATGAGAGTTTGTTTATCTGGATAGATTAATGGAAGTTAAATGATGAATACCTTGCTTTGTGAAATTTGCAAATTGTTTTAACGCTTTGATTACTAGGGACTAGTAATAAGCTGGTTGAGGGGTGTGATTAGTACTTAAAAGTGCATTTTTATCATGGTTTTACATCATCATTTTGCACTTGAAGTATCAATAACTCCTTAACTAAAGCATGTTTTATAATAATATATCTAATAATATAAGATACCTTTAATTTATGGTAAATGTTCATTTTAAATGCAAGCCTATCACATAAATGAAAATATTGATTGATGAGTTTAAGAACTTAAATTGCAAAGGCAAAGAGATGGTCAAACTTAGAAAAGAAATGTCGGTGCAATCCAAACCGGAACACTGTTCGGTAATTGGGTCATATCTGGAGCTACAGATCTCAGATTTAGGTCCAATTTATATGGATGGAAACGTAAGACATAGGCCTACAACTTTTATATGGAGCCCAAGATCTAAAAAGGCCATTTACAAGTCCAAATTGTAGCAACAACAAAGAAGCCCGAATCTGTCTTCCAGCCCGAGCACTGTTTGGTATTTTAGCCATATCTGGAGTTTTAGAAGTCCAAATGAGCTGAAGTTTTTACACAAGAAAGCTGAGACAATTGCCTACAACTTTCATTGGCTCTAATTTTGACGTTATCAATGACGTTTTGGGCAGACAAGAGAAGATAAGGATTGTCACCAAGTCAAAAGTTGGCCACCCACTTATCAATTAGTCATCAAATCAATAGTTTCCAATTTTGGCCTATAAAAGGAGGTATTTGCCATGCATTTAGGCATCTTGGTTTCCAGATCAAGATCATGCTCTTCCTTTCTCTTTTTGTATTCTTTGTAATGTTTATGTTTTGCTTTCATTAATATCAAGTTTATGCGTTTCATTTCCTTTCATTTACTTAGTTAACTTTTATGTTCTTATTTTGTTTATCTATTTTGCTTTCTTTCATTATGTCTAGCTAAGTTAATTATGTCAAGGTGAAAAGGTTACACTAATGGTGTGAGAATAAGTATAATGTAAACTTAATATGGACTTTAATGTTTGATACTAACATGTTTTATATTTGTTATCTTGTTCACTCTTTAATCAAGAATGCTTGACGAGATTTACAAGTATTAGCATTAATTGAATAAGATGACTAATGTGATTCATGTTAACAATATATAATCTGATTGGAACCTCCTTTGTGTGTGGTTTCCAATTCAATAATAAGAGTTTATACTATACTTGTTTGATATGTTTTATAATAACTCCTTAACTAAAATATGTTTTATAATAATGTATCTAATAATATAAGATACCTATAATTTGTGGTAAATGTCTATTTTTAATGCAGGCCTATCAAATAAATGAAAGGATTGATTGATGACTTGAAGAACTTAAATTGCAAGGATAAAGAGATGGTCAAACTTAGAGAAGAGATGTCGGTGCAATCCAAACCGGAATACTGTTCGGTAATTGGGTCATATCTGGAGCTACAGAGCTCATATTTAGGTCCAATTTATATGGATGGAAAGGTAAGACATAGGCCTACAACTTTCATATGGAGCCCAAGATCTAAAAAGGCCATTATCAAGTCCAAATTGTAGTAACAACAAAGAAGCCCGAATCTGTCTTCCAGCCCGAGCACTGTTCGGTATTTTGGCCATATCTGGAGTTCTAGAAGTCCAAATGAGCTGAATGTTTTACACAAGAAAGCTGAGACAATTGCCTACAACTTTTATTGGCTCCAATTTTGACGTTATCAATGACGTTTTAGGCAGACAAGAGAAGATAAGGATTGTCACCAAGTCAAAAGTTGGCCACCCACTTATCAATTAGTCATCAAATCAATAGTTCCCAATTTTGGCCTATAAAAGGAGGCATTTGCCATGCATTTAGGCATCTTGGTGTTCAGATCAAGATCATGCTCTTCCTTTCTCTCTTTGTATTTTTTGTAATGTTTATGCTTTCCTTTCATTAATATTAAGTTTATGGCTTTCATTTCCTTTCCTTTACTTAGTTAGCTTTTATGTTCTTATTTTGTTTATTTATTTTGCTTTCTTTCATTATGTCTAGCTAAGTTAATTATGTCAAGGTGAAAAGGTTACACTAATGGTGTGAGAATAAGTATAATGTAAACTTAATATGGACTTTAATGTTTGATACTAACATGTTTTATATTTGTTATCTTGTTCACTCTTTAATACTTTGCTTGTTAAATGACTAATCTTGATTTATGTTGTATAACACTTGGTACAACAAATGCTTGGCACTTTCATAGCCCATCATGTATGGTATAACCGACACTTGAGCTATGAAAGGAACTTGATTTGTTGTTAACATAAGTTATAATCATGAATGCTTGACGAGATTTACAAGTATTAGCATTAATTGAATAAGATGACTAATGTAATCATGTTAACAATATATAATCTGATTGGAACCTCCTTTGTGTGTGGTTTCCAATTCAATAATCAGAGTTTATACTATACTTGTTTGATATACCATTAGTGGAACCTCTAACCTTGACATTTGTTATTATTATTGTTTAATACTTACATTAATATTTCATCTCTAAGTTCTCATCATCATCATCTTCTTCTTCTTCTCTTTCTTTATTATTATTATTATTATTATTACTACTACTACTACTACTACTACTACTACTAGTATTATTATTATTATTATTATTATTATTATTATTATTACTACTATTGTTGTTGTTGTTGTTGTTATTGTTGTTTTATAATTGTTCTTTATAATTTGTACAATTAACCTCCCTGTGGTTCGACCCCGGTCTTGCCGGGTTATTTATTACTTCGACACTCCTGCACTTGGGAGAAGACATCAACCTTTTAGTCGTGTCAAGTTTTTGGCGCCGTTGCCGGGGAGGTAAGTTCTTGTATAAATTATAATATTTATTTTATTTTCTCTTTTCACTTTTCACTTTTCTTGTATATAACTTTGTTTCTTTTCTTTTGTGTCTTTTTATTTTGTTTTCTTCCTCCTTCTTTTGCTTTCTTCTTTTTTTTTTTTTTTATTCCTACACGTGCATGAGAGTGTGGTCACGTACATCAAGTGGTAGACTTTGTAGGGTATCCTCATCATTTTCAGAAAATATGGCCGAAGAAGATAATCAATCACTTCAAAATGAGAATAATGAGAATAACCGTGCTAGAACACTTAGAGACCACATGAATCCCACAAGAACAAGTGCACCATCACGCATAGTTTTTCCTCCTGATGCATCTCATTTTAATTTTAAACCAGATATTATTCAACTTTTACCTTCTTTTCATGGTTTGGAATTAGAAAATCCATACTTGCATTTAAGGGAATTTAAAGAGGTGTGCAACACATATAATAACTTAAATTGTAGCATGAACACCATCAGATTAAAGCTTTTTCCTTTTTCATTAAAAGATAAAGCTAAAACATGGCTACAAAATTTGAGACCAGGATCCATTCGTGCTTGGGATGAAATGCAACAACAGTTTTTAAAGAAGTTTTTCTCATCTTATAAAACAAACTCTTTCAAGAGACAAATCACCACTTTCACTCAAAAACCAGGAGAAACATTTTACAAATATTGGGATAGGTATGGAGACTTGCTTAGTACTTGCCCTCATCATGGTTTTGAAACATGGAGATTGGTTTCACATTTCTATGAAGGGTTAACACCTAAAGATAGGCAAATGGTTGAATTGATGTGCAATGGAACTTTTGAAGATAAAGACCCTGATGAAGCAATGGAGTACCTAGACTTGTTAGCTGGAAATGCTCAAAATTGGGACACTGCGGGTACATATGAGGCACCGAGTAAAACTCAACCTCATACATCTAGTGGAGGTATGTACAACCTTAGGGAAGATCATGACCTTCAAGCCAAGTTTGCATCTTTAGCTAGAAAAGTCGAGGCACTAGAATTGAAAAAGAGTGGTCAATTAAAATCTGTTGAAAACATTGTGTGTCAAATCTGTGAAACAAATGAACACTCAACCAACGATTGTCCAACCTTGCCTTCTTTTAAGGAATGTCTCCATGAACAAGCTCATACTTTAAACAGTTTCGAAACGTCCAATCACAACCCATATTCACAAACATACAATCCTGGTTGGAGAAATCACCTAAATTTCAGTTGGAAGAGTGACAATGCACAAACTTCACCACCACAGTTTCAAGCACACCATAATTTCCAAAATTCTTATGGATATGCACCTTCTTATGCTCCACCTCTTAGAAGTAATTTTGAGGAAACTTTGTATGCATTCATTGAAAAGCAAGAGATAATCAACACTCAACTTGCTCAAAGCATAATAGATTTTAAAGATACTCTTGCAAAATTCACATCTGCTCTCAGTTTCCAAGAGAAAGGTAAGTTTCCATCTCAACCACAACAAAATCCTAAGGGGCAATACAATGCAAATGCAAGTAGTTCCCGAAGCCAACACATGGATCAAGTCAAATCAGTCACTACTCTACGCAGTGGTAAGGTTATTGAAAAACCCACTCTTGAACCTTATGAGAAAGATGATGAGTCAATTTCTAAGGGAAAGGAAGGGGTTGAATCTGAAAATTGCAAAGAAACGACTGATTCTCCGCCAGCACTTCCATTTTCTCATGCCATGACCAATCAGGAAGAAATCGAGGATGAAAAAGGCATCGAAAAGGTTGATGCGAATCTTTTATCAAAAGTGACAACAGATTCGACACCCGACATCACATCAATCGATGATTACTTTCCTGATGAATCTCTACTTTCTCTTAATTCAATGCCTTGGTTTGCTAAAAATATCAATTTTCTTGCTTTAGAATTTTTGCCAACTCATTGGAGTATTGAAGACAAAAGAAAATTTTTGAGCAACGAGCAAAATTTTTATTGGGATGACCCTTACTTATTCAATTATTGTCCTGATCAAATATTTCAAAAATACATTCTCGACAATGAGGTAAGTAATTTCATTAAATTTTGTTACTCTAAGGCATGTGGGGATCATTTCTCATCAAAAAAAGAGGATTGTAGAAATCTTACAAAGTGAATTTTACTGGCCCATCATATTCAAGGAGTCAGATGCATTCCGCAAAAACTGTGAAAATTGTCAGAAGGTGAGATTTATTTCAAAACACAGAGAGTCTTTAGATAATCTTCTATTGACTTTTAAGTCTCATCATAGTCGAGATAAGCATCGTGTAATTCATGACTTATGAACCCATTTTCATAAAGAACATACTTGACTTAGTCTTGGGAATCTGACTAAAAAAGACCCTGTTTGCCAGTTTTTAAGAAAACTGGATGGGAAGCCTATCCCCGACCCATTGAGGGCGTTTAAACTGTTCTTGGACGTAAAACCAAGGGAAGATGTGAGCCACAATCACAACTACGATTTGAATTTTTTTTGTTTGTAAAAACTTGTGTCTTTTGGTTTTATTATTGTGTTTTTTTATTTCTTATTTTTGTTTCAGTGTGTTTCAGGTTTTGTCAGTGTTCGTTATTTCAGGTGATATCTTCTATACTCTATCTTTCTACCTTAGAACATTGAGGACAATGTCTCATTTTGGTTGGGGGGAGAGGGTAGTAGTTGATAAAAAAAAATTGTTTTTCATTTCATAAAGCATGTGCATAATTGTTGTTACTAGGATGGCAGAGTAAAGGAGTTCTTTTGTTAAAGTGACTCTTGAGACGCATCTTAGTAACCATTCTTAACAAGGTCTATTATAATACTTTCTGAAATATTCACGTTTACAAACTCTCGTATTGTTACCACTTAATTATGCTCATATACTTATTTAACATGTATTCTTAAACCTTAATTTACACACACACACTTTAACATATGATTGTGGGTTGCATATTGGATTATTACATTATTTATGTTCTTTTGTTAAAGGTAACAACTAAGGGAAAGGGATTGTATATAATTAAAAAACAAAAACATGAAAAAGAAAGAAAAAAAATAAAAAAAAATGATGATAATAAAAATGTAGATAAGTTTGGTTTCGTAGCCTCCCTAACCTAAGCAATTAAGCCCGAAGGGGTGTTTTAACACCTAATACCCTAAATTCAACTGACTTGGGAGCTATTGGCCCAACGCTTGTTACATGGGTTGAGGAGAAAAGCTTAAGGAAATCAAACATTGCACTATCTACATATCAGTATCTGCGACGCGAGTTACTAAGCTCGTAGGGGTGTCTCAACACCTAATGCCCTAAGACCAACTGGTCTAGGAGTCATTAGCTGAAAGCTCGTTACATGGGTTAAAGATGCATGATGTTTTTAAATTATATGTATATACATTTAAAAAAAAAGAAAAAAAAAAGACAAAAATAATAATCCTAACCCAAGGAAGTTAACCTTAAACATTAGAACAAAAATTTTGTTTTCTTCCAAAAAAAGCCCCATAATTATGTGTTGATACATTGAGCACAAAAGAAAGGTTTATTAATATCTTGTTAAGTGGTATTGAGCAGATATATAAATTTAATGAGAGTTTGTTTATCTGGATAGATTAATGGAAGTTAAATGATGAATACCTTGCTTTGTGAAATTTGCAAATTGTTTTAACGCTTTGATTACTAGGGACTAGTAATAAGCTGGTTGAGGGGTGTGATTAGTACTTAAAAGTGCATTTTTATCATGGTTTTACATCATCATTTTGCACTTGAAGTATCAATAACTCCTTAACTAAAGCATGTTTTATAATAATATATCTAATAATATAAGATACCTTTAATTTATGGTAAATGTTCATTTTAAATGCAAGCCTATCACATAAATGAAAATATTGATTGATGAGTTTAAGAACTTAAATTGCAAAGGCAAAGAGATGGTCAAACTTAGAAAAGAAATGTCGGTGCAATCCAAACCGGAACACTGTTCGGTAATTGGGTCATATCTGGAGCTACAGATCTCAGATTTAGGTCCAATTTATATGGATGGAAACGTAAGACATAGGCCTACAACTTTTATATGGAGCCCAAGATCTAAAAAGGCCATTTACAAGTCCAAATTGTAGCAACAACAAAGAAGCCCGAATCTGTCTTCCAGCCCGAGCACTGTTTGGTATTTTAGCCATATCTGGAGTTTTAGAAGTCCAAATGAGCTGAAGTTTTTACACAAGAAAGCTGAGACAATTGCCTACAACTTTCATTGGCTCTAATTTTGACGTTATCAATGACGTTTTGGGCAGACAAGAGAAGATAAGGATTGTCACCAAGTCAAAAGTTGGCCACCCACTTATCAATTAGTCATCAAATCAATAGTTTCCAATTTTGGCCTATAAAAGGAGGTATTTGCCATGCATTTAGGCATCTTGGTTTCCAGATCAAGATCATGCTCTTCCTTTCTCTTTTTGTATTCTTTGTAATGTTTATGTTTTGCTTTCATTAATATCAAGTTTATGCGTTTCATTTCCTTTCATTTACTTAGTTAACTTTTATGTTCTTATTTTGTTTATCTATTTTGCTTTCTTTCATTATGTCTAGCTAAGTTAATTATGTCAAGGTGAAAAGGTTACACTAATGGTGTGAGAATAAGTATAATGTAAACTTAATATGGACTTTAATGTTTGATACTAACATGTTTTATATTTGTTATCTTGTTCACTCTTTAATCAAGAATGCTTGACGAGATTTACAAGTATTAGCATTAATTGAATAAGATGACTAATGTGATTCATGTTAACAATATATAATCTGATTGGAACCTTCTTTGTGTGTGGTTTCCAATTCAATAATAAGAGTTTATACTATACTTGTTTGATATGTTTTATAATAACTCCTTAACTAAAATATGTTTTATAATAATGTATCTAATAATATAAGATACCTATAATTTGTGGTAAATGTCTATTTTTAATGCAGGCCTATCAAATAAATGAAAGGATTGATTGATGACTTGAAGAACTTAAATTGCAAGGATAAAGAGATGGTCAAACTTAGAGAAGAGATGTCGGTGCAATCCAAACCGGAACACTGTTCGGTAATTGGGTCATATCTGGAGCTACAGAGCTCATATTTAGGTCCAATTTATATGGATGGAAAGGTAAGACATAGGCCTACAACTTTCATATGGAGCCCAAGATCTAAAAAGGCCATTATCAAGTCCAAATTGTAGCAACAACAAAGAAGCCCGAATCTGTCTTCCAGCCCGAGCACTGTTCGGTATTTTGGCCATATCTGGAGTTCTAGAAGTCCAAATGAGCTGAATGTTTTACACAAGAAAGCTGAGACAATTGCCTACAACTTTCATTGGCTCCAATTTTGACGTTATGAATGACGTTTTGGGCAGACAAGAGAAGATAAGGATTGTCACCAAGTCAAAAGTTGGTCACCCACTTATCAATTAGTCATCAAATCAATAGTTCCCAATTTTGGCCTATAAAAGGAGGCATTTGCCATGCATTTAGGCATCTTGGTGTTCAGATCAAGATCATGCTCTTCCTTTCTCTCTTTGTATTTTTTGTAATGTTTATGCTTTCCTTTCATTAATATTAAGTTTATGGCTTTCATTTCCTTTCCTTTACTTAGTTAGCTTTTATGTTCTTATTTTGTTTATTTATTTTGCTTTCTTTCATTATGTCTAGCTAAGTTAATTATGTCAAGGTGAAAAGGTTACACTAATGGTGTGAGAATAAGTATAATGTAAACTTAATATGGACTTTAATGTTTGATACTAACATGTTTTATATTTGTTATCTTGTTCACTCTTTAATACTTTGCTTGTTAAATGACTAATCTTGATTTATGTTGTATAACACTTGGTACAACAAATGCTTGGCACTTTCATAGCCCATCATGTATGGTATAACCGACACCTGAGCTATGAAAGGAACTTGATTTGTTGTTAACATAAGTTATAATCATGAATGCTTGACGAGATTTACAAGTATTAGCATTAATTGAATAAGATGACTAATGTAATCATGTTAACAATATATAATCTGATTGGAACCTCCTTTGTGTGTGGTTTCCAATTCAATAATAAGAGTTTATACTATACTTGTTTGATATACCATTAGTGGAACCTCTAACCTTGACATTTGTTATTATTATTGTTTAATACTTACATTAATATTTCATCTCTAAGTTCTCATCATCATCATCTTCTTCTTCTTCTCTTTCTTTATTATTATTATTATTATTATTATTATTACTACTACTACTACTACTACTACTACTACTAGTATTATTATTATTATTATTATTATTATTATTATTATTATTATTATTACTACTATTGTTGTTGTTGTTGTTGTTATTGTTGTTTTATAATTGTTCTTTATAATTTGTACAATTAACCTCCCTGTGGTTCGACCCCGGTCTTGCCGGGTTATTTATTACTTCGACACTCCTGCACTTGGGAGAAGACATCAACCTTTTAGTCGTGTCAAGTTTTTGGCGCCGTTGCCGGGGAGGTAAGTCCTTGTATAAATTATAATATTTATTTTATTTTCTCTTTTCACTTTTCTTGTATATAACTTTATTTCTTTTCTCTTGTTTCTTCTTCGCTTGTTTTCTTCTTCTTTTTGACCAGTATCAACTTTTTGATAATTTTCACAAGTTTTGTAGAATGCATGCGTGTCCTTAAACATGGTGGGCAAATAAAATTCATTTTGAAAGATTTTTTGAGCTGTCTTTTTTAACGAGAAATAACTTCCATATGAATTAGAATGACAAAGTTTCATGACACTACTTACCTCATTATCAGGAATGAATCTTTGAAATATTTGGTTAGGACAATATTTGAATAAGTTAGGATCATCACAATAAAAGGTCTTCACTTCGTTCAAAAACTTTTCTTTGTCTTGGGTACTCCAATCAGCTGCCAAATCTCCTAAAGCAAGAAAATTGATATTTTTATCATACCAAGGCATTGGACTAAGAGAAAGTAAGGATTCGTCAGGAAAGTAATCATCAATTAGTGTGATGTCAAATGTCGAATTTGTTGTCACTTTTGACAAAAGATCTGCATCAATATTTTCGGTGCATTTTTCATCCGTGATTTCTTCCTTAGAATAAATCAGTTGCAAATTTTCATATTCATCCAACTCATTTTTATATAAAATAGATTCAAGTTGATCATAAACTAATTCGTCAATACGATCTACTTCTTGTAAATCATTATCATCTTCAGGTTGCTTGCAAATGTTGAAAATATTCATCTCCAATGTCATGTTTCCAAATAATAGCTTCATCAGTCCATTCCTACAATTAATCAATGCATTAGAATTTGCAAGAAACGGACATCCTAAAATAACAGGAAATGAATTACATGCTTCAACAGGTTATGTGTCCAAGATAACAAAATCC
Organism: Populus pruinosa; assembly: GCA_026413675.1. Lineage (NCBI taxonomy): Eukaryota > Viridiplantae > Streptophyta > Magnoliopsida > Malpighiales > Salicaceae > Populus > Populus pruinosa. Next base: position 10,081,139 of record CM048602.1, read on the forward strand.
ACAAGATAAATGAATTTATCGACTTTGACTAACACATCTTTGACTATTCCTCTAGGCACTTTTACAAATCTATCGGCAAGTAAAAGAGTTATAGAAGTTGGTTTTAACTCACCTAGATTGCAACTTTGAAAAACTGAATATGGAAGTAAATCCACACTAGGTCCAAGATCAAGTAAGGCTTTTTTAATTTTATGTTCTCCAATAAAGCAAGATACCTTTAATTTGTGGTAAATGTTCATTTTAAATGCAGGCTTATCATATAAATGAAAGGATTGATTGATGAATTTAAGAACTGAAATTGAAAGGATAAAGAGATGGCCAAACTTAGAAAAGAGATGTCGGTGCAAACCAAACCAAATATTGTTCGGTAATTGGGTCATATTTGGAGCTATAGATCTCAGATTTAGGTCTACATTATACGGATGGAAAGGTAAGACATAGGCATACAACTTTCATATGGAGTCCAAGATCTAAAAAGGTCATGCTCAAGTCCAAATTATAGCAACAACAAAGAAGCCCGAATCTGTCCTCCAGCCCGAGCACTATTTAGTATTTTAGCCATATCTAGCGTTGTAGAAGTCGAAATGAGCGGAATGTTTTACATAAGCAAGCTGAAATAATTTCCTACAACTTTTATGTTTTAAGTGACTCTAATTTTGACGTTATGAATGACGTTTTGGGCAGACAAGAGAAGATAAGGATTGTCACCAAGTCAAGAGTTGGTGACCCACTCATCAATTAGTCATCAAATCAATAGTTCCCAATTTTGGCCTATAAAAGGAGGCATTTGCCATGCATTTAGGCATCTTGGTTTCCAGATCAAGATCATGCTCTTGCTTTCTCTCTTTGTTTTTTTTTGTAATGTTTATGCTTTGCTTTCATTAATATCAAGTTTATGCCTTTCATTTCCTTTCCTTTACTTAGTTAACTTTTATCTTATTTATGTTCTTATTTTATTTATTTATTTTTCTTTCTTTCATTATGTCTAGCTAAGTTTATTATGTCAAGGTGAAAAGGTTACACTAATGGTGTAAGAATAAGTATAGTGTAAACTTAATATGGATTTTAATGTTTGATACTAACATATTTTATATTTGTTATCTTGTTCACTCTTTAATACTTTGCTTGTTAAATAACTAATCTTGATTTATGTTATATAACACTTGGTATAACAAATGCTTGGCACCTTCATAGCCCATACTGTATGGTATAACCGACACCTGAGCTATGAAAGGAACTTGATTTGTTGTTAACATAAGTTATAATCATGAATGCTTGATGAGATTTACAAATATTAGCATTAATTGAATAAGATGACTAATGTAATCATGTTAACAATATATAATCTCATTGGATCCTTCTTTGTGTGTGGTTTCCAATTGAATAATAAGAGTTTATACTATACTTTTTTGACATACCATTAGTGGAACCTCTAACCTTGACATTTGTTATTATCATTGTTTAATCGTTACATTAATATTCCATCTCAAAGTTCTCATCTTCTTCTTCTTCTTCTCCTTCTTTTACTGTATTATTATTATTATTATTATTACTACTACTAGTATTATTATTATTGTTGTTGTTGTTGTTGTTATTGTTACTATTGTTGTTATTGCTATTGTTGTTGTTTATAATTGTTGTATATAATTTGTACAATTAACCTCCCTTGGTTCGACCCTGGTGACACGACGAAAAGTTTGATGTCTTCTCCCAAGTGCAGGAGTGTCGAAGTAATAAATAACCCGGCAAGACCAGGGTCGAACCACAGGGAGGTTAATTGTACAAATTATAAACAACAATAACAACAATAACAACAATAACTATAATAATAATAATAATACTAGTAGTAGTACTAATAATAATAATTATAATAATAAAGAAAGAGAAGAAGAAGATGATGATGATGATGAGAACTTTGAGATGAAATATTAATGTAACAATTAAACAATGAAAATAACAAATGTCAAGGTTAGAGGTTCCACTAATGTTAGTATCAAACATTAAAGTCCATATTAAGTTTACATTATACTTATTCTTACACCATTAGTGTAACCTTTTCACCTTGACATAACTAACTTAGCTAGACATAATGAAAAAAAGCAAAATAGATAAACAAAATAAGAACATAAAAGTTAACTAAGTAAAGGAAAGGAAATGAAAGGCATAAACTTAATATTAATGAAAGCAAAGCATAAACATTATAAAAAATACAAAGAGAGAAAGGAAGAGCATGATCTTGATCTGAACACCAAGATGCCTAAATGCATGGCAAATGCCTCCTTTTATAGGCTAAAATTGGGAACTATTGATTTGATGACTAATTGATAAGTGGGTGGCCAACTTTTGACTTGGTGACAATCCTTATCTTCTCTTGTCTACCCAAAACATCATTGATAACGTCAAAATTGGAGCCAGTTGAAAACATAAAAGTTGTAGGCAATTGTCTCAGCATTCTTGTATAAAACATTCAGCTCATTTGGACTTCTAGAACTCCAGATATGGCTAAAATACCGAACAGTGCTCGGGCTGGAAGACAGATTCGGGCTTCTTTGTTGTTGCTACAATTTGGACTTGATAATGGCCTTTTTAGATCTTGGGCTCCATATAAAAGTTGTAGGCCTATGTCTTACCTTTCCATCCATATAAATTGGACCTAAATCTGAGATCTGTAGCTCCAGATATGACCCAATTACCGAACAATGTTCCGGTTTGGATTGCACCGACATCTCTTTTCTAAGTTTGACCATCTCTTTGCCTTTGCAATTTAAGTTCTTAAAGTCATCAATCAATATTTTCATTTATGTGATAGGCCTGCATTTAAAATGAACATTTACTATAAATTAAAGGTATCTTATATTATTAGATATATTATTATAAAACATGCTTTAATTAAGGAGTTATTGATACTTCAAGTGCAAAATGATGATATAAAACCATGATAAAAATGCACTTTTAAGTACTAATCACACCCCTCAACCAGCTTATTACTAGTCCCTAGTAATCAAAGCGTTAAAACAATTTGCAAATTTCACAAAGCAAGGTATTCATCATTTAACTTCCATTAATCTATCCAGATAAACAAACTCTCATTAAATTTATATATCTGCTCAATACCACTTAACAAGATATTAATAAACCTTTCTTTTGTGCTCAATGTATCAAGATATAATTATGGGGCTTTTCTTGGAAGAAAACAAAATTTTTGTTCTAATGTTTAAGGTTAACTTCCTTGGGTTAGGATTATTATTTTTGCCTTTTTTTTTCTTTTTTTCTTTTTAAAAAAAATCTATATACATATAATTTAAAAACATCATGCATCTTTAACCTATGTAACGAGCTTTCAGCTAATGACTCCCAGACCAGTTGGTCTTAGGGCATTAGGTGTTAAGACACCCCTACGAGCTTAGTAACTCGGGTCGCAGATACTGATATGTAGATAATGCAATGTTTGATTCCCTTAAGCTTTTCTCCTCAACCCATGTAATAAGCGTTGGGCCAATAGCTCCCAAGTTAGTTGACTTTAGGGTATTAGGTGTTAAAACACCCCTTCGGGCTTAATTGCTTAGATTAGGGAGGCTACGAAACCAAACTTATCTACATTTTTATTATCATCATTTTTTTTCTTTTTTTTCTTTTTTTTTCATGTTTTTTTTTTCTTAATTATATACAATCCCTTTCCCTTAGTTGTTACCTTTAACAAAAGAACATAAATAATGTAATAATCCAATATGCAACCCACAATCATATGTTAAAGTGTGTGTGTGTAAATTAAGGTTTAAGAATACATGTTAAATAAGTATATGAGCAGAATTAAGCGGTAACAATACGAGAGTTTGTAAACCTGAATATTTCAGGAAGTATGATAATAGACCTTGTTAAGAATGGTTACTAAGATGCGTCTCAAGAGTCACTTTAACAAAAGAACTCCTTTACTCTGCCATCCTAGTAACAACAATTATGCACATGCTTTATGAAATGAAAAACAATTTTTTTTTATCAACTACTACCCTCTTCCCCCAACGAAAACGAGACATTGTCCTCAATGTTCTAAGGTAGAAAGATAGAGTATAGAAGATAACACCTGAAATAACGAACACTGACAAAACCTGAAACACACTGAAACAAAAATAAGAAATAACAAAACACAATAATAAAACCAAAAGACACAAAAATTCACAAATGAAGGCTCAAATCCAATCTAAGCTTTTTACGGCTTCCCGTAGATGACCAATTTATGCGACTCATGGAAGGATCAATCACAGGAATGAAAGATTGTAGTTGGTCAATCAATTGTTCAGCAGTAGGAGCAGAGATTATGATTTGTCATGCAGAAGATGTTAGAAATTCCTGTTCCACAACATGATCAAGAAAAGACAACAACTTATCATAATAACCATTAACATTTAACAAACCTATGGGTTTATGGTGAATGTGCAATTGAGCCCAAGAGGAAATATGAAAGATTTCTTCCAATGTGCCTAGACCACCTGGTAAAGCAATGAAGGCATCAGCATGATTAAACATTGCATTCATTCGAGCCAACATTGTGGAGACCTGAAGTTCCTCTCCAATTGTTTTTCCAATGATGTCCCCTTGTGCCAAAGCTTTAGGGACGATTCCTAAAACTTGACTACCTCCTAAAAATGCAGCTATTGACACACCTCCCATTAACCCAAGACTGCCTCCCCCATACATTAAATGAATCTTTCTCTCAGCTAGCACCTGACCAAGATGATTTGCTGATTCTAAAAACTCCTTTTCTTTCCCAGGACTAGATCCACCGAAAACACAAATATTTCTTATTTGATGACTGGAGGAACTTGCCATTTCTACACACTTCTGTATTTGTTGAATGTATGAGTTGAGTAGAAATGGAAGGAAGGAAAGGAGTGTTTTATAGATGAGAAATTAGAAAGACAATCATAACACCTATATATAGGTCAGCTGGAGTCTCACACACTCTCTCTCTTTATTTATTTATTTATTTATTTACTTTTGAAAAAAAGCATGTGTATGTACAAGTAGTTATGATTGTGGCTCACATCTTCCCTTGGTTTTATGTCCAAGAACGACTTAAACACCCTCTATGGGTCGGGGATAGGCTTCCCATCCAGTTTTCTTAAAAACTGGCAAACAGAGTCTTTTTTAGTCAGATTCCCAAGACTAAGTCGATCATGTTCTTTATGAAATAGTGGCCATAAATCATGAATTACACGATGCACATCTCCACTAGGATGCTTCTCAAGAGTCAATAGAAGATTATCTAAAGACTCCTTACTCATGCCATCCTTAATGAATTGTATTTTATCTTCACGGTTTATAGATACCATTCCTAAAGAACGACATTGTGTATTACAAGTCCATCTAGCACATCGATGACAGACTTCTAGTCGTTTTGCACGACGCTTCTTTGCAAAAGTGCTTTTACCTGTTCCAGGCATGTGTGAAATAAAGAAATTAGAGGACTCACCTGATGATCGGACCTTTGCTTCAATCAACCAATGAATATCTTCAGGAATTCCATGATTCATTAACAATCTCAATCTTGCACATCTAGCATGGTAAATTTTTATAATCGCATTCTGAGGCAGAGCGGGAAAATACTTTTTCAATTTTTCAAGATTAGTGTCCATTTTCAAATGAGAATTGGAAGAGAGATTCAAAGAATTGCACAGATATATACACAGATATCGGTAATTGTGGGAAACTAAAAGAACCGACTTAAGTCACGGAGTACCGTTATCCGCCATTTAACCGGGGTGAGAGAAACTAGCAAAAATCACTAAAAAAAAACACAAAAAAAATATGAGAAAAATAAAATAATCAACCTTTATCTACAAGATCATTCAAACCAGCTGATTCATTTTCACTAGGAAAATTATCAAAGTAAGCTTTCAAACGATGTCCATGTTCCTTAAAATCATTGTCATTCATTGAATTCTCAATATCACAGGCCCCATAAGGATTGGTCCATCTTAATCTTAGCTCTTTAGGGAATGCATAGAGTTGAGAATTATAAAACAAAACTTTTTGACCAGTATCAATCTTTTAACAATTTTCACAAGTTTTGCAGAATGCATGCGTGTCCTTGAACATGGTAGGCCAATAAAATCCATTTTGAAAGATTTTTGCAATTGTCTTTTTTGACGAGAAACAACTTCCACATGCTTCAGAATGACAAAGTTTAATGACACTACTTACCTCATTGTCGGGAATGAATCTTTGAAATATTTGATCAGGACAATATTTGAATAAGTTAGGGTCATCACAATAAAAGCTCTTCACTTCGTTCAAAAACTTTTCTTTGTCTTGGGTACTCCAATCAGCTGGCAAATCTCCTAAAGCAATAAAATTGATATTTTTATCATACCGAGGCATTGGACTAAGAGAAAGTAAGGATTCGTTAGGAAAGTAATCATCCATTGGTGTGATGTCAGATGTCAAATCTATTGTCACTGTTGACAAAAGATTCGCATCAACATTTTTTGTGCTTGTTTCATCCGCGATTTCTTCCTCAGAATAAATCATTTGCAAATCTTCAGTTTCATCCAATTCATTTTTACTTAAAGTAGATTCAAGTTGATCATAAACTAATTCCTCAATATGATCTACTTCTTGTAAATCATTATCATCTCCAGGTTGCTTTCAAATGTTGAAAATATTCATCTTCAATGTCATGTTTCAAATGATAGCTTCATCAATCCATTCCTACTATTAATTAATGCGTTAGAGGTTGCAAGAAATGGACATTTACCACAAATTATAGGTATCTTATATTATTAGATATATTATTATAAAACATGCTTTAATTAAGGAGTTATTGATACTTCAAGTGCAAAATGATGATATAAAACCATGACAAAAATGCACTTTTAAGTACTAATCACACCCCTCAACCAGCTTATTACTAGTCCCTAGTAATCAAAGCGTTACAACAATTTGCAAATTTCACAAAGCAAGGTATTCATCATTTAACTTCCATTAATCTATCCAGATAAACAAACTCTCATTAAATTTATATATCTGCTCAATACCTCTTAACAAGATATTAATAAACCTTTTTTTATGCTCAATGTATCAACACATAATTATGGGGCTTTTCTTGGAAGAAAACAAAATTTTTGTTCTAATGTTTAAGGTTAACTTCCTTGAGTTGGGATTACTATTTTTGTCTTCTTTTTTTTTTTTAACTCTATATACATATAATTTAAAAACATCATGCATCTTTAACCCATGTAACGAGCTTTCAGCTAATGACTCCCAGACCAGTTGGTCTTAGGGCATTAAGTGTTAAGACACCCCTACGAGCTTAGTAACTCGGGTCGCAGATACTGATATGTAGATAGTGCAATGTTTGATTCCCTTAAGCTTTTCTCCTCAACCCATGTAACAAGCGTTGGGCCAATAGCTCCCAAGTCAGTTGACTTTAGGGTATTAGGTGTTAAAACACCCCTTCGGGCTTAATTGCTTAGGTTAGGGAGGCTACGAAACCAAACTTATCTACATTTTTATTATCATCATTTTTTTTCTTTTTGTTTTCTTTTTTTTGTTTTTGTTTTTGTTTTTTTTTTTATTATATACAATCCCTTTCCCTTAGTTGTTACCTTTAACAAAAGAACATAAATAATGTAATAATCCAATATGCAACCCACAATCATATGTTAAAGTGTGTGTGTGTAAATTAAGGTTTAAGAATACATGTTAAATAAGTATATGAGCAGAATTAAGTGGTAACAATACGAGAGTTTGTAAACCTGAATATTTCAGGAAGTATTATAATAGACCTTGTTAAGAATGATTGCTAAGATGCGTCTCAAGAGTCACTTTAACAAAAGAACTCCTTTACTCTGCCATCCTAGTAACAACAATTATGCACATGCTTTATGAAATGAAAAACAATTTTTTTTTTATCAACTACTACCCTCTCCCCCCAACAAAAACGAGACATTGTCCTCAATGTTCTAAGGTAGAAAGATAGAGTATAGAAGATATCACCTGAAATAACGAACATTGACAAAACCTGAAACACACTAAAGCAAAAATAAGAAATAACAAAACACAATAATAAAACCAAAAGACACAAGTTTTTACAAACAAAAAAAATTCAAATCGCAATTGTGAACGTGGCTCACATCTTCCCTTGGTTTTACGTCCAAGAACAGCTTAAACGCCCTCAATGGGTCGGGGATAGGCTTCCCATCCAGTTTTCTTAAAAACTGGCAAACATGATCTTTTTAGTCAGATTTCCAAGACTATGCCAAGTATGTTCTTTATGAAAATGGGTTCATAAGTCATGAATTACACAATGCTTATCTCGACTATGATGAGACTTAAGAGTCAATAGAAGATTATCTAAAGACTCTCTGTGTTTTGAAATAAATCCCACCTTCTGACAATTTTCACAGTTTTTGCGGAATGCATCTGACTCCTTGAATATGATGGGCCAGTAAAATTCACTTTGTAAGATTTCTACAATCCTCTTTTTTGATGAGAAATGATCCCCACATGCCTTAGAGTAACAAAATTTAATGAAATTACTTACCTCATTGTCGAGAATGCATTTTTGAAATATTTGGTCAGGACAATAATTGAATAAGTAAGGGTCATCCCAATAAAAATTTTGCTCGTTGCTCAAAAAGTTTCTTTTGTCTTCAATACTCCAATGAGTTGGCAAAAATCCTGAAGCAAGAAAATTGATATTTTTAGCAAACCAAGGCATTGAATTAAGAGAAAGTAGAGATTCATCAGGAAAGTAATCATCGATTGGTGTGATGTCGGGTGTCGAATCTATTGTCACTTTTGATAAAAGATTCGCATCAACCTTTTTGATGCCTTTTTCATCCTCGATTTCTTCCTGATTGGTCATGGCATGAGAAAATGGAAGTGCTGGCGGAGAATCAGTCGTTTCTTTGCAATTTTCAGATTCAACCCCTTCCTTTCCCTTAGAAATTGACTCATCATCTTTCTCATAAGGTTCAAGAGAGGGTTTTTCAATAACCTTACCACTGCGTAGAGTAGTGACTGATTTGACTTGATCCATGTGTTGGCTTCTGGAACTACTTGCATTTGCATTGTATTGCCCCTTAGGATTTTGTTGTGGTTGAGATGGAAACTTACCTTTCTCTTGGAAACTGAGAGTAGATGTGAATTTTGCAAGAGTATCTTTAAAATCTATTATGCTTTGAGCAAGTTGAGTGTTGATTATCTCTTGCTTTTCAATGAATGCATACAAAGTTTCCTCAAAATTTCTTAAAAGAAGGCAAGGTTGGACAGTTATTGGTTGAGTGTTCATTTGTTTCACAGATTTGACACACAATGTTTTCAACAGAGTTTAATTGACCACTCTTTTTCAATTCTAGTGCCTCGACTTTTCTAGCTAAAGATGCAAACTTGGCTTGAAGGTCATGATCTTCCCTAAGGTTTTACATACCTCCACTAGATGTATGAGGTTGAGTTTTACTCGGTGCCTCATATGTACCCGCGGTGTCCCAATTTTGAGCATTTTCACCTAACAAGTCTAAGTACTCCATTGCTTCATCAGGGTCTTTATCTTCAAAAGTTCCATTGCACATCAATTCAACCATTTGCCTATCTTTAGGTGTTAACCCTTCATAGAAATGTAAAACCAATCTCCATATTTGAAAACCATGATGAGGGCAAGTACTAAGCAAGTCTCGATACCTATCCCAACATTGGTAAAATGTTTCACCTGGTTTTTGAATGAAAGTGGTGATTTGTCTCTTGAAAGAGTTTGTTCTATGAGATGGGAAAAACTTCTTTAAAAATTGTTGTTGCATTTCATACCAAGCACGAATGGATCCTGGTCTCAAATTTTGTAGCCATGTTTTAGCTTTATCTTTTAATGAAAAAGGAAAAAGCTTTAATCTGATGGTGTTCATGCTACAATTTAAGTTATTATATGTATTGCAGACCTCCTCAAATTCCCTTAAATGCAAGTATGGATTTTCCAATTCTAAGCCATGAAAAGAAGGTAAAAGTTGAATAATGTCTGGTTTAAAATTAAAATGAGATGCATCGGGAGGAAAAACTAAGTGTTCTAGCACGGTTATTCTCATTATTCTCATTATGAAGTGATTGATTATCTTCTTCGGCCATATTTTCTGAAAATGATGAGGATACCCTACAAAGTCTACCACTTGATGTACGTGACCACACTCTCATGCACGTGTAGGAATAAAATAAAAGGAAGAAGAAAATAAAAGAAGAAGAAACAAGAGAAAAGAAACAAAGTTATATACAAGAAAAGTGAAAAGAGAAAATAAAATAAATACTATAATTTATACAAGAACTTACCTCCCCGGCAACAGCGCCAAAAACTTGACAAGACTAAAAGGTTGATGTCTTCTCCCAAGTGCAGGAGTGTCGAAATAATAAATAACCCGGCAAGACCGGGGTCCAACCACAGGGAGGTTAATTGTACAAATTATAAACAACAATTATAAAACAACAATAACAACAACAACAACAACAACAACAACAACAAGAATAATAATAATAATAATAATAATAATAATAATAATAATAATAATAATACTAATACTAATAATAATAATAGTAGTAGTAGTAGTAGTAGTAGTAGTAGTAGTAGTAGTACTAATAATAATAATAAAGAAAGAGAAGAAGATGAAGATGATGAGAACTTGGAGATGGAGAATTAATGTAAGGATTAAACACTAATAATAACAAATGTCAAGGTTAGAGGTTCCACTAATGGTATATCAAACAAGTATAGTATAAACTCTTATTATTGAATTGGAAACCACACACAAAGGAGGTTCCAATCACATTATATATTGTTAACATGATTACATTAGTAATCTTATTCAATTAATGCTAATACTTGTAAATCTCGTCAAGCATTCATGATTATAACTTATGTTAACAACAAATCAAGTTCCTTTCATAGCTCAGGTGTCGGTTATACCATACATTATGGGCTATGAAAGTGCCAAGCATTTGTTGTACCAAGTGTTATACAACATAAATCAAGATTAGTCATTTAACAAGCAAAGTATTAAAGAGTGAACAAGATAACAAATATAAAACATGTTAGTATCAAAAATTAAAGTCCATATTAAGTTTACATTATACTTATTCTTACACCATTAGTGTAACCTTTTCACCTTGACATAACTAACTTAGCTAGACATAATGAAAGAAAGCAAAATAGATAAACAAAATAAGAACATAAAAGCTAACTAAGTAAAGGAAAGGAAATGAAAGGCATAAACTTGATATTAATGAAAGCAAAGCATAAATATTACAAAGAATACAAAGAGAGAAAGGAAGAGCATGATCTTGATCTGGAAACCAAGATGCCTAAATGCATGGCAAATGCCTCCTTTTATAGGCCAAAATTGGGAACTATTGATTTGATGACTAATTGATAAGTGGGTGGCCAACTTTTGACTTGGTGACAATCCTTATCTTCTCTTGTCTGCCCAAAACATCATTGATAACATCAAAATTAGAGCCAGTTGTAAACATGAAAGTTGTAGGCAATTGTCTCAGCTTTCTTTTGTAAACAATTCAGCTCATTTGGACTTCTAGAACTCCAGATATGGCCAAAATACCGAACAGTGCTCGGGCTGGAAGATAGATGCGGGCTTCTTTGTTGTTGCTACAAATTGGACTTGATAATGGCCTTTTTAGATCTTGGGATCCTATGAAAATTGTAGGCCTATGTCTTACCTTTCCATCCATATAAATTGGACCTAAATCTGAGATCTGTAGCTCCAGATATGGCCCAATTACCGAATAGTATTATGGTTTGGATTGCACCGACATCTCTTTTCTAAGTTTGGCCATCTCTTAATTTTTGCAATTTAAGTTCTTCAAGTCATCAATCAATCCTTTCATTTATGTGATAGGCCTGCATTAAAAATAGACATTTACCACAAATTATAGGTATCTTATATTATTAGATATATTATTATAAAACATGCTTTAATTAAGGAGTTATTGATACTTCAAGTGCAAAATGATGATATAAAACCATGACAAAAATGCACTTTTAAGTACTAATCACTCCATATAAAAGTTGTAGGCCTATGTCTTACCTTTCCATCCATATAAATTGGACCTAAATCTGAGATCTGTAGCTCCAGATATGACCCAATTACCGAACAGTGTTCCGGTTTGGATTGCACCGACATCTCTTTTCTAAGTTTGACCATCTCTTTGCCTTTGCAATTTAAGTTCTTAAAGTCATCAATCAATATTTTCATTTATGTGATAGGCCTGCATTTAAAATGAACATTTACCATAAATTAAAGGTATCTTATATTATTAGATATATTATTATAAAACATGCTTTAATTAAGGAGTTATTGATACTTCAAGTGCAAAATGATGATATAAAACCATGATAAAAATGCACTTTTAAGTACTAATCACCTGGTCTTGCCAGGTTATTTATTATTTTGACACTCCTGCACTTGGGAGAAGACTTCAATCTTTTAGTCGTGTCAAGTTTTTGGCGTCGTTGCTGGGGAGGTAAATTTTGTATAAATTATAATATTTATTTTATTTTCTCTTTTCACTTTTCTTGTATATAACTTTGTTTCTTTTCTCTTGTTTCTTCTTCTTCCTTTTATTCTATTCCTACACGTGCATGAGAGTGTGGTCACGAACATCAAGTGGTAGACCTGGTAGGATATCCTCATCATTTTCAGAAAATATGGTCGAAGAAGATAATCAATCACTTCATAATGAGAATAATCAGAATAACCGTGCTAGAAAACTTAGAGACCACATGCTTTGCTTTCATTTCCTTTCCTCTACTTAGTTAACTCTTATCTTATTTATGTTCTTATTTTGTTTATTTATTTTTCTTTCTTTCATTATGTCTAGCTAAGTTTATTATGTCAAGGTGAAAGGGTTACACTAATGGTGTCAGAATAAGTATAATATAAACTTAATATGGACTTTAATGTTTGATACTAACATGTTTTATATATGTTATCTTGTTCACTCTTTAATACTTTGCTTGTGAAATGACTAATCTTGATTTATGTTGTATAACACTTGGTACAACAAATGCTTGACACTTTCATAGCCCATACTGTATGGTATAACCGACACGTGAGCTATGAAAGGAACTTTGATTTGTTGTTAACATAAGTTATAATCATTAATGCTTGAGGAGATTTACAAGTGTTAGCATTAATCGAATAAGATGACTAATGTAATCATGTTAACAATCTATAATCAGATTAGAACCTCCTTTGGTGTAGTTTCCAATAGAATAATAAGAGTTTTTACTATACTTGTTTGACATACTATTAGTGGATCCTCTAACCTTGACATTTGTTATTATCATTGTTTAATTATTACATTAATATTTCATCTCAACGTTCTTATCTTCTTCTTCTTCTTCTCCTTCTTTTTCTTTATTATTATTATTATTATTATTATTATTATTATTACTACTACTACTACTACTACTATTATTGTTGTTGTTGTTGTTGTTGTTATTGTTATTTAAAATTTGTATAATTAACCTCCCTGTGGTTCGATCCCGGTCTTGCCGAGTTATTTATTACTTCGACACTCTTACACTTGGGAGAAGACATCAATCTTTTTGTTGTGTCATCTGCAACACATATAATAACTTAAATTGTAGTATGAACACCATCAGATTAAAGCTTTTTTCTTTTTCATTAAAAGATAAAGCTAAAACATGGCTATAAAATTTAAGACTAGGATCCATTTGTGCTTGGGATGAAATGCAATAACAGTTTTTGAAGAAGTTTTTCCTATCTTATAGAACAAACTCTTTCAAAAGACAAATCACTACTTTTACTCAAAAACTAGGAGAAACATTTGACCAATGTTGGGATAGGTATCAAGACTTGCTTAGTACTTGCCCTCATCATGGTTTTGAAACATAGAGATTGGTTTCATATTTTGATGAAGGGTTAACACCTAAAGATAGGTAAATGGTTGAATTGATGTGCAATGGAACTTTTGAAGATAAAGATCCTAATGAAGCAATAGAGTACTTAGATTTGTTAGCTGAAAATGCTCAAAATTGGTACTTATGAGGCACCAAGTAAAACTCAACCTCATACATCTAGTGGAGGTATGTACAACCTTAGGGAAGATAATGACCTTCAAGCGAGGTTTATGTCTTTAGTTAGAAAAGTCAAGGCACTAGAATTGAAAAAGAGTGGTCAAATAAAATTTGTTGAAAACATTGTGTGTCAAATATGTGAAACAAATGAACACTCAACCAATAATTGTTCAACCTTGCCTTCTTTTAAGGAATGTCTCCATGAGCAATGTAACAACCCGACTTTTCAAGCCCCAAAACAACAGAATTTTTTGTTCTTTGACACACATCGTGTCGGTAAATTGCGAACCTATTTTCCTCACATCATTAAAATGCAATCCATACATCAACAACATTCAACATTTCATTTAAAAGGGAAATTTACATAAACACATAATATTATGTTGACATGCTTAGAAGTTCATATTATAATATTACATCCATAGATATGAGTTTGCATTCCTATCCTACTAATAGTCACCACGAATTTAAACAAAAGGGTTCAATAAAAGTTATATGTTTAATACATTCATCCATACAAAATACATCGTGAGTTAGGATGCAACTACATGATTCCTTGCAAAAGTAGGTTCCCGTGTATCGGGTTTCCTAGGCATCTTGTTGATGTGATGTCCCTGTTACAGTGCAAAACATTTAAGAGAATGCAATTGCATATTAGTAATAATGATAATTAAATGGTGTAGCAGGAAAAATGAAACATTAACATTATTCCATGGTTGATGCATGATATTTGTAGTTTCTTCATGTACATAGTATACACAATTTATAGTACATATAGTTGCACCAATTCTTGTAATCAACCAAAATCATAAACCCAGCTATCCTCTAAAGGTATTATTTGTTGAGATTAACCATTCACTCACCCTGATCATCCACTTCGGATGCCTTTAGCCGAAGCTAATCAATCACTTGTCCCGATCATCCTTTCGGATGCCATTAGCTAAGGCTAATCATTCCCTTGTCCCAGTCATCCATTCGAATGCCATTAGCTGAGGCTAATCATTTCTTTGTCCCGGTCATCCATTTGGATGCCATTAGCTGAAGCTAATCATTTCTTTGTCCTGGTCATCCATTAGAATACCATTAGCCGAGGCTAATCATTCCTTTGTCCCGGTCATCCATTCAGATGCCATTAGCCAAGGTTAATCAACCTTTTGACAATATTTAACATTTGACAATCTGTTATCTATTCTAACCCAATATGGTAACATTCATGTTAAAGTATCACATTATTTAACGTATGAAAAAGGAAAGTGGAAGTCACCTACCTACTCCACCTATGGTTTGTTCTTGTCTTGACGATGGTCCGATCCCGACCGCACCACCTAAGACAACAATGGTCACAATTTAGTACATTTGTATTTTTGAATCACATTTGTCACCACACTTATTTCAAAAGTTCATATATTCACATTCAAGTGTTCCACATTTTACACCATCATACCATGAAATTGTTACTAGCATTTAAGTCCTTTTTGCCTAGGAGGCTTATTGTAGAAATCGGCAGCGAGAATTGGTTCGCTGCAGGCTGCCAATTCGGCAGCAAACACTATTTCGCTGTTGGCTTCACTTTTCCGGTAGTAGATGCTAAATCGTAAGGGACAACTTAGTTTCGGCAACGAATCACAATTTCACTGCAACCAACTCAACTTTGGTGGCGAATCACAAATTCATTGTAGAACATCAAACTCGACAACAAATGTTCATTTTCTGCAGACAACTCAACTTCAGCAGTGATTCACTACAGCCGACACAATTTCGGCAGCGAATCGTAATTTCGCAGCGGAACATAAATTCAGCAGCGAATTCTAATTCGCTGCAGCCGATACAGTTTCGGCAGCGAATGCTAATTCGCTGTAGAACACACAATTCGGCAACCAATTCTAATTCGTTGTAGAAGACTCAATTTTGGCAGAGAATACTTATTCGATGTAGCCATCACATTTTTGGCAGCGAATCAAAATTTGCTGCAAAACACATAATTCTGCAGCGAATGCTGATTCACTGTAAAAGACTCAGTTTTGGCAGCGAATGCTAATTCGCTGCGGCCGATACATTTTTCGCAACAAATCAAAATTTCACTGTAAAACACCCAATTCGGTAGCGAATTCTAATTCGCTGCAAAAGACTCAATTTCGACAATGAATACTTATTCGCTGCAGCCGTCACATTTTCGGTAGGGAATCAAAATTTGCTACAGAATACACAATTCTGCAACGAATGCTGATTCGTTGCAGAAGACTCGGTTTCTACAACGAATGCTAATTCGCTGCGGCTGACACATTTTTGGCAGCAAATCGAAATGTCGTTGCAAAGCACCCAATTCAGCAGCGAATTCTAATTCGCTGTAGAAGACTCAATTTTGGCAGCGAATATTTATTCGCTGTAGTTGTCACATTTTCGGCAGGGAATCAAAATTTGCTGCAGAACACACAATTTTGCAGTGAATGCTGATTCGTTGCAGAAGACTCGGTTTCGGCAGTTAATGCTAATTCACTACGACCGACACATTTTTTACAGCAAATCAAAATGTCGCTGTAAAGCACCCAATTCGGCAGCGAATTTTAATTCGCTGCAAAAGACTCAATTTTGGCAGCGAATACTTATTTCTGTGCAACCATCACATTTTCGGCAGCGAATCAAAATTTGCTGCAGAACACACAATTCTGTAGCAAATGTTGATTCGCTGCAGAAGACTCGGTTTTGGTAGGGAATGCTAATTTGCTGTGATCGACACATTTTTAGCAGCAAATCAAAATTTCATTACAAAACACCCAATTCTGCAGCGAATTCTAATTCGTTCTAGAAGACTCAATTTCGGCAGCAAATACTAATTCGCTGCAGCCGATACAGTTTCGGCAGCGAATTGAAATTTCACTGCAAAACACACACATGGAAAACCATCAATTACAACATATATCTTTCAATCATTCCAGCAGAATACACACATTGAAACTATCCATTCCAACACCAAACAGTTTCCAAAGGCCTAATCATAACCCATACTCGCAAACATGCAACCCTAGTTGGATAAATCACCAAAATTTTAGTTGGAAGAGTGACAATGCACAAACTTCACCACCATTTCAAGCGCACCATAATTTCCAAAATTCTTATGGATATGCACCTTCTTATGCTCCACCGCTTATAAGTAATTTTGAGGAAACTTTGTATGCACTCATTCAAAAGCAAGAGACAACCAACACTCAACTTGCTCAAAACATGACAGATTTTAAAGATACTCTTGCAAAATTAACATCTGCTCCTAGTTTCCAAGAGAAAGGTAAGTTTCCATCTCAACCACAACAAAATCCCAATGAGCAATACAATGCAAATGCAAGTAGTTCCGGAAGCCAACACATGGATCAACTCAAATCAGTCACTACTCTGCGTAGTGGTAAGGTTATTTAAAAACCCACTCTTAAACCTTATGAGAAAGATAATGAGTTGACACGACCAAAAGATTGATATCTTCTCCCAAGTGCAGGAGTGTCGAAGTAATAAATAACCCGGCAAGATGATTAGTACTTAAAAGTGCATTTTTATCATGGTTTTATATCATCATTTTGCACTTGAAGTATCAATAACTCCTTAACTAAAGCATGTTTTATAATAATATATCTAATAATATAAGATACCTTTAATTTGTGGTAAATGTTCATTTTAAATGCAGGCCTATCACATAAATAAAAGGATTGATTGATGACTTTAAAACTTAAATTGCAAGGATAAAGAGATGGCCAAACTTAGAAAAGAGATGTCGGTGCAATCCAAACTAGAACACTGTTAGGTAATTGGGTCATATCTGGAGCTATATATCTCATATTTAGGTCCAATTTATATGGATAGAAAGGTAAGACATAGCCTACAACTTTCATATGGAGCCCAAGATCTAAAAAGGTCATTTACAAGTCCAAATTGTAGCAACAACAAAGAAGCCCGAATCTGTCTTCCAGCCCGAGTACTGTTCAGTATTTTGACCATATCTGGAGTTCTAGAAGTCTAAATGAGCTGAAGTTTTTACACAAGAAACTAGAGACAATTGCCTACAACTTTCATGTTTTCAAATCATGGCTCCAATTATGATGTTATCAATGATATTTTGGGCAGACAAGAGAAGATAAGGATTGTCACCAAGTTAATAGTTGGCCACCCACTTATCAATTAGTCATCAAATCAATAGTTCCCAATTTTGGCCTATAAAATGAGGCATTTGCCATGCATTTAGGTATCTTGGTTTCCAGATTAAGACCATGCTCTTCCTTTTTCTTTTTGTATTTTTTGTAATGTTTATGCTTTCTTTTCATTAATATTAAGTTTATGCTTTTCATTTCCTTTCCTTTACTTAGTTAGCTTTTATGTTCTTATTTTATTTATTTATTTTTCTTTCTTTCATTATGTCTAGCTAAGTTTATTATGTCAAGGTGAAAAGGTTACATTAATGGTGTAAGAATAAGTATAGTGTAAACTTAATATGGACTTTAATGTTTGATACTAACATGTTTTATATTTGTTATCTTGTTCACTCTTTAATACTTTACTTGTTAAATAACTAATCTTGATTTATATTGTATAACACTTGGTACAACAAATGCTTGGCACTTTTATAGTTCATAATGTATGGTATAACCGACACCTGAGCTATGAAAGGATCTTGATTTGTTGTTAACATAAGTTATAATCATGAATGCTTGACGAGATTTACAAGTATTAGTTTTAATTGAATAAGATGACTAATGTAATCATGTTAACAATCTATAATCTGATTGGAACCTCCTTTGTGTGTGGTTTCCAATTGAATAATAAGAGTTTATATTATACTTGTTTGACATACCATTAGTGGAATCTCTAACCTTGACAATTTTTATTATCATTGTTTAATCCTTACATTAATATTCTTTCTCCAAGTTCTCATCATCATCTTCTTCTTCTCTTTGATGAGAGTGTGGTCACGTACATCAAGTTGTAGACTTTGTAGGGTATCCTCATCATTTTCAGAAAATATGGCCGAAGAAGATAATCAATCACTTCATAATGAAAATAATGAGAATAACCGTGCTAGAACACTTAGAGACCACATGAATCCCATAAGAACAAGTGCACCATCATGCATAGTTTTTCCTCCCGATGCATCTCATTTTAATTTTAAACCAGACATTATTCAACTTTTACCTTCTTTTCATGGCTTAGAATTGGAAAATCCATACTTGCATTTAAGGGAATTTGAGGAGGTGTGCAACACATATAATAATTTAAATTGTAGCATGAACACCATCAGATTAAAGCTTTTTCCTTTTTCATTAAAAGATAAAGCTAAAACATGGCTACAAAATTTGAGATCAGGATCCATTCATGCTTGGGATGAAATGCAACAACATTTTTTAAAGAAGTTTTTCCCATCTCATAGAACAAACTCTTTCAAGAGACAAATCACCACTTTCACTCAAAAACAAGGAGAAACATTTTATAAATGTTGGGATAGGTATCGAGACTTGTTTAGTACTTGCCCTCATCATGGTTTTGAAACATGGAGATTGGTTTCACATTTCTAAGAAGGGTTAACACCTAAAGATAGGCAAATGGTTGAATTGATATGCAATGGAACTTTTGAAGATAAAGACCTTGATGAAGCAATGGAGTACTTAGACTTGTTAGCTGAAAATGCTCAAAATTGGGACACCGCAGGTACATATGAGGCACCGAGTAAAACTCAAGCTCATACATCTAGTGGAGGTATATACAACCTTAGGGAAGATCATGACCTTCAAGCCAAATTTGCATCTTTAGCTAAAAAGTCGAGGCACTAGAATTGAAAAAGAGTGGTCAAGTAAAATCTGTTGAAAACATTGTGTGTCAAATCTGTGAAATAAATGAACACTCAACCAACGATTGTCCAACCTTGCCTTCTTTTAAGGAATGTCTCCATGAACAAGCCCATTCTTTAAACAGTTTCCAAAGGGCCAACCACAACCCACACTCCCAAACATACAACCCTAGTTGGAGAAATCATCCAAATTTTAGTTGGAAGAGTGAGAACAACAATGCACAAACTTCACAACCACCATTTCAAGCACACCACAATTTCCAAAATTCTCATGGATATACACCTCCTTATGCTCCACCTCTTAGAAGAAATCTTGAGGAAACATTGCATGCATTCATTGAAAAGCAAGAGACAATCAATACTCAACTTGCTCAAAACATGACAGATTTTAAAGATACTCTTGCAAAATTAACATCTGCTCTGAGTTTCCAAGAGAAAGGTAAGTTTCCATCTCAACCACAATAAAATCCCAAGGGGCAATACAATGCAAATGCAAGTAGTTCCGAAAGCCAACACATGGATCAAGTCAAATCAGTCACTACTCTGCGCAGTGGTAAGTTATTGAAAAACCCTCTCTTGAACCTTATGAGAAAGATGATGAGTCAATCTCTGAGGGTAAGGAAGGGGTTGAATCTGAAAATTGCAAAGAAATGACTGATTCACTGCCAGCACTTTTATTTCCTCATGCCATGACGAAACGAAGGAAAGTCAATCACAACTCTGAAATCTTTGAAACTTTCAAACAGGTAAGAATCAATATACCTTTGCTGGATGCTATTAAACAGCTTCCTTCCTATGCTAAATGTTTGAAAGATCTATGGACTGTGAAGAGGAAACTGAATGTGAAAAAGAAAGCCTTTCTAGCTGAACAAGTAAGTGTCATTCTTCAAAACAATAATGCTTTGAAATATAAAGACCCTGGTTGTCCTACAATTTCTTGCTTTATTGGAGAGCAAAAAATTGAAAGAGCCTTACTTGATCTTGGTGCTAGTGTGAATTTACTTCCATATTCAGTTTTTCAGAGTCTCAATCTAGGTGAGTTAAAACCAACTTCTATAACTCTTTTACTTGCCGATAGATCTCTAAAAGTGCCTAGAGGAATAATTGAAGATGTGTTAGTACAAGTCGATAAATTCATTTATCCTATGGATTTTATTGTCTTGGACACACAACCTGTTGAAGTATGTAATTCATTTCCTGTTATTTTAGGACGTCCATTTCATGCATTGATTAATTGTAGGAATGGACTGATGAAGCTATCATTTGGAAACATGACATTAGAGATGAATATTTTCAACATTTGCAAGCAACCTAGAGATGAAAATGATTTACAGGAAGTGGACTTTACTGAAAAATTAATTCATGATCAATTTCCAATCTCTTCTAATGAAATTGAGATTGTTGAATCTGATGATTTGCAAATGATTTATTTTCAGGAAGAATCAAAGACAAGTAATTGGAGGCCACAAATTGAGGAATTTCCACCATGATCAATTAAGTCCATACCTTCAAATGTTCAACCACCAAAACCTGATTTGAAGCCATTGCCATCCAATCTCAAATACTCATTTTTGGGATAAAATGAAACTTTTCCGGTAATAATCTCTTCCAAACTTAATGCACATCAAGAAGGTAAGTTATTACAAACTCTGAAAATGCACAAAAATGCATTAGGATGGACCATAACTGATATAAAAGGAATTAGTCCTTTGATTTGTACACATAGAATTTATTTAGAGGAAAATGCTAAACCCTCTAGAGAAATGCAACGAAGGCTAAATCCTAATATGAAGGAAGTAGTGAAAAATGAAGTCATTAAGCTTCTAGATAATGAAATCATTTATCCTATTTCTAACAGCAAATGGGTAAGTCCTACCCAAGTTGCACCCAAAAAGTCTTGAGTCACTGTGATAAAAAATGATAACAATGAGTTAATTCCCACTAGAACTGTTACTGGTTGGCGCATGTGCATTGACTATAGGAAACTTAATTCAATGATTAGAAAAAATAATTTTTCTTTACCTTTCATGGATCAAATCCTAGAAAGAGTTGCAGGTCATGAATTTTATTATTTCCTAATGTATTTAGAGGAAAATGCTAAACCCTTTAGAGAAATGCAACGAAGGCTAAATCCTAATATGAAAGAAGTAGTGAAAAATGATGTCATTAAGCTTCTAGATAATACTAATATGTTTTGTATTTGTTATCTTATTCACTCTTTAATACTTTGCTTGTTAAATGACTACTCTTGATTTATGTTGTATAACACTTGGTACAACAAATGCTTGGCACTTTCATAGCCCATACTGTATGGTATAACCAACACCTGAGCTATGAAAGGAACTTGATTTGTTGTTAACATAAGTTATAATCATGAATGCTTGACGAGATTTACAAGTATTAGCATTAATCGAATAGGATGACTAATGTAATCATGTTAACAATCTATAATCACATTGAAACCTCCTTTAGTGTGGTTTCCAATTGAATAATAAGAGTTTACACTATAATTTTTTGACATACCATTAGTGGATCCTCTAACCTTGACATTTCTTATTATCCTTGTTTAATCCTTACATTAATATTCTATCTCGAAGTTATCATCTTCTTTTTCTTCTTCTCCTTCTTTTTCTTAATTATTATTATTATTATTATTATTATTATTATTATTATTATTATTATTATTATTATTATTATTATTATTAGTACTACTACTACTACTACTATTATTATTGTTATTGTTGTTGTTGTTGTTGTTGTTATTTATAATTTGTACAATTCACCTGTTTATGGTTCGACCCTAGTCTTGCCGGGTTATTTATTACTTCGACACCCTAGCATTTAGGAGAAGACATCAATCTTTCAGTCGTGTCAACCAGCTAGTCTAGGAGTCTGATTAGTACTTAAAAGTGCATTTTTATCGTGGTTTTATATCATCACTTTGCACTTGAAGTATCAATAACTCCTTAACTAAAGCATGTTTTATAATAATATATCTAATAATATAAGATACCTTTAATTTGTGGTAAATGTTTATTTTAAATGCAGGCCTATCACATAAATGAAAGGATTCATTGATGACTTTAAGAACTTAAATTGCAAGGATAAAGAGATGACCAAAATTAGAAAAGAGATGTCGGTGCAATCCAAACTAGAACACTGTTCGGTAATTGGGTCATATCAGGAACTATAAATCTTATATTTAGGTCTGCTTTATATGGATAGAAAGGTAAGACATACGCATACAACTTTCATATGGAGTCCAAGATCTAAAAAGGCCATTTTCAAGTCCAAATTGTAGCAACAACAAAGAAGCCCGAATCTGTCCTCTAGCCCGAGCACTATTCAGTATTGTGACCATATTTGGAGTTCTAGAAGTCCAAATGAGATGATGTTTTTACACAAGAAAGCTGAGACAATTGCCTACAACTTTCATGTTTTTAAGTGGCTCCAATTGTGACGTTATCAATGACGTTTTGGCCAAACAAGAGAAGATAAGGATTGTCACCAAGTCAAGAGTTGGCCACCCACTCATCAATTAGTCATCAAATCAATAGTTCCCAAATTTGGCCTATAAAAGGAGATATTTGCCATGCATTTAGGCATCTTGGTTTCTAGATCAAGATCATGTTCTTCCTTTCTCTCTTTGTATTTTTTGTATTGCTTATGGTTTGCTTTCATTAATATCAAGTTTATGCCTTTCATTTCCTTTCTTTTACTTAGTTAACCTTTATCTTATTTATGTTCTTGTTTTGTTTATTTATTTTTCTTTCATTCATTATGTCTAGCTAAGTTAATTATGTCAAGGTGAAAAGGTTACACTAATGGTGTAAGAATAAGTATAGTGTAAGCTTAATATGGACTTTAATGTTTCATACTAACATGTTTTATATTTGTTATCTTGTTCACTCTTTAATACTTTGCTTGTTAAATGATTAATCTTGATTTATGTTGTATAACACTTGGTACAACAAATGCTTGGCACTTTCATAACCCATAATGTATGGTATAACCAACACTTGAGCTATGAAAGGAACTTGATTTGTTGTTAACATAAGTTATAATCATGAATGCTTGATGAGATTTACAAGCATTAGCATTAATCGAATAAGATGACTAATGTAATCATGTTAATAATCTATAATCTGATTGGAACCTCCTTTGTGTGTGGTTTCCAATTGAATAATAAGAGTTTATACTATACTTTTTTGACATACCATTAGTGGAACCTCTAACCTTGACATTTGTTATTATCATTGTTTAATCCTTATATTAATATTCCATCTTCAAGTTCTCATCATCTTCTTCTTCTTCTTTTTCTTTATTACTACTACTACTACTACTACTACTACTATTACTATTACTACTATTACTACTATTACTATTGTTATTATTATTATTATTATTATTATTGTTATAGTTGTTGTTGTTATTATTATTATTGTTGTTATTGTTGTTTATAATTTATACAATTAACCTCCCTGTGGTTCGACCCCAGTCTTGCCGGGTTATTTATTACTTCGACACTCCTGCACTTGGGAGAAGATATCAATCTTTTAGTTGTGTCATTTCCATCTCAACTATAACAAAATCCCAGAGGGCAATACAATGCAAATGCAAGTAGTTCTGGAAGCCAACACATGGATCAAGTCAAATCAGTCACTACTTTGCGCAATGGTAAGGTTATTGAAAAACCCTCTCTTGAACCTTCTGAGAAAGATGATGAGTCAATCTCTGAGGGTAAGGGAGGGGTTGAATCTGAAAATTGTAAAGAAAAGACTTATTCTCTGCCAGCTCTTCCATTTCCCAAAGCCATGACCAAACAAAGGAAAGTCAATCACAACTCTGAAATTTTTAAAACTTTCAAACAAGTAAAAATCAATATACCTTTGTTGGATGCTATTAAACAGGTTCCTTCCTATGCTAAATTTTTAAAAGATCTATGCACTGTGAAGAGGAAATTGAATGTGAAAAAGAAAGCCTTTTTAGTTGAACAAGTAAGTGCTATTCTTCAGAACAATAATGCTTTGAAATATAAAGACCCTGGTTGTCCTACAATTTCTTACTTTATTGGAGAACATAAAATTCAAAGAGCTTTACTTGATCTTGGAGCTAGTGTGAATTTACTTCCATATTCAGTTTTTCAAAGTCTCAATCTTGGTGAGTTAAAACCAATTTCTATATCTCTTTTACTTGCCGATAGATCTGTAAAAGTGCCTAGAGGAATAATTAAAGATGTGTTAGTACAAGTCGATAAATTCATTTATCCTATGGATTTTATTGTCATGGACACAGAACCTGTTGAAGCATGTAATTCATTTCCTATTATTTTAGGATATCCGTTTGTTGTAACTTCTAATGCATTGATTAATTCTAGGAATGGACTGATGAAGCTATCATTTGGAAACATGACATTGGAGATGAATATTTTCAACATTTGCAAGCAACCTAGAGATGATAATGATTTACAAGAAGTAGATCATATTGACGAATTAATTTATGATCAACTTGAATCTATCAGTAAAAATGAATTGGATGAATCTGAAGATTTGCAAATGATTTATTGTGAGGAAGAAATCACGAATGAAAAACGCACCAAAAATGTTGATACGGATCTAACATCATACCAATCGATGATTACTTTCCTAACGAATCCTTACTTTCTCTTAGTCCAATACCTTGGTATGATAAAAATATCAATTTTCTTGCTTTAGAAGATTTGTCAACTGATTGGAGTACTCAAGACAAAGAAAGGTTTTTGAACGAAGTGAAGAATTTTTATTGTGATGACCCTAACTTATTCAAATATTGTCCTGATCAAATATTTCAAAGATTCATTCCCGACAATGAGATAAGTAGTGTCATTAAACTTTGTCATTCTGAAGCATATGGAAGTTATTTCTCGTAAAAAAAAACATCTACAAAAATCTTTCAAAATGGATTTTATTGGCCCACCATGTTTAAGGACACACATGCATTATGCAAAACTTGTGAAAATTGTCAAAACGTTTTGCTTTATAATTCTCAACTCTATTCATTCCTTAGAGAGCTAAGATCAAGATGGAACAATCCTTATGGGGCCTGTGATATTGAGAATTCAATGAATGACAATGTTTTTAAGAAAAATGGACATCATTTGAAAGCTTACTTTGATAATTTTCCTAGTGAAAATGAAGCAACTGGTTTGAATGATCTTGTAGATAAAGGTTGATTATTTTGTTTTTCTTACATTGTTTTTGTGTTTCTTTTTGAGTGATTTTTGCTAGTTTCTCTCACCCCGGTCAAATGGGGAACAACGGTACTCCGTGACTTAAGTCGGTTCTTTCAGTTTCCCACAATAACTGATATTTGTGTATATATTTATGCAATTCTGTGAATCTCTCTTCCAATTCTCATTTGAAAATGGACACTAATATTGAAAAATTGAAAAAGTATTTTCCCGCTCTGCCTCAGAATGCGATTACAAAAATTTACCGTGCTAGATGTGCAAGATTGAGATTGTTAATGAATCATGGAATTCCTGAAGACATTCGTTGGTTGATTGAAGCAAAGGTCCGATTATTAGGTGAGTCCTCTAACTCCTTCATTTCACACATGCTTGGAACAGGTAAAAGCACTTTTGCAAAGAAATGTAGTGCAAAACGACTGAAAGTCTGTCATCGATGTGCTAGATGGACTTGTAGTACACAATGTTGTTCTTTAGGAATGGTATCTATAAACCGTGAAGATAAAATACAATTCATTAAGGATGGCCTGAGTAAGGAGTCTTTAGATAATCTTCTATTGACTCTTGAGATGCATCCTAGTGGAGATGTGCATCGTGTAATTCATGATTTATGACCACTATTTTAAAAAGAATATGATCGACTTAGTCTTGGGAATCTGACTAAAAAAAACCTTGTTTGTTAGTTTTTAAGAAAACTGGATTGGAAGCCGATCCCCGACTTATAGAGGGCGTTTAAGCCGTTTTTAGATGTAAAACTAAGGGAAGATGTGAGCCACAATCACAACTACCTGTACATACACATGCTTTTTCAAAAGTAAATAGATAAATAAATAAAGAGAGAGAGAATGTGTGTGAGACTCCAACTGGCCTACATATAGGTGGTATGATTGCCTTTCTAATTTCTCATTTATAAAATCATCTCTTCCTTCCTTTCATTTCTACTCAACCCATATATTCAACAAGTACATAAGTGTGTAGAAATGGCAAGTTCCTCAGGTCATCATATAAGAAATATTTGTGTTTTCAGTGGATCTAGTCTTGGAAAATAAAAGGAGTTTTTAGAATCAGCAAATCATCTTGGTCTAGTGCTAGTTGAGAGAAAGATTCATTTAGTATATGGGGGAGGCAGTCTTGGGTTAATGGGAGGTGTGTCAATAGCTGTATTTTTAGGAGGTAGTCATGTTTTGGGGGTCGTCGTCGAAGTTTTAGCACAAGGGGACATCATTGGAAAAACAATTGGAGAGGAACTTCAGGTCTCCACAATGTTAACTCGAATGAATGCAATGTTTAACCATGTTGATGCCTTCATTGCTTTACCAGGTGGTCTAGGCACATTGGAAGAGATCTTTCATATTTCCTCTTGGGCCCAACTGTACATTCACCATAAATCCATAGGTTTGTTAAATGTTAATGGTTATTATGATAAGTTGTTGTCTTTTCTTGATCATGCTATGGAACAAGAATTTCTAACATCTTCTACACGACAAATCATAATCTCTACTCCTACTGCTGAACAATTGATTGGCCAACTACAATCTTTCATTCCTATAATTGATCCTTCAATGAGTCGTACAAATTGGTCAACTAAGGAAAGCCGTAAAAAGCTTAGATTGGATTTGAGCCTTCATTTGTGAATCTTTGTGTCTTTTGGTTTTATTATTGTGTTTTGTTATTTCTTATTTTTGTTTTAATATGTTTCAGGTTTGTCGGTGTTCTTTATTTCAAGTGATATCTTCTATACTCTATCTTCTATACTCTATCTTTCTACCTTAGAACATTGAGGACAATGTCTCATTTTGGTTGGGGGGAGAGGGTAGTAGTTGATAAAAAAAATTATTTTTCATTTCATAAAGCATGTGCATAATTGTTGTTACTAGGATGGCATAGTAAAGGAGCTTTTTTGTTAAAGTGACTCTTGAGACGCATCTTAGTAACCATTCTTAACAAGGTCTATTATAATACTTCTTGAAATAGTCAAGTTTACAAACTCTCGCATTGTTATCACTTAATTCTGCTCATATACTTATTTAACATGTATTCTTAAACCTTAATTTACACACACACACTTTAACATATGATTGTGGGTTGCATATTGGATTATTACATTATTTATATTTTTTTGTTAAAGGAAACAACTAAGGAAAAAAGATTGTATATAATTAAAAAAATAGAAAAAAGAAAAAAATGATAATAATAAAAATGTAGATAAGTTTGGTTTCGTAGCCTCCCTAACCTAAGCAATTAAGCCCGAAGGGGTGTTTTAACACCTAATACCCTAAAGTCAACTAACTTGAGAGCTATTGGCTCAGCGCTTACACCTAAGAATAAGTATAGTGTAAACTTAATATGGACGTATATGTTTGATACTAACATGCTTTGTATTTGTTATCTTGTTCACTCTTTAATACTTTGCTTGTGAAATAATTAATCTTGATTTATGTTGTATAACACTTGGTACAACAAATGCTTGGCACTTTCATAGCCCATACTGTATGGTATAACCGACACCTTAGCTATGAAAGAAACTTGATTTGTTGTTAACATAAGTTATAATCATGAATGCTTGACAAAATTTACAAGTACTAGCATTAGTTGAATAAGATGACTAATGTAATCATGTTAACAATCTATAATATGATTGGAACCTCCTTTGTGTGTGGTTTCCAATTGAATAATAAGAGTTTATACTATACTTGTTTGACATACCATTAGTGGATCCTCTAACCTTGACATTTGTTATTATCATTGTTTAATCGTTACATTAATATTCCAAAGTTCTCATCATCATCTTCTTTTTCTTCTTCTCCTTCTTTTTCTTTATTATTATTATTATTATTATTATTATTATTATTATCATTGTTATTATTATTACTATAACTATTACTACTACTACTACTATTATTAGTATTATTATTGCTACTATTATTATTGTTGTTGTTATTATTACTATTATTGTTGTTTATAATTTGTACAATTAACCTCCCTGTGGTTCGACCCCGGTCTTGTCAGGTTATTTATTACTTCGGCACTCCTGTACTTGAGAGAAGACATCAATCTTTTAGTCATGTCAAAGTCATTAGCCGAAAGTTCGTTATATGGGTTAAAGATGCATGGTGTTTTAAGTTATATGTATATATATTTAAAAAAAGAAAAAAAAATCCCAACCCAAGGAAGTTAACTTTAAACATTAGAACAAAATTTTTGTTTTCTTCTAAGAAAAACCCCACAATTATGTGTTAATATATTGAGCACAAAAGAAAGGTTTATTAATATCTTCTTAAGAGGTATTGAGTAGATATATAAATTTAATGAGAGTTTATTTATCTTGATAGATTAATGGAAGTTGAATGATGAATACCATGCTTCGTGGAATTTGCAAATTGTTTTTCTATTTTAAAGCTTTGATTACTAGAGACTAGTAATAAGCTAGTTGGGGGGTGTGATTAGTACTTAAAAGTGTATTTTTTATCTAGGTTTTATGTTATCATTTTGCACTTGAAGTAATAATAACTCCTTAACTAAAGCATGTTTTATAATAATATATCTAATAATATAAGATACATTTAATTTGTAGTAAATGCTCATTTTAAATATACGCCTATCATATAAATAAAAGTATTGTTTGATGAATTTAAGAACTGAAATTGCTAAACTTAGAAAAGAGATGATGGTGCAGTCCAAACCAGAACATTGTTCGGTAATTGGGTCATATCTGGAACTATAGATCTCAAATTTAGGTATACTTTATATGTATGGTAAGTTAAGGTATTAACTTTTATTTGGGGTCGAAAACTTAAAAAGGTCATTTTCAAGTCTAAATTATAGCAACAACAAAGAAGTCTGAATCTGTCTTCTAGCCCAAACACTGTTCAGTGTTTGGCTCATATTTGAAGTTCTAGAAGTCCAAATGATCTCCATTTTTTTTCTTGGAAAGTTGAGATAATTTCCTACAACTTTCATGTTTCAAGTGGTTCCAATTCTAATGTTATCAATGATGTTTTGGGCACACAAGAGAAGATAAGGATTGTCACCAAGTCAAGAGTTGGCCACCCACTCATCAATTAGTTATCTAATCAATAGTTTCTAATTTTGGCCTATAAAAGGAAGCATTTGCCATGCATTTAGGCATTTTGGTCTCCAAATCAAAATCATGCTCTTGCTTTCTTTCTTTGTATTTTTGTAATGTTTAGGTTTTGCTTTCATTAATATCAAGTTTATGCTTTTCATTTCTTTTTCTTTACTTAGTTAACTTTTATCTTATTTATGTTCTTATTTTATTTATTTATTTTTCTTTCTTTCATTATGTTTAGCTAAGTTTATTATGTCAAGGTGAAAAGGTTACACTAATGGTGTAAGAATAAGTATAGTGTAGACTTAACATGGACTTTAATGTTTGATACTAACATGTTTTGTATTTGTTATCTT
This sequence comes from Populus pruinosa, assembly GCA_026413675.1. Classification (NCBI taxonomy): domain Eukaryota; kingdom Viridiplantae; phylum Streptophyta; class Magnoliopsida; order Malpighiales; family Salicaceae; genus Populus; species Populus pruinosa. The sequence goes on from CM048602.1 coordinate 10,111,709, forward strand.
ATTTATTTTTTAATACTTTGCTTGTTAAATGACTAATCTTAATTTATGTTGTATAACACTTGGTACAACAAATGCTTGGCACTTTCATAGCCCATAATGTATGGTATAACCGACACCTGAGCTATGAAAGGAACTTGATTTGTTGTTAACATAAGTTATAATCATGAATGCTTGACGAGATTTACAAGTATTAGCATTAATTGAATAAGATGACTAATGTAATCATGTTAAAAATATATAATCTGATTGGAACCTCCTTTTGTGTGTGGTTTCCAATTCAATAATAAGAGTTTATAATATACTTGTTTGACATACCATTAGTAGATCCTCTAACCTTGATATTTATTGTTATCATTGTTTAATCCTTACATTAATCTTCCATATCAAAGTTCTCATCAATTTCTTCTTCTTCTTCTTCTTCTATTATTATTACTACTGTTGCTGCTGCTACTACTACTACTACTATTGTTATTGATATTGTTGTTACTATTGTTGTTGTTATTGTTGTTGTATTATTGTTATCTATAATTTATACAATTAAACTTCTTATGGTTCGACCCCAGTCTTGCCGAGTTATTTATTACTTTGACACTCCTTCACTTAGAAGAAGACATCAATTTTTTGATCATGTCAACTTGAATTTAACTTAGAGCAACAACTTAGGTCGACAAGGCTGATAGATTGGAAATCATGCCAAGTCCATCCAAACACATTAGACCCATCTTATGATGAGAAGTGGAAAATGGTCAGATTATTATTGGCTTATAATATATGTTAATCAATTTTATTAAATAAATGGATTATATTTAATTTTATAAATTTAAATCAAGTTTTTCAATTGTCATTCTAGATTTGAATCCTAATAGGTTAGGATCGAGTTTGAAGATAAATCAGATTTATAATTCATTTTTTAAAATATTAATTGTATTAAAAATCATTAATATAGATTAAGATTAAGCCACAACATGAATAAAGAAATACTACAATTTAAAAAAAATATCAAAATGCCAAATAATCAAAAAGTATAAATCAAATAATCCTAATTAAAATTTATCTTACATGTAAAAAGTTAATTTAAATCAAGTAAGAAGTTTAACTTAAAACAAGTAAGAAGCACAATAAAGCTAAGGAAAATAATGAAGAAGTTACTTAAGTATGAAAGAAAAGGTTGTCTACTCTAAGCATGGAAGAGAAATGGTTTTGTAGTATAGGCTTAGCTTGATTGGCATGAAAGAACCTCATAGTGTTTTGTAAAGGGTAAGTTTGAAACAAAAACTTTTAATTGGATTTAGCCTTATAAATTGGAAATAGAAATATATTAATGACAATAACTCATTAATTTAATTTTTTTCTTATGTGTATGAGGTTTAAAACCAAATTAATTTGAGAATTGAAAAATATAAAAAGAAACCTACCTACTATTTTTTTTTAAGAAATAGTCATCAATGTAATGCTAAAATGATATTAATTTTATTTATTGTGAGTTTCTTTTTTTTTATTCTCTTAGTAATTTTTTAAATTTAACTATTGTCTTCTCAAAAACATATAAGCTATAAACATATATTTATGTTAATTCTTCAAATTTTTGGATAATCATTGCTGAATTGTTATAATTATTTGGTACAATGGAAAGAAAAAAAAGAGTAAACTAGCCTCCCCTACAGTAGCTCGTACCAATAGAATCAACAAAGAGGAGATGAGAAATCCTTGCACAAAAGTTAGTTTCTCTTAGTGTGTGATGAAGAGCGACCTTCCACTCCCTAGCTAAAAATTATTTGATATTCATAATAACTGCTCCACAATGATGGTGATGAGTACTATCATTATGAACAAGATGTAAAGCTTCCAAATAGTCTGGGTTACAAGTTACAAAGGACTTTTCATAATCCTCGATCCCAAGCAAATGGAAAACCATGCTTTAGGGCCGAAGGTCATGGAAGCAAGTTAGATCCATAACTTTTAAAACCCGTGAAGCCCACCAATCAATTACCATCACTATTCCTGATAAGACATCCAAGGCCAATTTTGCTTGGGTTCCCAAGAGAGATTTCGTCTATATCTAATTTCAAAGCACCCTTGTCTAGACGTTGCCATGTTATTACAGGAGTCAATTTACAAATGCTATCTTTACTATCCCATTCAGATTGACAATATATTTACCAAGTTGATGGTGGCATCATAGAAATTTAGTTGAAAATGTTGAATTGCTACAAGGTAATTTCTTGCATGTTTTCGCTAAAGGTTTTGATGTTCTCTTGTGAAAATTCTTTGAAATTTCATTTTAGTTTACTGAAACAAAACATGACCTAAACGTGGCAAGAAAACTTTATTGCATGTCTTTATTTTTTCTGTGATGTATGCATCATAACTTATATGCTAGTAAATGAATATGATGGAAGTTTTAGGTAGCAAGAATAATATTTTTTTATAAAAAATATATAATTATTATCTGCTAAGATTATATTAATTCTTGATTATTTAAAAATAAATAGATAAATATATATATATAAAAAACAAGTTAGCAAACAGAAAGTAAACAAAAATACTATAGTAAAATGAATTTGTTGATGGACAATATATTAAGGTATTCAATTTAGCTAATTAAGCCAAATTAATTCATAAAAATATTTTAATAAGTATTTATATTTTAAATTAACAGTGAAATATTTTAACTCATAATATTTCTATTTTGTATATGAGTTTAAAAACATATAAGCACATTAAATTATATAATATTTCAAAACAACAACCGTATAAATCATGTTGTACATCTTAGTCTTTCTTTTAATTCATGGCATGCATAATAAGAAATCTCTCAATTTCAACATGTATTACAATTCATTTGAATGATGATTATTGATTTAAAAGCATTGGATACAATGATGCACACTTAACAAAAATTATTAATACTTTAATATGTATAAAAAATTATACAATGTCATGGACAGGTTACATTGGAGTCTTAATGATATGAATGAAGTTAGGTCTGGATTTGACTTTAAAATATCTAAAGACTAGTTTTGTGAAATTAGATATATCTCTCAAATCATACACTGGAATAAATTAAAATTTTACGAGTAGATACTAAATATAGAACTATATGTTGGTAAATATCCAAGTCAAATATAGTTCAAGAACATATTATTTTTTAGGGTCAAAATTAATAGATAATTTTTTGTCAAATTTATTAGACTAGATCTTTGTTATACTATTTGATACATATCTGCACCTACAAATAAAATCTTTTTATGATTCAAATTGGTTTGGAAACTAGACATCTCAAGCTTGAACTCAGAACTGAAAATCTATAAGAGAGAATGATGTGTTTCAAGTCAGGATTGAAAATCTACCAAGAATATGCAAAAATTAGAGATTCAAGATATATTAAGGAATTTTGACATAAAGACTTTATTTTTAATATTCTATTTTATTTATTTACTTAATTTTGAATACTTATTTTTTTATTTAGGTTTGTTCTATCCAATTAGACTTTCTTTAAGAGTTTATTTCATCATTGGACTTATGTTAGTTGATTAGTAATTTAGGCTCATTAGCTTGCAGCCTAAAAGAGGTCCATTAGGGTTAATTAGAAGAGAGTAAATTATGTTTTTTTAGCTACAAATTTTAGCAGCAAGTTGGAGAATAAACATGAGTTTTTATTTTGTTTGTTTATGGTAAAACAATCTTTCTTTATGGGGATAAAGATTGTGCACTGACTTATCGAAGATTAATTGACTTCATGACATCATTCACATAATTAGGGTTCTTAGATAGATTATCTCTAGGTCCAAGTCTATTTCAAATACCTTTGGTTCTTTGATACAAGGTTACCTTTAAGTCGGAGTTCTATCAAACATGATTTTTAACTTTTTAGGTTGTTAACTACTTCGTTGTGATTTGCTTGATCACATGATCAAGAGGTTTACATCACTTAGCATTAATATATAGCTCATATTTAAAATATTACAAACAAAATCTCTTTAAAATTCATGGTGAAAGATAAAAGAAGAATATGAAAGGAACTTTGTTCATGTTGAATTTCTCAATAATTTACAAAGTTTGATTCAATCTCCTTCTTTTTATTAGAGATTTCTTTAAAATCATGGTTAATGGGTATATTTGAGATCAAATTAAAAATGAAATCCACTTATTTTTAGAGTTAAAAGATTATTAGAATTTATCCTTCAACAAAAGTTATTTAACATATAACATTAACATGGTTAAAACAAATTATGGTTGAATGAGAAATTGAACTCAAATAACCCTCGATCAACATATTTTTGTGAAACTAAAACTCTATCCCACATAGGAAAAAAAAAACATGTGTTTCATCTTAATTGTACAGTAGGAAGATGAGGAGTTAAAATTAGGTCTAAAAGGTCCCTAGCTTTTAGAGAAGACATGATGTAAGTAAAATGGGCTTTAGTCTTAGGCCACATACATGCATACAACTTGGCTCGTGCTCATACCTTATGATTAGTACTTAAAAATACATTTTCATTAAGATTGTATATCATCATATTGCACATAAAGTATCATTAAATTCTTTAATTTGAGCATGTTTATAATAACATGTCTGATAACATAAGATATCTTTAATTTATAGTAAATATTCATTTTGAATGCATAGCGCTCAAGCCTTGTGATTAGTACTTAAAAATGCATTTTGATTAAGATTTTATATCATCATATTGCACATAAAGTATCATTAAATTCTTTAATTTGAGCATGTTTATAATAACATGTCTGATAACATAAGATATCTTTAATTTATAGTAAATATTCATTTTGAATGCATACATATCTAATAATTTTAAGGATTGATTGATGTGTTTAATTATTGAAATTGAGAAGACAAAAAGAGAGCAAAGTTTAATAAAGAGATACTATTTCAATTCAAACTGAAATATTATTTGGTTATTGGATCATAAATAAAGTTGTAGAATATAGATTTAGGTTTGGTTTATATGGAGAAAAACTAAGACAAAGGCCTAAAAATTTCATAAAGAGTACCATTTTCAAGTTTAAATTGTAGTGACAAAAGAGAAGTTGAAATATATCTTATAGCCTAGACATTATTCAGTATTCATCTCGTATCTTGAGTTCTAGAAGTCCAAATAAGCTCGTTTTTATTTTGCTGAAAAGCTGAGACATGCCCAGAACTTTCATGAAGACTATTTATTTAAATTCTAAAGCATGTTTTATAGTAACATTTCTAATAATATAAGATATCTTTAATTTATGATAAATGTTCATCTTAAATGCAGGCCTATCACATAAATAAAAGAATTGATTGATGAGTTTAACTTTTAAAACTTAGAAGACAAGGAGAGAGCCATGCTTAGAAAAGAGATGCAAGTTCAGTCCAACTAGAACACTATTTGGTCATTAGATCATAACTGGAGCTATAAAACTTGAATTTAGGTATGATTTATATGGATGAAAAGTTAAGACATAAGCCTAAAACTTTCATGGGAGTTCAAGATTCAAAAAGATCATTTTTAATTTCAAATTATAGCAACAATAAGGAAATTTGAATCTATCCAGCAACCTAGACACTATTCAATATTCAGCTTATATCTCGAGTTCTAGAAGTCCAAATAACCTTATTTGTTTTTGTTGGAAAGCTAAGATAATTGCCTAGAACTTTTATAATCAAGTCTATTCAAATATTGATGTTAGTAATGATGTTTTGTTCAGACAATAAGATAAGGATTATCACTAAGTTAAGATATGGACCCACTCAACAATTAGTCAATTAATTAATAGTTCTCAATTTTGACCTATAAAAGAAGAAATTTATTATATATTTAGGCATCTTAGTTTTTATATTAAGATCATGTTCTTGCTCTTTCTTTTTATTTTTGCAACGCTTAAGTTTTGCTTATATTAATCTTTTGTTTATACTTCTCATTTTCTTTCCTTTACTTAATTAACTTATATCTTATTTATATTTTTCTCTTTCATTATATTTAGTTAAGTTTATTCTATCAAGGTGAAAAGGTTACACTAGTGGTGTAAGAATAAGTATAGTGTAAACTCAATATGGATTTTAATATTTGATACTAACATATTTTGTATTTGTTATCTTGTTTACTCTCAATACTTTACTTGTTAAATGATTAATGTAGATTTATGTTATATAACCTTTGGTAGAACAAATACTTAGCACTTTTATAGCCCAACTGTATGGCATAATCGACATCTGTGTCATGAAAGGAACTTGATTTGTTGTTAACATAAGTTATAGTTATGAATACCTGACAATATTTGCAAGTATTAACATTACTCGAATAAGATAACTAATATAATCATGTTAGCAATTTATAATCCAATTGGAACCTTCATTGTGTGTGGTTTCTAGTTGAGAAATAAAAAGATTTTATACTAAACTTTTTGAAATACCATTAGTGGATCCTCTAACCTTGACAATTATTTTATCCTTGCTTAATCCTTAAACTAATCTTACATCTCAAAGTCCTCTTCAACTCATCATCATTGTTATTATTATTTATAATTTATACAGTTAACCTCCCTGTGGTTGGACCCTAGTCTTGCCAGGTTATTTGTTACTTTGACACTCCTACATATAGGAGAAAACATCAATCTTTTAGTCATGTCATTTATACTTTTCATTTCCTTTACTATATCTAATTAACTTATATCATGTATATGTTCTTATATTGTTTACTTATGTTTTTCTTCTTCATGATGTTTAGCTAAGCTAATTTTGTCATAGTGACAAGGGTATAATAATGGTGGAAGAATAAGTATAATATAAACTTAACATGAACTTTAATCTTTGATACTAACATGTTTTGTATTTGTTATCTTACTTACTCTAATACCTTACTTGTTAAATGATTTATCTATATTTGCATTATATAGCCCTTAGTACAACAAATATGATTGATACTTAAAAGTGTATTTTTATCAAGATTTTATATCATTATTTTGCACTTGAAGTATCAATAACTCCTTAACTAAAGCATGTTTTATAATAATATATCTAATAATATAAGATATGTTTTATAATAATATATCTAATAATATAAGATACCTTTAATTTACTATAAATGTTCATTTTAAATGCAATCTTATCACATAAATGAAAGGATTGATTGATGAATTTAAGAACTGAAATTGAAAGGACAAAGAGATGGCTAAACTTAGAAAAGAGATGTCAGTGTAGTCCAAACTGGAACATGGTTTAGTAATTGGATCATATCTAGAGCTGTAGATTTCAGATTTAGGTCAAATTTATATGGATGGAAAGGTAAGACATAGGCCTATAACTTTCATATGGAGCTAAAGATCTAAAAAGGTCATTTTTAAGTTCAAATTGGAGCAACAACAAAGAAGTTCGAATCTGTCTTCCAACCCGAGCAATGTTTAGTATTTTGGCCATATCTGGATTTCTAGAAATCGAAATGATCTTAAGTTTTTACACGAGATAATTGAGATAATTTTATACAACTTTCATGTTTTCAAGTGGTTCTAATTTTTATGTTATCAATGATGTTTTGGGCAGACAAAAGAAGATAAGGATTGTCACAAAGTCAAGAATTGGCTACCTACTCATCAATTAGTCATCAAATCAATAGTTCCCAACTTTGGCCCATAAAAGGAGGCATTTGCCATGCATTTAGGCATCTTGATTTCCAAATCAAGACCATGCTCTTTCTTTCTCTCTTTGTATTTTTTGTAATGTTTATGCTTTACTTTCATTAATATCAAGTTTATGCCTTTCATTTCCTTTCCTTTACTTAGTTAACTCTTACCTTATTTATGTTCTTATTTTGTTTATTTATTTTTCTTTCTGTCATTATGTTTAGCTAAGTTTATTATGTCAAGGTGAAAAGGCTACACTAACGGTGTAAGAATAAGTATAGTGTAAACTAAATATAAACTTTAATGTTTGTTAGTAACATGTTTTGTATTTGTTATCTTGTTCACTCTTTAATAGTTTGCTTATTAAATGACTAATCTACATTTAGTCCAAAGAGATGGCTAAACTTAGAAAAGAGATGTCAGTGTAGTCCAAACTGGAACATGGTTTAGTAATTGGATCATATCTAGAGCTGTAGATTTCAGATTTAGGTCAAATTTATATGGATGGAAAGGTAAGACATAGGCCTATAACTTTCATATGGAGCTAAAGATCTAAAAAGGTCATTTTTCAGTTCAAATTGGAGCAACAACAAAGAAGTTCGAATCTGTCTTCCAACCCGAGCAATGTTTAGTATTTTGGCCATATCTGGATTTCTAGAAATCGAAATGATCTTAAGTTTTTACACGAGATAATTGAGATAATTTTATACAACTTTCATGTTTTCAAGTGGTTCTAATTTTTATGTTATCAATGATGTTTTGGGCAGACAAAAGAAGATAAGGATTGTCACAAAGTCAAGAATTGGCTACCTACTCATCAATTAGTCATCAAATCAATAGTTCCCAACTTTGGCCCATAAAAGGAGGCATTTGCCATGCATTTAGGCATCTTGATTTCCAAATCAAGACCATGCTCTTTCTTTCTCTCTTTGTATTTTTTGTAATGTTTATGCTTTACTTTCATTAATATCAAGTTTATGTCTTTCATTTCCTTTCCTTTACTTAGTTAACTCTTACCTTATTTATGTTCTTATTTTGTTTATTTATTTTTCTTTCTGTCATTATGTTTAGCTAAGTTTATTATGTCAAGGTGAAAAGGCTACACTAATGGTGTAAGAATAAGTATAGTGTAAACTAAATATAAACTTTAATGTTTGTTAGTAACATGTTTTGTATTTGTTATCTTGTTCACTCTTTAATAGTTTGCTTATTAAATGACTAATCTACATTTATATTCTATAACTGATTAGTACTTAAAAGTGCATTTTTATCATGGTTTTATATCATCATTTTGCACTTGAAGTATCAATAACTCCTTAACTAAAGCATATTTTATAATAATATATCTAATAATATAAGATACCTTTAATTTATGGTAAATGTTCATTTTAAATGCAGGCCTATCACATAAATGAAAATATTGATTGATGACTTTAAGAACTTAAATTGCAAAGGCAAAGAGATGGTCAAACTTAGAAAAGAGATGTCGGTGCAATCCAAACCGGAATACTGTTCGATAATTGGGTTATATCTGGAGCTACAGATATCAGATTTAGATCCAATTTATATGGATGGAAAGGTAAGACATAGGCCTACAACTTTCATATGGAGCCCAAGATCTAAAAAGGCCATTTACAAGTCCAAATTGTAGCAACAACAAAGAAGCCCGAATCTGTCTTCTAGCCCGAGCACTATTCGGTATTTTGGCCATATCTGGAGTTCTAGAAGTCCAAATGAGCTGAATGTTTTACAAAAGAAAGCTGAGACAATTGCCTACAACTTTTATGTACAACTGGCTCCAATTTGGACGTTATCAATGACGTTTTGGGCAAACAAGAGAAGATAAGGATTATCACCAAGTCAAAAGTTGGTCACCCACTTATCAATTAGTCATCAAATCAATAGTTCCCAATTTTGGCCTATAAAAGGAGGTATTTGCCATGCATTTAGGCATCTTGGTTTCCAGATCAAGATCATGCTCTTCCTTTCTCTCTTTGTATTCTTTTTAATATTTATGCTTTGCTTTCATTAATATCAAGTTTATGCCTTTCATTTCCTTTCCTTTACTTAGTTAACTTTTATGTTCTTATTTTGTTTATCTATTTTGCTTTCTTTCATTATGTCTAGCTAAGTTAATTATGTCAAGGTGAAAAGGTTACACTAATGGTGTGAGAATAAGTATAATGTAAACTTAATATGGACTTTAATGTTTGATACTAACATGTTTTATATTTGTTATCTTGTTCACTCTTTAATACTTTGCTTGTTAAATGACTAATCTTGATTTATGTTGTATAACACTTGGTACAACAAATGCTTGGCACTTTCATAGCCCATAATGTATGGTATAACCAACACCTGAGCTATGAAAGGAATTTGATTTGTTGTTAACATAAGTTATAATCATAAATGCTTGACGAGATTTACAAGTATTAGCATTAATTGAATAAGATGACTAATGTAATCATGTTAACAATATATAATCTAATTGGAACCTCCTTTGTGTGTGGTTTTCAATTCAATAATAAGAGTTTATACTATACTTGTTTGATATACCATTAGTGGAACCTCTAACCTTGACATTTGTTATTATTATTGTTTAATCCTTACATTAATATTTCATCTCTAAGTTCTCATCATCATCATCTTCTTCTTCTTCTCTTTCTTTATTATTATTATTATTATTATTATTATTATTATTATTATTATTACTATTACTATTGTTACTATTGTTGTTGTTGTTATTGTTATTGTTGTTTTGTAATTGTTCTTTATAATTTGTACAATTAACCTCCCTGTGGTTCGACCCCAGTCTTGCCGGGTTATTTATTACTTCGACACTCCTGCACTTGGGAGAAGACATCAACCTTTTAGTCGTGTCAAGTTTTTGGCGCCGTTGTCGGGGAGGTAAGTCCTTGTATAAATTATAATATTTATTTTATTTTCTCTTTTCACTTTTCTTGTATATAACTTTATTTCTTTTCTCTTGTTTCTTCTTCTCTTGTTTTCTTCTTCTTTTTATTCTATTCCTACACGTGCATAAAAGTGTGGTCACGTACATCAAGTGGTAGACTTTGTAGGATATCCTCATCATTTTCAGAAAATATGGCCGAAGAAGATAATCAATCACTTCATAATGAAAATAATGAGAATAATCGTGCTAGAACACTTAGAGACCACATGAATCCCACAAGAACAAGTGCACCATCATGTATAGTTTTTCCTCCTGATGCATCTCATTTTAATTTTAAACTAGGTATTATTCAACTTTTACCTTCTTTTCATGGTTTAGAATTGGAGAACCCATACTTGCATTTAAGGGAATTTGAGGAGGTGTGCAACACATATAATAACTTAAATTGTAGCATGAAAACCATCAGATTAAAGCTTTTTCCTTTTTCATTAAAAGATAAAGCTAAAACATGGCTACAAAATTTGAGACCAGGATCCATTCGTGCCTGAGATGAAATGCAACAACAGTTTTTAAAGAAGTTTTTCCCATCTCATAGAACAAACTCTTTCAAGAGACAAATCACCACTTTCACTCAAAAACCAGGAGAAACATTTTATAAATGTTGGGATAAGTATCGAGACTTGCTTAGTACTTGCCCTCATCATGGTTTTGAAACATGGAGATTGGTTTCACATTTCTATGAAGGGTTAACACCTAAAGATAGGCAAATGGTTGAATTGATGTGCAATGGAACTTTTGAAGATAAAGACCCTGATGAAGCAATGAAGTACTTAGACTTGTTAGCTGAAAATGCTCAAAATTGGGACACTGCGGGTACTTATGAGGCACCGAGTAAAGCTCAACCTCATACATCTAGTGGAGCTATGTACAACCTTAGGGAAGATCATGACCTTCAAGCCAAGTTTGCATCTTTAGCTAGAAAAGTCGAGGCACTAGAATTGAAAAAGAGTGGTCAATTAAAATCTGTTGAAAACATTGTGTGTCAAATCTGTGAAACAAATGAACACTCAACCAACGATTGTCCAACCTTGCCTTCTTTTAAGGAATGTCTCCATGAACAAGCCCATGCTTTAAATAGTTTCCAAAGGCCCAACCACAACCCATACTCCCAAACATACAACCCTGGTTGGAGAAATCACCCAAATTTCAGTTGGAAGAGTGAAAACAACAATGCACAAACTTCACAACCACCATTTCAAGCGCACCATAATTTCCAAAATTCTCATGGATATGCACCTCCTTATACTCCACCGCTTAGAAGAAATCTTGAGGAAACATTGCATGCATTCATTGAAAAGCAAGAGACAATCAATACTCAACTTGCTCAAAACATGAGAGATTTTAAAGATACTCTTGCTAAATTAACATCTGCTCTTAGTTTCCAAGAGAAAGGTAAGTTTCCATCTCAACCGCAACAAAATCCCAAGTGGCAATACAATGCAAATGCAAGTAGTTCTGGAAGTCAACACATAGATCAAGTCAAATCAGTCACTACTCTACGCAGCGGTAAGGTTATTGAAAAACACTCTCTTGAACCTTATGAGAAAGATGATGAGTCAATCTCTGAGGGTAAGGAAGGGGATGAATCTGAAAATTGCAAAGAAACGACTGATTCTCTGCTAGCACTTCCATTTCCTCAAGCCATGACCAAACAAAGGAAAGTTAATCACAACTCTGAAATCTTTGAAACTTTCAAACAGGTAAGGATCAATATACCTTTGATGGATGCTATTAAACAGGTTCCTTCCTATGCTAAATTTTTAAAAGATCTATGCACTGTGAAGAGGAAACTGAATGTGAAAAAGAAAGCCTTTCTAGCGGAACAAGTAAGTGTCATTCTTCAAAACAATAATGCTTTGAAATATAAAGACCCTGGTTGTCCTACAATTTCCTGCTTTATTGGAGAGCATAAAATTGAAAGAGACTTACTTGATCTTGGTGCTAGTGTGAATTTACTTCCATATTCAGTTTTTCAGAGTCTCAATCTAGGTGAGTTAAAACCAACTTCTATAACTCTTTTACTTGCCGATAGATCTATAAAAGTGCCTAGAGGAATAATTAAAGATGTGTTAGTACAAGTCGATAAATTCATTTATCCTATGGATTTTATTGTCTTGGACACACAACCTGTTGAAGTATGTAATTCATTTCCTGTTATTTTAGGACGTCCATTTCTTGCAACTTCTAACGCATTGATTAATTGTAGGAATGGACTAATGAAGCTATCATTTGGAAACATGACATTGGAGATGAATATTTTCAACATTTGCAAGCAACTTGGAGATGATAATGATTTACAAGAAGTAGATCATATTGACGAATTAGTTTATGATCAACTTGAATCTACTTTAAGTAAAAATGAATTGGATGAAACTGAAGATTTGCAAATGATTTATTCTGAGGAAGAAATCATGGATGAAACAAGCACCGAAAATGTTGATGCGAATCTTTTGTTAACAGTGACAACAGATTTGACATCTGACATCACACCAAAGGATGATTACTTTCCTAACGAATCCTTACTTTCTCTTAGTCCAATGCCTTGGTATGATAAAAATATCAATTTTCTTACTTTAGGAGATTTGCCAGCTGATTGGAGTACCCAAGAAAAAGAAAAGTTTTTGAACGAAGTGAAGAATTTTTATTGTGATGACCCTAACTTATTCAAATATTGTCCTGATCAAATATTTCAAAGATTCATTCCCGACAATGAGGTAAGTAGTGTCATTAAACTTTGTCATTCTGAAGCATGTGGAAGTTGTTTCTCGTCAAAAAAGACAATTGCAAAAATATTTAAAAATGGATTTTATTAGCCCACCATGTTCAAGGACACGCATGCATTCTATAAAACTTGTGCAAATTGTCAAAAAGTTGATACTGGTCAAAAAGTTTTGTTTTATAATTCTCAATTCTATGCATTCCCTAAAAAGATAAGATTAAGATAGAGCAATTCTTATGGGGCCTGTGATATTGAGAATTCAATGAATGACAATGATTTTAAGAAAAATGAACATCGTTTGAAAGCTTACTATGATAAGATTCCTAGTGAAAATGAATCAACTGGTTGGAATGATCTTGTAGATAAAGGTTGATTATGTTGTTTTTCTTATATTTTTTTGTGTTTCTTTTTGAGTGATTTTTGCTAGTTTCTCTCACCCCGGTCAAATGGCGGATAACGGTACTCCGTGACTTAAGTCGGTTCTTTCAGTTTCCCACAATAACTGATATCTGTGTATATATCTGTGCAATTCTTTGAATCTCTCTTCCAATTCTCATTTGAAAATGGACACTAATCTTGAAAAATTGAAAAAGTATTTTCCCGCTCTGCCTCAGAATGCGATCACAAAAATTTACCGTGCTAGATGTGCAAGATTGAGATTGTTAATGAATCATGGAATTCCTGAAGATATTCGCTGGTTGATTGAAGCAAAGGTCCGATTATCAGGTGAGTCCTCTAACTCCTTCATTTCACACATGCCTGGAACAGGTAAAAGCACTTTTGCAAAGAAGCGTCGTGCAAAACGACTATAAGTCTGTCATCGATGTGCTAGATGGACTTGCAATGCACAATGTCGTTCTTTAGGAATGGTATCTATAAACCATGAAGATAAAATACAATTCATTAAGGATGGCCTGAGTAAGGAGTCTTTAGATAATCTTCTATTGACTCTTGAGACGCATCCTAGTGGAGATGTGCATCGTGCAATTCATGATTTATGGCCACTATTTCATAAAGAACATGATCGACTTAGTCTTGGGAATCTGACTAAAAAAGACCATGTTTGCCAGTTTTTAAGAAAACTGGATGGGAAGCCTATCCCCGACCCATAGAGGGCGTTTAAGCCATTCTTGGACGTAAAACCAAGGGAAGATGTGAGCCACAATCACAACTACTTGTACATACACATGCTTTTTTTCAAAAGTAAATAAATAAATAAATAAAAAGAGAGAGAGAGAGTGTGAGACTCCAGCTGGCCTACATATAGGTGTTATGATTGCCTTTCTAATTTCTCATCTATAAAACCCTCTTTTCCTTCCTTTCATTTCTACTCAACCCATACATTCGAAAAATACAGAAGTGTGTAGAAATGACAAGTTCCTCAAGTCATCAAATAAGAAATATTTGTGTTTTCTGTGGATCTAGTCCTGGGAAAGAAAAGGAGTTTTTAGAATCAGCAAATCATCTTGGTCAGGTGCTAGCTGAGAGAAAGATTCATTTCGTGTATGGAGGAGGCAGTCTTGGGTTAATGGGAGGTGTGCCAATAGCTATATTTTTAGGAGGTAGTCAAGTTTTAGGAGTCGTCCCTGAAGCTTTAGCACAAGGGGACATCATTGGAAAAACAATTAGACAGGAACTTCAGGTCTCCACAATGTCGGCTCGAATGAATGCAATGTTTAACCATGCTGATGCCTTCATTGCTTTACCAGCTGGTCTAGGCACATTGGAAGAGATCTTTCATATTTCCTCTTGGGCCCAACTGTACATTCACCATAAATCCATAGGTTTGTTAAATGTTAATGGTTATTATGATAAGTTGTTGTCTTTTCTTGATCATGCTATGGAACAAGAATTTCTAACATCTTCTACACGACAAATCATAATCTCTACTCCTACTGCTGAACAATTGATTGGCCAACTACAATCTTTCATTCCTATAATTGATCCTTCCATGAGTCGTACAAATTGGTCAATTAAGGAAAGCCGTAAAAAGCTTAGATTGGATTTGAGCTTTCATTTGTGAATTTTTGTGTCTTTTGATTTTATTATTATGTTTTGTTATTTCTTATTTTTGTTTCAGTGTGTTTTAGGTTTTGTTAGTGTTCGTTATTTCAGGTGATATCTTTTATACTCTATCTTTCTATCTTAGAACATTGAGGACAATGTCTCGTTTTGGTTGGGGGGAGAGGGTAGTAGTTGATAAAAAAAAAATTGTTTTTCATTTCATAAAGCATGTGCATAATTGTTGTTACTAGGATGGCAGAGTAAAGGAGTTCTTTTGTTAAAGTGACTCTTGAGACGCATCTTAGTAACCATTCTTAACAAGGTCTATTATAATACTTCCTGAAATATTCAGGTTTACAAACTCTCGTATTGTTACCACTTAATTCTGCTCATATACTTATTTAACATGTATTCTTAAACCTTAATTTATACACACACACACTTTAACATATGATTGTGGGTTGCATATTGGATTATTACAATATTTATGTTCTTTTGTTAAAGGTAACAACTAAGGGAAAGGGATTGTATATAATTAAAAAAACAAAAACATGAAAAAAAAAGAAAAAAAAAGAAAAAAAAAGAAAAAAAAATGATGATAATAAAAATGTAGATAAGTTTGGTTTCGTAGCCTCCCTAACCTAAGCAATTAAGCCTGAAGGGGTGTTTTAACACCTAATACCCTAAAGTCAACTGACTTGGGAGCTATTGGCCCCGCGCTTGTTATATGGGTTGAGGAGAAAAGCTTAAGAGAATCAAACATTACACTATCTACATATCAGTATCTGCGACCCGAGTTACTAAGCTCGTAGGGGTGTCTTAACACCTAATGCCCTAAGACCAACTGGTCTGGGAGTCATTAGCTGAAAGCTCGTTACATGGGTTAAAGATGCATGATGTTTTTAAATTATATGTATATAGATTTTTTTTTAATAATCCCAACCCAAGGAAGTTAACCTTAAACATTAGAACAAAAATTTTGTTTTCTTCCAAGAAAAGCCCCATAATTATGTGTTGATACATTGAGCACAAAATAAAGGTTTATTAATATCTTGTTAAGAGGTATTGAACATATATATAAATTTAATGAGAGTTTGTTTATCTAGATAGATTAATGGAAGTTACATGATGAATACCTTGCTTTGTGAAATTTGCAAATTGTTTTAACGCTTTGATTACTAAGGACTAGTAATAAGCTGGTTGAGGGGTACAACAAATGCTTGGCACTTTTATAGCCCATAATGTATGGTATAACCGACACCTTAGCTATGAAAGGAATTTGATTTGTTGTTAACATAACTTATAATCATAAATGCTTGACGAGATTTACAAGTATTAGCATTAATTGAATAAGATGACTAATGTAATCATGTTAACAATATATAATCTGATTGGAACCTCCTTTGTGTGTGGTTTCCAATTCAATAATAAGAGTTTATACTATACTTGTTTGATATACCATTAGTGGAACCTCTAACCTTGACATTTGTTATTATTATTGTTTAATCCTTACATTAATATTTCATCTCTAAGTTCTCATCATCATCATCTTCTTCTTCTTCTCTTTCTTTATTATTATTATTATTATTATTATTATTATTATTAGTACTATTATTATTATTATTATTATTATTATTATTACTATTACTATTATTACTATTGTTGTTGTTGTTATTGTTATTGTTGTTTTATAATTGTTCTTTATAATTTGTACAATTAACCTCCCTGTGGTTCGACCCCGGTCTTGCCGGGTTATTTATTACTTCGACACTCCTGCACTTGGGAGAAGACATCAACCTTTTAGTCGTGTCAATAACACTTGGTACAACAAATTCTTTACACTTTCATAGTTCATACTGTATGGTATAACCGACACCTGAGCTATGAAAGGAACTTGATTTGTTGTTAACATAAGTTATAATCATGAATGCTTGACGAGATTTACAAGTATTAGCATTAATTGAATAAGATGACTAATGTAATCATGTTAACAATATATAATCTGATTGGAACCTCCTTTGTGTGTGGTTTCCAATTCAATAATAAGAGTTTATAATATACTTGTTCGACATACCATTAGTGGAATCTCTAACCTTGACATTTGTTATTATCATTGTTTAATCCTTTCATTAATATTCTATCTCCAAGTTTTCATCATCTTTTTCTTTTTCTTTTTCTTTATTATTATTAGTACTACTACTACTACTACTCCTACTATTATTATAGTTGTTGTTGTTATTGTTGTTGTTATTATTATTTTGTTGTTGTTGTTATATTATTGTTGTTTATAATTTGTACAATTAACCTCCCTGCGGTTCGACCCCGGTCTTGCCGGGTTATTTATTACTTCGACACTCCTGCACTTGGGAGCAGACATCAATCTTTTAGTCGTGTCAAAATACTTGGCACTTTCATAGCCTTCTATATGGTATAATCGACACTTATGCTATGAAAGGAATTTATTTGTTGTTAATATAAGTTATCACAATGAATACCTAACCATATTTACAAGTGTTAACATTACTCAAATAAGATAATTAATATAATCATGTTAATAATTTACAATCCGATTGGAACCTCCTTTGTTTGTGGTTTCCAGTTAAGTAATAAAAAGAGTTTATACTATATATATTTGAAATATCATTAGTGGATCCTCTAACCTTGATAATTGTTTTTATCCTTGTTTAATCCTTGCATCAATATCACATCTCAAATGTTCTTTTTAACTCATTTTCCTTTATTGTTTATAATTTTATATAGTTCACTTCCCTGTGATTCGACCTTCGTCTTGCCGGGTTATTTATTACTTTGACACTCCTACACTTGAGATAAGACATCAATCTTTTGATCGTGTCAAGTTTTTGACACCGTTGTCGGGGAGCTAAGTTACTGTATAAATTATTTTTTTCTTTTCACTTTTATTATTCTTCTAATTCTTGTTCTTTTTTTTTTCTTTTTCTTTTGCACTTGCACGAGAGTTTGGTCATGTAAGTTAAGTAGTGGATTTTCTAGGAAATCCCCCTCATTTTCAAAAAACATGGCTAAAGATAAATAGTCACTCATAATGAGAATAATCAAGTTAGAACACTTGAAACACATGAATCTAACTAAAACAAGTGTACCCTTATAAATAGTTTTCCCATATGATGTATCTCACTTTAATTTTAAGCCATAAATTATTTAACTTTTACTTTCTGTTCATGGCTTAGATCTAGAAAATCCATACTTGCAAAATAGAGAATTTGAAGAAGTTTGTAACATTATAATAACTCAAATTATAGCATGAAAAACATCAAATTAAAGCTTTTTTCTTTTTATTTAAAAGATAAGCTAAAACATAGCTACAAAATTTGAGACCAAAATCTATTCATGCTAGGAGAAACATTTACCAGTGTTGGGATAACTATTAAAACTTGCTTAATACTTGTGCTCATAATAGTTTTGAAACATGAAGATTAGTTTTAAATTTTTATGAAGGGTTAACACTTAAAGATAGGCAAATGGTGAAATTGATATGCAATGAAACTTTGAGGATAAAGACCTTGATGAAGCAATGAAATAATACATGAACTTGTTAGTTAAAAATGCTCAAAATTAGGACACTACAGGTACTTATGAGGCACCGAGTAAAACTCAACCTTATTCATCTAATGGAGGTATATACAACCTTAGGGAAGATCATGACCTCCAAAGGTAAATTTCCATCTTTAGCTAGAAAAGTCCAGGCACTAGATTTGAAAAGGAGTGGTCAATTGAAATTTATTCAAGAAATTCTATGTCAAATTTGTGAAACTAATGATCACTCAACCAATGAGCGTCCAACTTTATCTTCTTTCAAGGTATGTCTCCATCAACAAGTTAGTGCTTTATATAGTTTCCAAAGGTTAAATTAGAATCCATACTCACAAATGTATAACCCTATTTGGAGAAATCATTCAAATTTCAGTTGGAGGAGTGGTAACAATAATGCACAAACTTCACAGCCACTATTTCAAGCATACCATAATTTTTAAAATTCTCATGGATATGCAACTCCTTATGCTCGCTCTCCTATAAGAAATCTTGAGCAAACATTGCATGTATTTATTGAAAAGCAATAGACAATCAACACTCAAAATGCTCAAACTATGGCAGATTTGAAAGATACTCTTGCAAAGTTCACATGTGTTCTTAGTTTTCAGGAGTAAGGTAAATTTCTATCTCAACCTTAGTAAAATCCCAAAGGGAAATACAATTCAAGTGTAAGTAACTTTAGAAGCCAACACATGAATCTCCGTAGTGGTAAAATTATTGAAAAATCTATTCTTGAACCTTATAGGAAAAATGACGAGTTAATCTTTAAGGGTAAGGAAAGGGTTGAAACTGAACATTGTAAAGAAAAGACTGATTCCCCACTAATACTTCCATTTCCTCAGGCCATGATCAAACTAAGGAAAATCAATCATAATTCTAAAATCTTTCAAACTTTCAAGTAGGTAAGGATTAATATTACTTTGTTAGATGTTATTAAACAGGTACTTTCTTATGCTAAATTTTTGAGAGAATTGTGCATCATAAAGAGAAAACTGAATGTGAAAAAGAAAGTATTTTTAGCTGAACAAGTAATTATCATTCTTCACAACAACAATACTTTGAAAATAAAGATCATGGTTGTCCTATAATTTCATGTTATATTAGAGAACATAAAATTAAAAGAGCTTTACTTGATCATGAAGCTAGTTTGAATTTACTTTCATATTCAGTTTTTCAAATTCTTAATCTAGGTGAGTTAAAACAAACTTCTGTAACTTTGTTACTTGCTCATAGATCTATATAAGTGCATAGAGTAATAGTTGAAGATATATTAGTACAAGTTGATAAATTCATTTATCCATGAATTTTATTAGTTGAGATACACATTCTATTGAAGTATTGTAATTCCATTCCAGTTATTTTAGGACGTCAATTTCTAACAAACTCTAATGCATTGATTAATTGTAGGAATGGAGTGATGAAGTTATCATTTGGAAACATGACCCTGGAGATGATAATGATGTACAAGAAGTAGATCTTATTGAAAAATTAATTTATGATCAATTTGAATCTACCTTGAGTAAAACTGAGTTTAATGAATCTGAAGATTTATAAATGATTTATTCTCAGGAAACAATAAAGGATAAGAAAGGCATTGATGATTAGTACTTAAAAGTGTATTTTATCAAAGTTTTATATCATCATTTTGCTCTTGAAATATCAATAACTCCTTAACTAAAGCATGTTTTATAATAACATATCTAATAATATAAGATACCTTTAATTTATAGTAAATGTTCATCTTAAATGCAGGTCTATCACATAAATGAAAGGATTGACTAATAAGTTTAAGTATTGAAATTCAAAAGACAAAGAGATGGCCAAACTTGGAAAAGAGATGTCAATGCAGTCCAAATTATAGCAGCAACAAAGAAGTCTGAATCTGTCTTGCAACCCAGACACTGTTCAATGTTCAACCCATATCTTGAGTTCTAGAAATCTAGATGACCTCAATTTTTTTTTCTAGAATGCTGAAATAATTTCCTACAACTTTCATGTGAAGGTCTAGTTCAAAAACCAATATTGATGTAACCATATTATTCAATAGTTTCACCCATATTTACCTAATTTTTTGTCCATGTTTTATATGTAAAATGCCTTGATATTCTTTATTTTATGTTTTGAAGGCACTTTTAGATGAAAAATGCAAAAAGGAGTAAATTGGAGATAATTGACAGATTTGACGTTCAGTCGATGTTTTGTGCAGAGCATGAGTTCTAGAGATTGAAATGAAGTGATTCTAGTGGCTCTAAAAAGCTAACATCCATACCTTTCTAGAAATGTAATGCAAGAAAAATAAAAAGAGGAAGATCATGGAAATCACATCCTTCAAAGTAAAATCTCGCATTCTACCACTATTGACCTTTGTCTATTGAAAATTCCATATCTGGAGCTATAGAGGTCCAATTGATGCAAACTCAATTGTGTTGGATTCTTGACTCAAAGGTCTAGAAACACTCGAACTTTTAGCCAAACATGATGTCCGATGAGGGAGATATGAGTTTTGAAAGATGACAACTGAATTCTGCCAGCAAACTAGTTTTGTGAAGAAATGAATCCAAATTACATCCCGAAGCTTCTAAACCATCATCCAAGTTGTAATTTCAGAAATTTAGCCCCTTTAGTAAATCAATCTAAAAGGTCAAGGAAGGTATCTACCAACCTCAAACCACCAAACACAAACCAGCTGCAAGTTGGAATGTTGCCATTGTCAAAGAAGAAGGCTACAATGGTGGGTTGTTGGTTGTAACTACCAATGTCAAAGTTTGGCAAGTTTGGCAGCCACCATTATTGATAAAGGAGGAAGAGAAGATGTCATTGAAGCCTATATATAGATACTAAGAGAGCCAAGAGAAGTCGATCAAGCAACAATGTTTTCAAGTCTCTCTCAACCTAGTCAAATGGCAGATAATAGTACTCGTGACTCTTAACTTGGTTCTTTTAGTTTCCTATGATAACTGATATTTATGCACATATTTATTCAATTCTTTGTTCCTTCTCTTTTCTTTGCATCTCTTTTCCATTTCTCATATAAAAAATTAGACACCATTCTTGAAAAATCAAGAAAGTATTTTCCTACTCTGCCTCAGAATGCGATTACAAAAATTTACTATACTAAGTGTGAAAGATTGAGGTTGCTAACAAACCATAAAATTCCTGAAGATATTCGTTGGCTAATTGAAGCAAATATCTGATTATTAGGTGAGTTCTTCAATTATTTTATTTCATACATGCTTGGGATAGGTAAAAACACTTTTGTAAAGAAACATCATGCAAAACGACTAAAAGTCTGTCATAGATGTGCCTGATAGACTTATAATGCACAATGTCATTCTTTAGGAATGATATTTATAAACCATGAAGATAAAATACTTAAGATGCATCCTAGTGGAAAAGTGCATTGTGGAATTCATGATTTATAACTCCATTTTCATAAAGAACATGATCAACTTAGTTTTGAAAATCTAGGTAAAAAAAGCTGGTTTTTTAGTTTTTAAGAAAACTGGATGGGAAGCTTATCCCTGACCTATAAAGAGCATTTAAGTCATTCTTAGACGTAAACCCAAAGGAAGATATGAGCCACAAATACAACTATTTGTACATACACATGTTTTAATAAAAAATAATAAGAGAGAGTGTGACTCCAATTGACTTACATATAAGTGGCATGATTGCTTTTTTAATTTCTCATTTATAAAATCTTCTTTTCCTTCCCTTCTTTTTTATCAACCCATACAGATATAAAAGTGTGTAAAAATGATGGGTTCCTTAAGTCATCAAATAAAAAATATTTGTGTCTTTGGTGAATCCAGTCTTGGGAAAGAAAAAGAGATTTCAAAGTAAGCAAATCATTTTGGTCGGGTACTAGCTGAGAGAAAGATTCATTTAGTATATGGGGGACATAATATTGGGTTAATAGGGAATGCATCAACAACTGTATTTTTAGAAGGTAGTCAAGTTTTGCATATTGTTTCAAAAGCTTTAGCCAAGTGGATATCATCGAAAAAATAGTTGGAGATGAATTACAAATCTCCACAATGCCTAAATGATTAGTACTTAAAAGTGTATTTTTATCATGATTTTATATCATCATTTTGCACTTGAAGTATCAATAACTCCTTAACTAAAATATGTTTTATAATAATGTATCTAATAATATAAGATACCTATAATTTGTGGTAAATGTCTATTTTTAATGCAGGCCTATCACATAAATGAAAGGATTGATTGATGACTTGAAGAACTTAAATTGCAAAGGCAAAGAGATGGCCAAACTTAGAGAAGAGATGTCGGTGCAATCCAAACCGGAACACTGTTTGGTAATTGGGTCATATCTAGAGCTACAAATCTCAGATTTAGGTCCAATTTATATGGATGGAAAGGTAAGACATAGGCCTACAACTTTCATATGGAGCCCAAGATCTAAAAAGGCCATTATCAAGTCCAAATTGTAGCAACAACAAAGAAGCCCGAATCTGTCTTCCAGCCCGAGCACTGTTCGGTATTTTGGCCATATCTGGAGTTCTAGAAGTCCAAATGAGCTGAATTTTTTACACAAGAAAGCTGAGACAATTGCCTACAACTTTCATGTTTGCACCTGGCTCCAGTTTTGACGTTATCAATGACATTTTAGGCAGACAAGAGAAGATAAGGATTGTCACCAAGTCAAAAGTTGGCCACCCACTTATCAATTAGTCATCAAATCAATAGTTCCCAATTTTGGCCTATAAAAGGAGGCATTTGCCATGCATTTAGGCATCTTGGTTTCCAGATCAAGATCATGCTCTTCCTTTCTCTCTTTGTATTTTTTGTAATGTTTATGCTTTGCTTTCATTAATAGTAAGTTTATGCCTTTCATTTCCTTTCCTTTACTTAGTTAACTTTTATGATCTTATTTTGTTTATCTATTTTTCTTTCTTTCATTATGTCTAGTTAAGTTAATTATGTCAAGGTGAAAAGGTTACACTAATGGTGTGAGAATAAGTATAATGTAAACTTAATATGGACTTTAATGTTTGATACTAACATGTTTTATATTTGTTATCTTGTTCACTCTTTAATACTTTGCTTGTTAAATGACTAATCTTGATTTATGTTGTATAACACTTGGTACAACAAATGCTTGGCACTTTCATAGCCCATAATGTATGGTATAACCGACACCTGAGCTATGAAAGGAACTTGATTTGTTGTTAACATAAGTTATAATCATGAATGCTTGACGAGATTTACAAGTATTAGCATTAATTGAATAAGATGACTAATGTAATCATGTTAACAATATATAATCTGATTGGAACCTCCTTTGTGTGTGGTTTCCAATTCAATAATAAGAGTTTATATTATACTTGTTTGATATACCATTAGTGGAACCTCTAACCTTGACATTTGTTATTATTATTGTTTAATCCTTACTTTAATATTTCATCTCTAAGTTCTCATCATCATCATCTTCTTCTTCTTCTCTTTCTTTATTAGTATTATTAGTACTACTACTACTACTACTACTACTACTACTATTATTATTATTATTATTATTATTACTATTGTTGTTGTTGTTATTGTTGTTTTATAATTGTTGTTTATAATTTGTACAATTAACCTCCCTGTGGTTCGACCCCGGTCTTGCCGGGTTATTTATTACTTCGACACTCCTGCACTTGGGAGAAGACATCAATCTTTTAGTCGTGTCAAGTTTTTGGCGCCGTTGCCGGGGAGGTAAGTTTTTGTATAAATTATAATATTTATTTTATTTTCTCTTTTCACTTTTCTTGTATATAACTTTGTTTCTTTTCTCTTGTTTCTTCTTCTTTTATTTTCTTCTTCCTTTTATTTTATTCCTGCACGTGCATGAGAGTGTGGTCACGTACATCAAGTGGTAGACTTTGTAGGGTATCCTCATCATTTTCAGAAAATATGGCCGAAGAAGATAATCAATCACTTCATAATGAGAATAATGAGAATAACCGTGTTAGAACACTTAGAGACCACTTGAATCCCACAAGAACAAGTGCACCATCATGCATAGTTTTTCCTCCCGATGCATCTCATTTTAATTTTAAACCAGGTATTATTCAACTTTTACCATCTTTTCATGGCTTAGAATTGGAAAATCCATACTTGCATTTAAGGGAATTTGAGGAGGTGTGCAACACATATAATAATTTAAATTGTAGCATGAACACCATCAGATTAAAGCTTTTTCCTTTTTCATTAAAAGATAAAGCTAAAACATGGTTACAAAATTTGAGACAAGGATCCATTCGTGCTTGGGATGAAATGCAACAACAATTTTTAAAGAAGTTTTTCCCATCTCATAGAATAAACTCTTTCAAAAGACAAATCACCACTTTCACTCAAAAACCAGGAGAAACATTTTATAAATGTTGGGATAGGTATCGAGACTTGCTTAGTACTTGCCCTCATCATGGTTTTGAA
Source organism: Populus pruinosa (assembly GCA_026413675.1). Classification (NCBI taxonomy): domain Eukaryota; kingdom Viridiplantae; phylum Streptophyta; class Magnoliopsida; order Malpighiales; family Salicaceae; genus Populus; species Populus pruinosa. The sequence continues at coordinate 10,137,028 of CM048602.1, forward strand.
ACATGGAGATTGGTTTCACATTTCTATGAAGGGTTAACACCTAAAGATAGGCAAATGGTTGAATTGATGTGCAATGGAACTTTTGAAGATAAAGACCCTGATGAAGCAATGGAGTACTTAGACTTGTTAGCTGAAAATGCTCAAAATTGGGACACCGCGGGTACATATGAGGCACCGAGTAAAACTCAACCTCATACATCTAGTGGAGGTATGTACAACCTTAGGGAAGATCATGACCTACAAGCCAAGTTTGCATCTTTAGCTAAAAAAGTCGAGGCACTAGAATTGAAAAAGAGTGGTCAATTAAAATCTGTTGAAAACATTGTGTGTCAAATTTGTGAAACAAATGAACACTTAACCAACGATTGTCCAACCTTGCCTTCTTTTAAGGAATGTCTCCATGAACAAGCCCATGCTTTAAACAGTTTCCAAAGGGCCAACTACAACCCATACTCCCAAACATACAACCCTGGTTGGAGAAATCACCCAAATTTCAATTGGAAGAGTGAGAACAACAATGCACAAACTTCACAACCACCGTTTCAAGCACACCACAATTTCCAAAATTCTCATGGATATGCACCTCCTTATGCTCCACCTCCTAGAAGAAATCTTGAGGAAACATTGCATGCATTCATTGAAAAGCAAGAGACAATCAATACTCAACTTGCTCAAAACATGACAGATTTTAAAGATACTCTTGCTAAATTAACATCTGCTCTTAGTTTCCAAAAGAAAGGTAAGTTTCCATCTCAAACACAACAAAATCCCAAGGGGCAATACAATGCAAATGCAAGTAGTTCCGGAAGCCAACACATGGATCAAGTCAAATCAGTCACTACTCTGCGCAGTGGTAAGGTTATTGAAAAACCCTCTCTTGAACCTTATGAGAAAGATGATGAGTCAATCTCTGAGGGTAAGGAAGGGGATGAATCTGAAAATTGCAAAGAAACGACTGATTCACCGCCAGCACTTCCATTTCCTCAAGCCATGACCAAACAAAGAAAAGTCAATCACAATTCTGAAATTTATGAAATTTTCAAACAGGTAAGGATCAATATACCTTTGCTGGATGCTATTAAACAGGTTCCTTCCTATGCTAAATTTTTGAAAGATCTATGCACTGTGAAGAGGAAACTGAATGTGAAAAAGAAAGCCTTTCTAGCCGAACAAGTAAGTGCTATTCTTCAGAACAATAATGCTTTGAAATATAAAGACCCTGGTTGTCCTACAATTTCTTGCTTTATTGGAGAGCATAAAATTGAAAGAGCCTTACTTGATCTTGGTGCTAGTGTGAATTTACTTCCATATTCAGTTTTTCAAAGTCTCAATCTAGGTGAGTTAAAACCAACTTCTATATCTCTTTTACTTGCCGATAGATCTGTAAAAGTGCCTAGAGGAATAATTGAGGATGTGTTAGTACAAGTCGACAAATTCATTTATCCTGTGGATTTTATTGTCTTGGACACAGAACCTGTTGAAGCATGTAATTCATTTCCTGTTATTTTAGGACGTCCATTTCTTGCAACTTCTAACGCATTGATTAATTGTAGGAATGGACTGATGAAGCTATCATTTGGAAACATGACATTGGAGATGAATATTTTCAACATTTGCAAGCAACCTGGAGATGATAATGATTCACAAGAAGTAGATCATATTGATGAATTAGTTTATGATCAACTTGAATCTACTTTAAGTAAAAATGAATCGGATGAAACTAAAGATTTGCAAATGATTTATTCTGAGGAAGAAATCATGGATGAAACAAGCACCGAAAATGTTGATGCGAATCTTTTATCAATAGTGACAACAGATTCGACATCTGACATCACACCAATCGATGATTACTTTCCTAACGAATCCTTACTTTCTCTTAGTCCAATGCCTTGGTATGATAAAAATATCAATTTTCTTGCTTTAGGAGATTTGCCAGCTGATTGGAGTACCCAAGATAAAGAAAAGTTTTTGAACGAAGTGAAGAATTTTTCTTGTGATGACCCTACCTTATTCAAATATTGTCCTGATCAAATATTTCAAAGATTCATTCCCGACAATGAGGTAAGTAGTGTCATTAAACTTTGTCATTCTGAAGCATGTGGAAGTTATTTCTCGTCAAAAAAGACAATTGCAAAAATCTTTCAAAATGGATTTTATTGGCTCACCATGTTCAAGGACACACATGCATTCTGCAAAACTTGTGAAAATTGTCAAAAGATTGATACTGGTCAAAAAGTTTTGTTGTATAATTCTCAACTCTATGCATTCCCTAAAGAGCTAAGATCAAGATGGAGCAATCCTTATGGGGCCTCTGATATTGAGAATTCAATGAATGACAATGATTTTAAGGAAAATGGACATCGTTTGAAAACTTACTTTGATAATTTTCCTAGTAAAAATGAATCAACTGGTTGGAATGATCTTGTAGATAAAGGTTGATTTTTTTTTTCTCACATTGTTTTTGTGTTTCTTTTTGAGTGATTTTTGCTAGTTTCTTTCACCCCGGTCAAATGGCGGATAACGGTACTCCGTGACTTAAGTCGGTTCTTTCAGTTTCCCATAATTACTGATATCTGTGTATATATCTATGCAATTCTTTGAATCTCTCTTCCAATTCTCATTTGAAAATGGACACTAATCTTGAAAAATTGAAAAAGTATTTTCCCGCTCTGCCTCAGAATGCGATTACAAAAATTTACCGTGCTAGATGTGCAAGATTGAGATTGTTAATGAATCATGGAATTCCTGAAGATATTCGCTGGTTGATTGAAGCAAAGGTCCGATTATCAGGTGAGTCCTCTAACTTCATTTCACACATGCCTGGAACAGGTAATAGCACTTTTGCAAAGAAGCGTCGTGCAAAACGACTGGATGTCTGTCATCGATGTGCTAGATGGACTTGTAATACACAATGTCGTTCTTTAGGAATGGTATCTATAAACCGTGAAGATAAAATACAATTCATTAAGGATGGCCTGAGTAAGGAGTCTTTAGATAATCTTCTATTGACTCTTGAGACGCATCCTAGTGGAGATGTGCATCGTGCAATTTATGATTTATGGCCACTATTTCATAAAGAACATGATCGACTTAGTCTTGGGAATCTGACTAAAAAAGACCCTGTTTGCCAGTTTTTAAGAAAACTGGATGGGAAGCCTATCCCCGACCCATTGAGGGCGTTTAAGCTGTTCTTGGACGTAAAACCAAGGGAAGATGTGAGCCACAATCACAACTGCGATTTGAGTCTTAGCTTGTAAAAATTTGTGTCTTTTCTTTTTATTAATAGCATAATATTTGTGTTTTGTCATTTGTTATTTTTGTTTCAGTGTATTTCAGGTTTGTCAGTGTTTGTTATTTCAGGTGATATCTTCTATACTCTATCTTTCTACCTTAGAACATTGAGGACAATGTCTCGTTTTGGTTGGGGGGAGAGGGTAGTAGTTGATAAAAAAAAAAAAAATTGTTTTTCATTTCATAAAGCATATGCATAATTGTTGTTACTAGGATGGCAGAGTAAAGGAGTTCTTTTGTTAAAGTGACTCTTGAGACGCATCTTAGTAACCATTCTTAACAAGGTCTATTATAATACTTCCTGAAATATTCAGGTTTACAAACTCTCGTATTGTTACCGTTTAATTCTGCTCATATACTTATTTAACATGTATTCTTAAACCTTAATTTACACACACACTTTAACATATGATTGTGGGTTGCATATTGGATTATTACATTATTTATGTTCTTTTGTTAAAGGTAACAACTAAGGGAAAGGGATTGTATATAATTAAAAAAAAAACATGAAAAAAAAAGAAAAAAAAATAATAAAAAATGATGATAATAAAAATGTAGATAAGTTTGATTTCGTAGCCTCCCTAACCTAAGCAATTAAGCCCGAAGGGGTGTTTTAACACCTAATACCCTAAAGTCAACTGACTTGGGAGCTATTGGCCCAACGCTTGTTACATGGGTTGAGGAGAAAAGCTTAAGGGAATCAAACATTGCACTATCTACATATCAGTATCTGCGACCCGAGTTACTAAGCTCGTAGGGGTGTCTTAACACCTAATGCCCTAAGACCAACTGGTCTGGGATTCATTAGCTGAAAGCTCGTTACATGGGTTAAAGATGCATGATGTTTTTAAAGTATATGTATATAGAGTTAAAAAAAAAAAAAGACAAAAAGACAAAAATAGTAATCCCAACCCAAGGAAGTTAACCTTAAACATTAGAACAAAAATTTTGTTTTCTTCCAAGAAAAGCCCCATAATTATGTGTTGATACATTAAGCACAAAAAAAAGGTTTATTAATATCTTGTTAAGTGGTATTGAGCAGATATATAAATTTAATGAGAGTTTGTTTATCTGCATAGATTAATGGAAGTTAAATGATGAATACCTTGCTTTGTGAAATTTGCAAATTGTTTTAACGCTTTAATTACTAGGGACTAGTAATAAGCTGGTTGGGGGGTGTGATTAGTACTTAAAAGTGTATTTTTATCATGATTTTATATCATCATTTTGCACTTGAAGTATCAATAACTCCTTAACTAAAATATGTTTTATAATAATGTATCTAATAATATAAGATACCTATAATTTGTGGTAAATGTCTATTTTTAATGCAGGCCTATCACATAAATGAAAGGATTGATTGATGACTTGAAGAACTTAAATTGCAAAGGCAAAGAGATGGCCAAACTTAGAGAAGAGATGTCGGTGCAATCCAAACCGGAACACTGTTTGGTAATTGGGTCATATCTAGAGCTACAAATCTCAGATTTAGGTCCAATTTATATGGATGGAAAGGTAAGACATAGGCCTACAACTTTCATATGGAGCCCAAGATCTAAAAAGGCCATTATCAAGTCCAAATTGTAGCAACAACAAAGAAGCCCGAATCTGTCTTCCAGCCCGAGCACTGTTCGGTATTTTGGCCATATCTGGAGTTCTAGAAGTCCAAATGAGCTGAATTTTTTACACAAGAAAGCTGAGACAATTGCCTACAACTTTCATGTTTGCACCTGGCTCCAGTTTTGACGTTATCAATGACATTTTAGGCAGACAAGAGAAGATAAGGATTGTCACCAAGTCAAAAGTTGGCCACCCACTTATCAATTAGTCATCAAATCAATAGTTCCCAATTTTGGCCTATAAAAGGAGGCATTTGCCATGCATTTAGGCATCTTGGTTTCCAGATCAAGATCATGCTCTTCCTTTCTCTCTTTGTATTTTTTGTAATGTTTATGCTTTGCTTTCATTAATAGTAAGTTTATGCCTTTCATTTCCTTTCCTTTACTTAGTTAACTTTTATGATCTTATTTTGTTTATCTATTTTTCTTTCTTTCATTATGTCTAGCTAAGTTAATTATGTCAAGGTGAAAAGGTTACACTAATGGTGTGAGAATAAGTATAATGTAAACTTAATATGGACTTTAATGTTTGATACTAACATGTTTTATATTTGTTATCTTGTTCACTCTTTAATACTTTGCTTGTTAAATGACTAATCTTGATTTATGTTGTATAACACTTGGTACAACAAATGCTTGGCACTTTCATAGCCCATAATGTATGGTATAACCGACACCTGAGCTATGAAAGGAACTTGATTTGTTGTTAACATAAGTTATAATCATGAATGCTTGACGAGATTTACAAGTATTAGCATTAATTGAATAAGATGACTAATGTAATCATGTTAACAATATATAATCTGATTGGAACCTCCTTTGTGTGTGGTTTCCAATTCAATAATAAGAGTTTATATTATACTTGTTTGATATACCATTAGTGGAACCTCTAACCTTGACATTTGTTATTATTATTGTTTAATCCTTACTTTAATATTTCATCTCTAAGTTCTCATCATCATCATCTTCTTCTTCTTCTCTTTCTTTATTAGTATTATTAGTACTACTACTACTACTACTACTACTACTACTATTATTATTATTATTATTATTATTACTATTGTTGTTGTTGTTATTGTTGTTTTATAATTGTTGTTTATAATTTGTACAATTAACCTCCCTGTGGTTCGACCCCGGTCTTGCCGGGTTATTTATTACTTCGACACTCCTGCACTTGGGAGAAGACATCAATCTTTTAGTCGTGTCACTAAACAAATGAATGTAATGTTTGATCATGTTGGCACCTTCATTATCTTACTAGGTGGTCTGTGAACATTGAAAGAGATCTTTCATATTTTGTTTTTTTCCCAACTTCATATTCATCATAAACCTATAAGTTTGTTAAATATTATTGGTTTTTATGATAATTTGTTGTCTTTTCTTGATCATGCTATGGAACAGAATTTTCTATCATCTTCGGCTTGACAAATCATAATATTTGCTGCTACTGCTTAACAACTGCTTGATCAACTATAATCTTTCATCTTTGTAATTAATTCCTTCATGAGTAGAATAGATTGTTCAAACAAGAAAAGTCATAAAAATCTTAGATAGGATTTGAGCCTTAGTTTGCAAGAACTTATGTCTTTTGGTTTTATTAATAGCATAATATTTTTTGTTTTGTTATTTCTTTAGTGTGTTTCATGTTTGTCAATAGTTGCTGCTTCAGGTGATATCTTCTATACTCTACATTTCCATTTTAGAACATTAAGGACAATGTTTCATTTTGGTTGGGGGGTGTAGTCGTATGTTAAAAAAATTAACTTTTTGTTGATATTAAAACTATTTGATAAAACTGTTATTGTTATGTTGATAGAGTCTTAGTAAATATTCTTATCAAGATCTATCATAATACTTCTTAAAATATTTAAGTTTACAACTCTCATATTGTTGTCATTTGATTCTGCTAATATACTCATTTAACAAGTATTTTTAAACCTTTATTTTTACACACACACTTTAACATATGATTATGAGTTACACATTCAATTATTATATTATTTATGTTCTTTCATTAAAGGTAACAACTAAGGGAAAGAGATAATATATAATTTGAAGAAAAAAACAAATTGATAATATTGATGATAATAAAAACATAAATACATTTTGTTTCGTAGCCTACTAAACCTAAGCAATTAAATCCGAAGAGGTATTTTAACACCTAATACCCTCAATCCAACTTATTTGGAAGCTATTGACCCAGTGCTTGTTACATAGGTTAAGGAAAAAGGCTTAAGGGAATCAAACATTATACTATCTACGTATGAGTATCTATAACTCGAGTTACTAAGTTCGTAGGAATGTCTCAACACCTAATGTCCTAAGACCAACTAGTCTGGGAGTAATTAGCCTAAAGCTCGTTGTATGAGTTAAATATGTATTATTTTAAGTTTTATGTATATATATTTTTTTAAAAAAAAAGATAAAAAAAAGAGATAATAATCACAACCCAAGGAAATTAAACCTTAGAACAACATTAGCATAAAAGGTGTTTTCATCCAAGCAAAGCCTTATAACTATGTGTTAATATATTGAGCATAAAATGAAGTTTTATTAATATCTTATTTAAAAAGTATAAAGCATATATATAAATTTAATGAGTGTTTGTTTATTACGATAGATTAATGGAAGTTGAATGATGAATGTCTTGCTTTTGAATGTTGCAAATTGTTTTAACACTTTGATTACAAGAGACTAGTAATAAGTTGGTTGAGGGGTATCATAGGTACTTAAAAGTGCATTTTTATTAAGATTTTATATCATCATATTGCACTTAAAGTATCATTAAATTCTCTAACTTGAGCTTGTTTTATAATAATAAGTCTGATTACATAAGATATCTTTAATTTATGGTAAATGTTTATTTTTTGAATGTAAGCATATCTCATAATTTAAAAAATTGATTAACATGATTAATTATTGAAATTGAGAAGAGAAAGAGAGGGTTAAGCTTAAATAAAAGATATTGGTTCAATTCAAACTAGAATATCATTTGGCTTTTGGATCATAATTGGAGCTATATAATATGGATTTAGGTCTAGTTTATATAGATGGAAAGCTAAGACATAGGCCTAAAACTTTAATGGAGAGTCCAAGATTGAAAATAGTTGTTTTCAAGTTCAAATTGCAGTAATAAAAGAGAAGTTGGAATATATCTTACAATCCAGACATTGTTCAATGTTTAACTTTCATGAAGACTATCTATTTAAATTCTGATGTTAGCAATGATATTTTGTTTAGACAAAAAGATAATGGTTGTCACTAAGTCAAGAGGTGGCCACCCACTCAATAATTAGTCATCAAATCAATAGTTTTCAATTTTAGCTTATAAAAGAAAGCATTTGCCATACATTTAGATATCCTGGTATTCAAATCAAGATCACTCCTTTTACTTTCTTTATATTTTCTAATGGTCAAGTGTTATTTTATATTATATTAATCTCTTATTTATGATATTCATTTCCTTTATTATACTTAGTTAACTTATATCATGTTTATGTTCTGATATTGTTTACTTATTTTTTTCTTCTTCATGATGTTTAACTAAGTTAATTTTGTTAAGGTAAAAAAGATACACTAATGGTGTAAGAATAAGTATAATATAAAGAGTTTATATTATACTCATTTGAAATGCTATTAGTAGATCCTCTAACCTTGATAATTGTTTTATCTTTGTTTAATCCTTATATCAATATCACATCTCAAAAGTTCTCTTTAACTCCTTTTCATTTGTTGTTTATAATTTTATATACTTCACCTGCCTATGGTTTGACCCCAATCTTGCTAGGTTATTTATTACTTCGATACATCTGCATTTGAGATAAGACATCAATCTTTTAATCATGTAAATTTAGATCGAGCCTAGGCTTAGGTTGAGTTTTTTGTTTATTACAAAATAGGTTTTAAAACTACAACAAAATTATTTTTTTTACTACCAACCTATTTTGGACTTGAGTTTAAGTTTATAATTATTTGGCATATAAACATATTTTTTACCGATCCATTAGTTTGTGTAGCCTATAAATAAAGAGTTTGAACAACTTTTTCAAACTAGATATTTTTTATTCAAACAAAAAATATCATACTTAAAGCCAAGAATATTAGTTTTAATTCTTATTTATGGAAAGTAATTAACTCTAATGATAGTAGAAATTAATTCTCATATTATCATAATTAATTTTTTTATATCAATAATAGTTCTAAAATCCTCTATAAAATGAGGTTAAAAAAAGTGTTTCTACACAGATTTTTTATAGATATTTTAAACTCTTTTTTAGTTTTTTTTCCTCTTAATTTTTTCTCTTTTATTTTCTCTTATTTTTCTTCTATTCTAGAGTTTAAATTTAGTCCTTGTAAAGAGATATTTGAGTCAAATGTTTTTAATTTCATGGATCTTGTTTAGAAATGCATCTAAACAAGTTGTTATTGTAATTTTAAGAAGCTCATTGAAATGAGTTATTTTGCTAAAATAAGAGCTTTAAAGTCATAAAAATAAAGGATTGATCATTAATAACAACAAATTCTCATCGTGACTCCATATTAAATACTTCAACAAGTACCTTATTTTTTTTAATTGAGGTTTAATATATCATATGCTTGGCATACTAGAATCTTTATATGACATTTAGTTGTGCTTGTAAATTTTCCTTGATATATAAAGTAACATGCTTATAAATTAAACTTATATAAACTTAGTCTATACTTGAATAAATAGTTTGATTAGTATGCACTTGTAATAATAAACTGAAGAATCAATTCTCACTAGTCTAATTTTGAGATAATATTTCATTCTCTTGCACCCCATATTATTAATGATTAAAAAAACTAAAACCTTTGCTATTAACTCTAATAATGTTTTCTTCTTTAGTCCTTTTTTTTTCTTTTTTTTTCTTTGGTCCAAAATCTCTTCTTATTTGTTTTCTTGATTTTCTTTGAAAATTGACAAGTTGTAACTCTTGACTTCTAACCCTATTTTTCTCATTAGATGATATATTTTGAGAAAGTAAAAAACATAAGAATTGTAGATCCCCTTCATATGTTTCCCTTTAAACCAATATCAACTAATTTAGATATATTTAAAGAAATTTATACTTGATTTGTCAATATATATTTATGAAATTTCTATAAGGAAATTTCCTATTTTACACTAGTAGGTCATTTATCATGGTGGGTTGATCTATATCATCCCCTCTCCTTAATAAGATTCAACTTTAAATCATCATCTACATCCAACAAAGAGAGATTAGAAATATTAAAAGTACTATTAACACCATACTTACACGGTAGATCCACTTTCTAGGCATTGTTATTGTCATTGATTATTTCAAGGATTTATAATTGACCATCTCCTTGAGGCTATAATTTTGATTTTTTATGGGTAAGAAACATCTCCTTTCGTATATGTAACTAAACCCAATCACCTAGTTGGAAAACAACTTGTTTATGCTTTTTATTTTCCTTGGATGCATATTGGTCATTCTTCTTCTTTATATGTTGTTGATTAGTATTTAAAAGTGCATTTTTATCAAGGTTCTATATAATCATTTTGCACTTGAAGTATTAATAACTCCTTAACTAAAGCATGTTTTATAATAATGTATCTAATAATATAAGATACCTTTAATTTATGGTAAATATTTATTTTAAATGCAGGCCTATCATATAAATGAAATGATTGATTGATGAATTTAAGAACTGAAATTGAAAAGACAAAAAAATGGCCAAACTTATATATGGAGTTGTAGATCTCAGATTTTGTACCAAGTGTTATACAACATACATCAAGATTAGTCATTTAACAAGCAAAGTATTAAAGAGTGAACAAGATAACAAATACAAAACATGTTAGTATCAAACATTAAAGTCCATATTGAGTTTACATTTACTTATTCTTACACCATTAGTGTAAGGTATTCATCATTCAACTTCCATTAATCTATCCCTATAAACAAACTCTCATTAAATTTATATATCTACTCAATATCTCCTAACAAGATATTAATAAACCTTTCTTTTGTGCTCAATATATCAACACATAATTATGGGGCTTTTCTTGAAAGAAAATAAAATTATTGTTCTAATGTTTAAGGTTAACTTCCTTGGGTTATGATTAATTTTTTTTTTTTAAAAAAATATACATATAACTTAAAACATCATGCATATTTAACTCATGTAACGAGCTTTAGGCTAATGACTCCCAGACCAGTTGGTCTTAGGGTATTAGCTATTGAGACACCCCTACGAGCTTAGTAACTCGGGTCACAGATACGAATATATAGATAGTGCAATGTTTGATTCCCTTAAGCTTTTTTCCTCTACCCATGTAGCAAGCATTCAGCGAATAGCTCCCAAGTCAGTTGACTTTAGGGTATTAAGTGTTAAATCACCCCTTTGAGCTTAATTTCTTAGGTTAGGGAGGCTATGAAACCAAACTTATCTTCAATTTTTTTTCTTTTTTTTCTTTTTTTTAAACTATATATTATCCCTTTCCCTTAGTTATTTCCTTTAACAAAAAAAAACATAAATAATATAATAATCCATTATGCAACCCACAATCATATGTCAAAGTGTGTGTGTGTAAATTAAGGTTTAAGAATACATGTTAAATGAGTATATGAGCAGAATTAAGTGATAGTAATGCGAGAGTTTGTAAACCTGAATATTTCAAGAAGTATTATGATAGATCTTATTAAGAATGGTTACTAAGATGCGTCTCAAGAGTCATAAAAAGATCTCCCTTACTCTGCCATCATAGTAACAATAATTTTGCACATGCTTTATGAAATAGAAAATACATTTAGTTTTTTTTTAGCTCCTACCCTCTCCCTCTAACCAAAACGAGATATTGTCCTCAATATTCTAAGGTAAAAAGATAGAGTATAGAAGATATCACCTGAAATAACGAATACTGACAAACCTGAAACACACTAAAACAAAAATAAAAAATAACAAAATATAATAATAAAATAAAAGGATAAAAAAAAAATTACAAATGAAGACTCAAATCTAATTAAGCTTTTTATGGATTTCCTTAGATGACCAATTTATGCAACTCATGGAGGGATCAATTACAGTAATGAAAGATTATAGTTGGTCAATCAATTGTTCAACAGTAGTAGTAGAGATTATGATTTGTCGTGCAGAAGATGTTAGAAATTCCTGTTCCACAGCATGATCAAGAAAAGACAACAACTTATCATAATAACCATTAACATTTAACAAACCTATGGGTTTATGGTGAATGTGTAGTTGGGCCCAAGAGGAAATATGAAAGATCTCTTCCAATGTGCCTAGATCATGTGGTAAAGCAATGAAGGCATGAGCATGGTTAAACATTGCATTCATTCGAGTCAACATTATGGGGACCTGAAGTTCCTCTCCAATTATTTTTCCAATGATGTCCCCTTGTGCTAAAGCTTCGGGGACGACCCCCAAAACTTGACTACCTCCTAAAAATGCAGCTATTGACACACCTCCCATTAACCCAAGACTACCTCCCCCATACACTAAATGAATCTTTCTCTCAGCTAGCACCTGACCAAGATGATTTGCTGATTCTAAAAACTCCTTTTCTTTTCCAGGACTAGATCCATCGAAAACACAAATATTTCTTATTTGATGACTTGAGGAACTTGCCATTTTTACTGACTTCTATATTTGATGAATGTATGGGTTGACTGGAATTGAATGGAAGGAAGAGAGGATTTTATAGATGAGAAATTAAAAGGGCAACCATACCACCTATGTGTAGGCTAGCTGGAGTTTCACACACTCTCTCTCTCTTTATTTATTTATTTTTGAAAAAAAAAAGAGCAAGTGTATGTACAAGTAGTTCTGATTGTGGCTCACATCTTCCCTTGGTTTTACATTCAAGAACAGCTAAAACACCCTCTATGGGTCAGGGATAGGCTTCCCATCTAGTTTTCTTAAAAACTAGCAAATATGGTCTTTTTTAGTTAGATTCCCAAGACTAAATTGATCATGTTCTTTATGAAAATGGGGCCATAAATCATGAATTACACAATGTGCATCCCCACTAGGATGCGTCTCAAGAGTTCATAGAAGTTCTATTCATTATGTGAACATGAATAGGTTTTCTACCTGGTCTATGAACTGCCTAGTGACCACCTCGCATGAAGGCAATATAGGGGTTTACAAACAAGGGTTAGGGTATTATATGACCGTCATTACTAAGTAAACACTCAACTCATAGTTGGATGTTTCACAAATCTGAACCCCGACTGAAAGTCATGAGGTAGACCGCAACTCCCCACTTAACTTAAAAGCTTATGTGTGCTTTCAAAAATAAATACAAGTGATGAATGTAACAATTCTAAAAATGCATGCATAAAACAAAAATAAAACAAGATAAAAATGCAAAAATTTAAACACATCAAATACACAAAGCTTAATCCAATAGTGTCAGAAACAGTACCTTTCTAATGGAGTCACCATTTTTTCGCACATCAAAAACATTCACGCGGCGTCGGCTCAGCCTGATGATTTTTCTCTCTAGTATGTTTGTTTGATTTGACCTTGTTGAATTCATTGGGAGTTGCCACCTAACATTTAATTGAGGGTTACTAGGAAACCCAATTGTACTCGTCTTATTAGAGATTCGTAGGTAAAGGACTGGTTGTGGTTAGGGAAGGTATTAGCACCCCTAACGCACCCTACTTGAGGTAAGCTGCTTCGTGGCTGTGATGTGTTAAAGAAGTTTTAAAATTTTTCTTTTCATCGGATTTTAGAAATAGAACTTCCGTATAAGTTTGTATTTCTACATCGTGATCCAATCAAAATATTAAATCCTTCTTGGTCTGTGAAGATACGTTGTTAGGTGCTCCATTTTATTTTCCCATTAAGGCCGAACCTAAACCTGTGCTCGAGAGATATCTGTCCATACACTGATAAGGGATGTATGGATTCTCGAGAAGAGAGGAGCCATAATGGTCCCCCTCGGACTACCCGGATCCCACGAGTGAATAGAAAGTTGGATCTACATTAGATCTCACCTGAATTGCCCCATCTATCTCATGAGGAGAAGTTTGGTTTCAAACCCTAGTTCGAAGAGGAGAAGTACGCCATGCTAATGTGCCTTGGATGATCCATATCTCAGGGTCAGGCGTTGATGAGCACATTGAACTATCCATGTGGATGAGAGCCCTCACAGCCCAAGCACAATGATGCAATTATTAGGGGCGCGCTCTACCACTAAACTAATAGCCCATTGTGCGGGCCTCCCGCCAGGGGCCTGCTATGCCAAAAGTGAGAGAAACCCCATCCCTCTCTTTCCTTTTTACGTCCCCATGTCGCTGCACGGGAGGGACATGGGGGCGTAAAAAAGGGGATCCTATCAACTTGTTCCAACCTAGGATAATAAGCTCATGAGCTTGGTCTTACTTCACCGTCGAGAAACGAAAGAAGACTTCCATCAACAAGTCTAACTCATACGCAACTCCTTTCTTTGTGGGTGTGAAGTAGTGTCAAACCAAAATACCCAACAAGCATTACCTCTCCCTAAAAAGGAGGTGATCTAGTCGCACCTTTCAGTACGATTACCTTGTTAAGACTTCACTCCAGTCACTAGCCCTGCCTTCGGCATCCCCCCCTTGTGGTTAAGGTAACGACTTTGGGCATGGTCAGCTCCTATAGTGTGACGGGCAGCGTGTACAAGGCTCGGGAATGAATTCACTACCGTATGGCTGACCAGCGATTACTAGCGATTCTGGCTTCATACAGGCGAGTTGCAGCCAGCAATCTGAACTGAGGATGGGTTTCTGGAGTTAGCTCACCCTCGCGGGATCGCGACCTTTTATCCTGACCATTGTAGCATGTGTGTCACCAAGGGCATAAGGGGCATGATGACTTGACGTCATCCTCACCTTCCTCTGGCTTATCACCAGTAGTTTGTTCAGGGTTCCAAACTAAACAGTGGCAACTAAACTCGAGGGTTACGCTCGTTGCGGGACTTAACCCAACACCTTACGGCACGAGCTGACGAAAGCCATGCACCACCTGTGTCTGTGTTCCCGAAGGCACCCCTCTCTTTCAAGAGGATTTGCGGCATGTCAAGCCCTGGTAAGGTTCTCCGCTTTGCATCGAATTAAACCACATACTTCACCGCTTGTGCGGGCCCCATCAATTCCTTTGAGTTTCATTCTTGAGAACATACTCCCCATCGTTTACGGTTAGGACTACTAGGGTATCTAATCACATTCACTCCCCTAGCTTTTGTCTCTTAGTGTCAGTGTCGGCCTAGTAGAGTGCTTTCACCGTTGGTGTTCTTTCCAATCTCTATGCATTTCACCACTCCACCAGAAATTCTCTCTGCCCCTACCGTACTCCAGCTTGGCAATTTCCACCGCCTACCCAGGGTTGAGCCCTGGGATTTGACGACAGACTTAAAAGGCCACCTATAGACGCTTTACACCCAATCATTTCGGATAACACTTGCATCCTCTGTATTACCGCGGCTACTGGCACAGAGTTAGCCAATGCTTATTCCCCAAGTACCATCACTATTTCTTCTCCAGGAAAAGAAGTTCACGACCTGTAGGCCTTCTACCTCCATGTGGCATTGCTCTATCAAGCTTTCGCCCATTGCGGAAAATTCCCCACTGTTGCCTCCCATAGGAGTCTGGGTTGTGTCTCAGTCCTAGTGTGGCTGATCATCCTCTCGGACTAGCTATTGATCATCGCCTTGGTAAGCTATTGCCTCACCAACTAGCTAATCAGACGCGAGCCCCTCCTTGGGTGGATTCCTCCTTTTGCTCCTCAGCCTACAGGGTATTAGCAGCTATTTCCAGTTGTTGTTTCCCTCCCAAGGGCAGGTTCTTACACTTTACTCACCCGTTCGCCACTTGAAACACCACTTCCCATCCGACTTGTATGTGTTAAGCATGCTGCCAGTGTTCATCCTAAGCTTGGATCGAACTCTTTATGAGATTCGTAGTTGCATTACTTATAACTTCCTTGTTCGTAGACAAAGCTGATTCAGAATTGTCTTTCATTTCAAGGCTTCTATCCATTTGCTTCATATTCGCTTAGAGTTCGCTCCAAGAAATATAGCCATCCCTACCCCCTCACGTCAATCCCATTAGCCTCTTATCCATTCTCATTCGATCACGGTGGAGGGTGAGCAAGTCAAAATAGAAAAACTCACATTGGGTTTAGGGATAATCAGGCTCGAACTAATGACTTCCACCACATCAAGGTGACACTCTACCGTTGAGTTATATCCCTTCCCTTGCCCCCATCGAGAAATAGAACTGACTAATCCTAAGTCAAAGGGTCAAGAAACTCAATGCCATTATTCTTGAACAACTTGGAGTCAGGCCCTCTTTTCGCACTATTACGGATACAAAAATAATGGGAAAATTAGATTCAATTGTCAACTACTCCTATCGAAAATAGGATTGACTATGAATTCGAGCCATAGCACATGGTTTCAAAAAAGCATATGATTTTCCCGATCTAAATAAAGCAGGTTTTACATGAAGAAGATTTGGCTTAGCATTCTTCTATTCGATACAGGTAGGAGAAGACCCTGACTCAGTATTCTTGAATCGATATTCTTAAAAAAAATAGAGAAATCAAAACCAAGTCAAGATTATATGGATCAACCCCTTCTTCTTGCGCCAAAGATATTACCATTCCCGAAGGAACTAGAGTTACATCCATCTATATTTTTCTTTTCAAATTCTAATATTTATTAATTATTAAGGAATTAAGGATGAGATTTATTATCAGTTTTTGCATGTCCCTAGAAATTGAGAGTAGGTGCAAGTTCTCCTAATTTATGACCCACCATATGATCTGTTATATAAATAGGTAAATGCTCCTTCCCATTATAGATAGCAATAGTATGGTCGATCATTATGGGTATAATGGTAGATGCCCGGGACCACATTACTATTAAATTTTTTCTGCCTTTGTGTTAAGTTTATTTATTTTTCTTAATAAATGATTTGCTACAAAAGGATTTTTTTTTAGTGAACATGTCATAATTAATTTGTCTTTTTTTTTTAAGATGAAGAAACAAATTCTATTTTCTCTCCTATTTACTACGGCGATGAAGAATCAAATTATCACTATATTTATTCCTTTTTTTACTTCTTCTTTCAAATGCAGGATAACCCCAAGGGGTTGCAGGTTTTTTTCTACCAATTGGGGCCCTCCCCTCACCACCCCTATGAGGATGGTCTACAGGGTTCATAACTACTCCTCTTACTACAGGACGTTTTCTACCCAAACTTTTCTGGTTCACCCCAACATTCCCTACTTGTCCGACTATTGCTGAGCAGTTTTTGGATATTAAACGAACCTCCCTAAAAGGTAATTTTAATGTGGCCGATTTCCCCTCTTTTGCAATCAGTTTCGCTACAGCACCTAAGTGTGATTTCTATGTTATGTATGGTCATGCTTAAGGGCATATCGGTTAAAGTAAATTCTTCTTTTTGATCAATCAAAACCTCTTCCCAAACTGTACAAGCTTCTTCCAAAGCATACGACTTTCTAGGTGTAGATGATGATATCTATACAGATGGATCTTATATATCGTATTATGAAGTCAAGTACTACATGAATGGGATATATAGGAATCAAAATCTGTCGAATCACTCATGTTATGCTCTTCTACATCCTAGGTCTTCTCGTTCCTTCATCTGGCTTATGTTTTTCATGTAGGATTCAGACCGAATGACTCTATGAAATTACGTCAATACTTCCATATATTAGGGGTAATATAGGAGACATCTCTATTTTTCCCTTGGGGAATCTTTAGAATTCCCACTGCTTAGCTTTCAATTCGCCTGTGACCATCAAATGAAATGTGAATAACCCGTCCTCCTCTCTTTGAAACAAGGGGCGCTTCTGAATCTGTCGGTGCTTGAAACAGTTTTGTCTTCTCTATATTACTATATCTTTAGAGTCAATAATTTTATATGAGGAATTACTGAATTCAATCACTTGCTGCCCTTACTCTTAAGTGTAAATAGATTTTAAATGACAAGAAAAAAGTAAGTCTTGGTCCAAATCCAAAAGGGGGGCGCTAGTTTTGTTTTGTTTCTAGGGGACTTAAGCGGTGGCTTCTTGTTTTTTTTTTTTTTTTGAAAAACAATGGTTTAGGTTTAGGGTTTTTTTGTGTTGGTTTGCCTCTAGTTGTAAAATTGCTCCCAAGATTTTTATTGTCAAATTGCCCCCCTTTCCTTGAGTTGTAGGCTATTATTTATAGGCAATGTATCTTTTGGGTCTCAAAATTGGTCCCTCAATTTATGTGTTTGGCCCCTAATTTCAATCAATTCACTTGATAAAAATTAAATTTGGTCTCTTAAAATATTAATCTTTTCAATTAAGTCCAAATTAGGCTCCCGAACTTAATTTTTCACCAATTAAGCCCTCAAATTAGTTTGGCCCGTTTAAAGTATAATTAAGTCCTTGCACATAATCCTTCAATTGGACCTAAATTAATTCTTGAACATAATTAAAATTTAATTTGGCTCATGATTAAATCAAATTGGCCTATTAAAAATTTAATTATATCATTGGACTTAATTCTTATGCAAATTCGTCCAATACTCATTTAATTTGATCTTTGAATTTGCATTTTTTCTATTTTTGGGCATAATAGGGTACAATTAAGCCTTGAAATTCCACAAAATATTACAGCTTGATTTTTGCCTATTTTTGCAATCTTTCTAGATCAGCTTTCTCTACATTGTCAGCCTTTATTTTATTTTTTGATTTTTATTTTGAAAAAAAATGAATTTTAGGGAAAACCCAGAATTGGGTTATGATAAGATATATCAGGAGGAAAAACTATGCATGATGGTGCCCTTGTTCTTGTGGGATTCATATGGTCTCTAAGTGTTCTAACACAGTTATTCTCATTATTCTGATTATGAAGTGATTGAATATCTTTTTCGACCATATTTTCTGAAAATGATGAGGATACCCTACAAAGTCTACCACTTGATGTATGTGACCACACTCTCATGCACGTGTAGGAATGGAATAGAAAAAAAAGAAGAAAAAAAAAAAGAAACAAGAGACAAGAAACAAAGTTACATACAAGAAAAATGAAAAGAGAAAATAAAATAAATACTATAATTTGTACAAGAACTTACCTCCCCGGTAACGGCGCCAAAACCTTGACATAACTAAAAGATTGATGTCTTGTTTCAAAAGCAGGAGTGTCGAAGTAATAAATAACTCAGCAAGACTGGGGATAATTGATACTTAAAACTATATTTTTATCAAGGTTTTATATCATCATTTTGCACTTAAAGTATCAATAACTCCTTAACTAAAGCATGTTCTATAATAATATATCCAATAATATAAGATACCTTTAATTTGTGGTAAATATTCATTTTAAATGCAGACCTATCATATAAATTAAAGGATTGATTGATAAATTTAAGAACTGAAATTGAAAGGATAAAGAGATGACCAAACTTAGAAAAGAGATGTCGGTATAATCCAAACTGGAACACTGTTAGGTAATTGGGTCATATCTGGAGCTATAGATCTGAGCTTTATGTGTACTTTATATCGATGGAAAGGTAAGACATAGGCCTACAACTTTCATAGGAGCCTAAGATCTAAAAAGGCCATTTTCAAGTCCAAATTGTTGCAACAACAAAGAAGCCCGAATCTGTCCTCCATCCCAAGCACTGTTTAGTATTTTGGCCATATCTAGAGTTCTAGAAGTTGAAATGAGTTGAATGTTTTACACAAGAAAGCTGGGACAATTTCATACAACTTTCATGTTTTCAGGTGACTCCAATTTTGATGTTATTAATGATGTTTTGGGCAGACAAGAGAAGATAAGGATTGTCACCAAGTCAAGAGTTGCTCACCCACTCATTAATTAGTCATCAAATCAATAGTTTCCAATTTTGACTTACAAAAGAAGGCATTTGCCATGCATTTAGGTATCTTGGTTTTCAGATCAAGATCATGCTCTTGCTTTCTCTCTTTGTATTTTTTGTAATGTTTATGCTTTGTTTTCTTTAATATCAAGTTTATGCCTTTTATTTCCTTTCATTTACTTAGTTAACTTTTATCTTATTTATGTTCTTATTTTTTTTATTTATTTTTCTTTCTTTCATTATGTCTAGCTAAGTTTATTATGTCAAGGTGAAAAGGTTACACTAATGGTGTAAGAATAAGTATAGTGTAAACTTAATATGGACTTTAATATTTGATACTAACATGTTTTGTATTTGTTATCTTGTTCATTGTTTAATACTTTGCTTGTTAAATGACTAATCTTGATTTATGTTGTATAACATTTGGTACAACAAATGCTTGGCACTTTCATAGCCCATATTGTATGGTATAACCGACACTTGAGTTATGAAAGGAACTTGATTTGTTGTTAACATAAGTTATAATCATGAATGCTTGATGAAATTTACAAGCATTAGCATTAATCGAATAAGATGACCAATGTAATCATGTTAACAATCTATAATCTAATTGGAACCTCCTTTGTGTGTGGTTTCCAATTGAATAATAAGAGTTTATACTATACTTGTTTGACATACCATTAGTGGAACCTCTAACCTTGACATTTGTTATTATTATTGTTTAATCTTTACATTAATATTGCATCTCCAAGTTCTCATCATCTTCTTCTTCTTCTCTTTCTTTATTATTATTATTACTACTACTACTACTACTACTACTACTACTACTACTACTATCAGTACTGTTATTATTATTATTGTTATTATTATTGTTGTTGTTGTTGTTGTTATTACTACTATTATTGTTGTTGTTGTTGTTGTTGTTATTGTTTATAATTTGTACAATTAACCTCTCTATGATTCGACCCCGGTCTTGCCGGGTTATTTATTACTTCGACACTCCTACACTTGGGTGAAGACGTCAATCTTTTAGTCGTGTTAAATTTTTGGCGCCGTTGTCAGGGAGGTAAGTTTTGTATTAATTATAATATTTATTTTATTTTCTCTTTTCACTTTTCACTTTTCTTATATATAACTTTGTTTCTTTTCTCTTGTTTCTTCCTATTTTGTTTTCTTTTTCCTTTTTATTCTATTCCCACACGTGCATGAGAGTGTGGTCACATACATCAAGTGGTAGACTTTATAGGGTATCCTCATCATTTTCAGAAAATATGGCTGAAGAAGATAATCAATCACTTCATAATGAGAATAACCGTGCTAGAACACTTAGAGACCACATGAATCTCACAAGAACAAGTGCACCATCATGTATAGTTTTTCCTCCCGATGCATCTCATTTTAATTTTAAGTCAGACATTATTCAACTTTTACCTTCTTTTCATGGCTTAGATTTGGAAAATTCATACTTGCATTTAAGAGAATTTGAAGAGGTCTGCAACACATATAATAATTTAAATTGTAGCATGAACACCATCATATTAAAGTTTTTTTCCTTTTTCATTAAAAGATAAAGCTAAAACATGGCTATAAAATTTAAGACCAGGATCCATTCGTGTTTGGGATGAAATGCAACAACAGTTTTAAAAGAAATTTTTCTCATCTCATAGAACAAACTCTTTCAAAAGAAAAATCACCACTTTCACTCAAAAACCAGGAGAAACATTTTACCAATGTTGGGATAGGTATCGAGACTTGCTTAGTACTTGCCCTCATCATGGTTTTGAAACATGGAGATTGGTTTCAAATTTTTATGAAGGGTTAACACCTAGAGATAGGCAAATGGTTGAATTGATGTGCAATGGAACTTTTAAAGATAAAGACCCTAATTAAGCAATGGAGTACTTAGACTTGTTAGCTGAAAATGCTCAAAATTAAGACACCACGGGTACTTATAAGGCACCGAGTAAAACTCAACCTCATACATCTAGTGGAGGTATGTACAACCTTAGGGAAGATCATGACCTACAAGCGAAGTTTACATCTTTAGCTAGAAAAGTCGAGGCACTAGAATTGAAAAGGAGTGCAAGTGTTGAAAACATTGTGTGTTAAATATGTGAAACAAATGAACACTCAACCACTAACTGTCCAAGCTTGCCTTCTTTAAAAGAATATCTTCATGAACAAGCTCATGCTTTAAACAGTTTTCAAAGGGCCAACCACAACCCATACTACTAATCATACAACCTTGGTTGGAGAAATCACCTAAATTTTAGTTGGAAGATTGAGAACAACAATGCACAAACTTCACAACCATCATTTCAAGTGCACTATAATTTCCACAATTCTCATGGATATGCACCTCCTTATGCTCCACCTTTTAGAAGAAATCTTGAGGAAACATTGTATGCATTCATTGAAAAGTAAGAGACAGTCAATACTCAACTTGCTCAAAACATGACAGATTTTAAAGATATTCTTGCAAAATTAATATCTGCTCTTAGTTTCCAAGAGAAAGGTAGTTTCCATCTTGCTTGACCGCTTTTTATGATCGGCTTGTTTTAACTCGCAAGTGCACGAGTGTGCAATGTAGCAATTAACTCGGTAAGATTGAGGTCATATCCACAGAGAGCTAGATCTGGAAATTAAGCTAAGTAACAAAAAAAAACTCAAGAGAAATTAAATTAACAATAACTTGGTTGAAAATAATTGATGGATTTGTTTTCAAAGATAAAAAAAAATGTAAATAGATTTTAAATGACAAGAAAAGTAAGTCTTGGTCCAAATCAATTTTAATGGTGATGTATTGGTGATTTCTTCAACATATATAAGATAACTCAACCTAATCTCAACGATGGTGATATTAGATCGGAAGATATTACAATGAAGATTAGAAAGATGAAGATTGATTATTGCTTAAGAATGAACAAGTACTTTCATATTAAGTAAGACATTGAATCAAGCAATCTCTATACCAAAACTAAAGTTTGTGCATAAAAATTCAAGATTATAACATTACCTAAATGATTTCTAAAATTTCTTTACAATAATAAATCATTCAAGAAGAAAATAAGAAGATAAACATTAAGATTCATTCATATCCTAAAGAACTCACCTCAATCACCATTATCCTTGATTTGGATCCAAGAAAGAGTTTAGCCAACCATAATTATATATAAGAACACTTCAATAAACATGAAAGAACTTGAATCCAACTGAAAAAATAAGTTTTACAAACTAAAGAACCGAAATCTATAAAGAAGAACACAATACAATTTCAGAAAAAATTCGGACACAAATCTGACTCTAACTTTGGATAGCAATTCTACCCTCTTAGAAGCTGTTTTTGGAGAAGTCTATTAGAGACATATTTATAGGCAATTCTGTCACCTTTCCAGATCATTAAAGAACAGCTCATTTGGACACCTGAGTCAAAAGTTATGGGCAAAACACTGAAAGGTGTTCTGAAAAATCAAATCAAGACAGCTTTACAACTACTTTGGTGCACGTTTTTCTTCCTCATTTATGAGGTGTCTCCTTCTTCTTTTTGACCCAAAATAATGTTAAAATATCCCCTCCAGCTTTCCATCCATGTGCTTGCCTTCTTGGATCAATGGATTACCCAAAATAAATCAATTGTTATTTGTTGTGTGGACATGTAAGATCATGGATTGTGTTTGGGTTGATTTGAAGGTTGATTTGGGGTTGATTTAGGGCTGATTTGGGGCTGATTTTGGGCTGAATTTGAGCATCAAATAAGTATACAAATGTACTTATTATTTGGGCTAAGATTGACATTGAAACCTTGAGTGTTTAATGGTTGAAGTTTGCACACAACATAAGGCAAGTTTGGGCTTGAAATAAATCATATGATATTCTTTTCTAGAATTGGAATAGAATTGATTTTTGGGACAAATTTGGAGCACTTATTTGAACCAAGATTTGCTTCAATCTTCAACTAAATGTCTCTTCAATTCTTTGTTCTGAATTCCGACGTTAAATTTTCTGAATTAATTCATTTAAGCTCCAAAAACCTATCGAAACATTAAAACAAACTTCATTACTAAAAAACACATCAATTATTATAAAAACAACCAAATAAAAACAATAAATACATATGTAAAACAAGAGACGTAATGACACTTTTGATGCACAATCACATCTCAACCATAACAAAATTCCAAGGGGCAATACAATGCAAATGCAAGTAGTTCTGGAAGCCAACACATGGATCAAGTCAAATTAGTCACTACTCTTCGCAATGGTAAGGTTATTGAAAAACCCTCTCTTGAACCTTATGAGAAAGATGACGAGTCAATCTCTGAGGGTAAGGAAGGGGTTGAATCTGAAAATTGCAAAGAAAATACTGATTCTCTATCAGCACTTCCATTTCCTCAAGCCATGACCAAAAAAAGGAATGTCAATCACAACTCTGAAATTTTTGAAACTTTCAAACAAGTAAGAATCAATATACCTTTGTTGGATGCTATTAAACAGGTTCCTTTCTATGCTAAATTTTAGAAAGATCTATGCATTGTGAAGAGGAAACTAAATGTGAAAACGAAAACATTTCTAGCTGAACAAGTAAGTGCTATTCTTCATAACAATAATGTTTTGAAATATAAAGACCCTGGTTGTCCCACAATTTTTTACTTTATTGGAGACCATAAAATTAAAAAAGCCTTACTTGATCTCGGTGCTAGTGTGAATTTGCTTCCATATTCAGTTTTTCAGAGTCTTAATCTAGGTGAGTTAAAACCAACTTCTATATCTCTTTTACTTGCCAATAGATCTGTAAAAGTGCCCAGAGGAATAATTGAAGATATGTTAGTACAAGTCGATAAATTTATTAATCTTGTGGATTTTATTGTCTTGGACACACAACCTATTGAAGTATGTAATTCATTTCTTGTTATTTTAGGACATCCATTTCTCACAACTTCTAACGTATTGATTAATTGTAGGAATGGGCTGATGAAGCTATCATTTGGAAACATGACATTGGAGATGAATATTTTCAACACTTGCAAGCAACCTGGACATGATAATGATTTACAAGAAGTAGATCATATTGACGAATTAGTTTATGATCAACTTAAATTTACTTTAAGTAAAAATGAGTTGGATGAATTTGAAGATTTGCAAATGATTTATTCTGAGGAAGAAATCACAGATGAAAAACGCACCAAAAATATTGATGCGGATCTTTTGTCAAAAGTGATGATGTAACCATATTATTCGATAGTTTCACCCACATTTACCTAATGTTTTGTCCATGTTTTATATGTAAAATGCCTTGATATTCTTTATTTTATGTTTTGAAGGCACTTTTGGATGAAAAATGCAAAAAGGAGTAAATTGGAGATAATTGGCAGATTTGATGTTTAGTCGATGTTTTGTGCAGAGCATGAGTTCTAGAGATCGAAATGAAGTGATTCCAGTGGCTCTAAAAAGTTAACATTCATACCTTTCTAGAAATGTAATGCAAGAAAAATAAGAAGAGGAATATCATGGAAATCACATCCTTCAAAGTCAAATCTCGTATTCTGCCACTATTGAACTTTGTCCATTCAAAATTCCATATCTAGAGCTATAGAAGTCCAATTGATGTAAACTTAACTTTTTTGGATTCCTAACTCAAAGACCTAGAAACACTCCAAGTTGCAGCCAAAAAAATGTCAGATGAGGGAGATATGATTTTTCAAAGATAACAACTGAATTCTGCTAGCAAACAGGTTTCGTGAAGAAATGAGTCCAAATTATGTTTTAAAGCTTCTAAACCGTCATCCAAGTTGTAATTTCAGCAATTGAGCCCCTCTAGTAAATCAATCTAGAAGGTCAAGAAAAATAGCCACCAACCTCAAACCACCAACCACAAACCAGCTGCAAGTTGGAATGCTGCCATTGTCAAAGAAAGAAGGCCAACTTGTGAGAGTAAAAGAGGGCTGCTGGAGCAGCATTTACAGCCTCTTGATATTGTCAAAGAAGGAGGCTACAATGATGGGTTGTTGGTGGCAACTACTAATGTCAAAGTTTGGCAAGTTTGGCAGCCACCATTGTTGATAAAGAAGCAAAAGGAGCTCCCATTGAAGCCTATATATAGACACCAAGATAGCTGACACGACTAAAAGATTGATGTCTTCTCCCAAGTGCAGGAGTGTCGAAGTAATAAATAACCCGGCAAGACCGGGGTCGAACCACAGGGAGGTTAATTGTACAAATTATAAACAACAATTATAAAACAACAATAACAACAACAACAATAGTAATAATAATAATAATAATAATAATAATAATAATAATAATAATAATAATAATAATAATAATAGTAGTAGTAGTAGTAGTAGTAGTACTAATAATAATAATAATAATAATAATAATAATAATAATAAAGAAAGAGAAGAAGAAGATGATGATGATGATGAGAACTTGGAGATCAAATATTAATGTAAGGATTAAGCAATAATAATAACAAATGTCAAGGTTAGAGGTTCCACTAATGGTATATCAAACAAGTATAGTATAAACTCTTATTATTGAATTGGAAACCACACACAAAGGAGGTTCCAATCAGATTATATATTGTTAACATGATTACATTAGTCATCTTATTCAATTAATGCTAATACTTGTAAATCTCGTCAAGCATTCATGATTATAACTTATGTTAACAACAAATCAAGTTCCTTTCATAGCTCAGGTGTCGGTTATACCATACATTATGGGCTATGAAAGTGTCAAGCATTTGTTGTACCAAGTGTTATACAACATAAATCAAGATTAGTCATTTAACAAGCAAAGTATTAAAGAGTGAACAAGATAACAAATATAAAACATGTTAGTATCAAACATTAAAGTCCATATTAAGTTTACAGTATACTTATTCTTACACCATTAGTGTAACCTTTTCACCTTGACATAATTAACTTAGCTAGACATAATGAAAGAAAGCAAAATAGATAAACAAAATAAGAACATAAAAGCTAACTAAGTAAAGGAAAGGAAATGAAAGGCATAAACTTGATATTAATGAAAACAAAGCATAAAAAATACAAAGAGAGAAAGGAAGAGCATGATCTTGATCTGAACACCAAGATGCCTAAATGCATGGCAAATGCCTCCTTTTATAGGCCAAAATTGGGAACTATTGATTTGATGACTAATTGATAAGTGGGTGGCCAACTTTTGACTTGGTGACAATCCTTATCTTCTCTTGTCTGCCCAAAACGTCATTAATAACGTCAAAACTGGAGCCAGGTGCAAACATGAAAGTTGTAGGCAATTGTCTCAGATTTCTTGTGTAAAAAATTCAGCTCATTTGCACTTCTAGAACTCCAGATATGGCCAAAATACCGAACAGTGCTCGGGCTGGAAGACAGATTCGGGCTTCTTTGTTGTTGCTACAATTTGGACTTGATAATGGCCTTTTTAGATCTTGGGCTCCATATGAAAGTTGTAGGCCTATGTCTTACCTTTCCATCCATATAAATTGGACCTAAATCTGAGATCTGTAGCTCCAGATATGGCCCAATTACCGAACAGTGTTCCGGTTTGGATTGCACCGACATCTCTTCTCTAAGTGTGACCATCTCTTTATCCATGCAATTTAAGTTCTTCAAGTCATCAATCAATCCTTTCATTTATGTGATAGAACTGCATTAAAAATAGACATTTACCATAAATTATAGGTATCTTATATTATTAGATACATTATTATAAAACATATTTTAGTTAAGGAGTTATTGATACTTCAAGTACAAAATGATGATATAAAACCATGATAAAAATGCACTTTTAAGTACTAATCACACCCCTCAACCAGCTTATTACTAGTCCCTAGTAATTAAAGCGTTAAAACAATTTGCAAATTTCACAAAGCAAGGTATTCATCATTTAACTTCCATTAATCTATCCAGATAAACAAACTCTCATTAAATTTATATATCTGCTCAATACCACTTAACAAGATATTAATAAACCTTTCTTTTGTGCTCAATGTATCAACACATAATTATGGGGCTTTTCTTGGAAGAAAACAAAATTTTTGTTCTAATGTTTAAGGTTAACCTCCTTGGGTTGGGATTACGATTTTTGTCTTTTTTTTTTTAACTCTATATACATATACTTTAAAAACATCATGCATCTTTAACCCATGTAACGAGCTTTCAGCTAATGACTCCCAGACCAGTTGGTCTTAGGGCATTAGGTGTTAAGACACCCCTACGAGCTTAGTAACTCGGGTCGCAGATACTGATATGTAGATAGTGCAATGTTTGATTGCCTTAAGCTTTTCTCCTCAACCCATGTAACAAGCGTTGGGCCAATAGCTCCCAAGTCAGTTGACTTTAGGGTATTAGGTGTTAAAACACCCCTTCGGGCTTAATTGCTTAGGTTAGGGAGGCTACGAAATCAAACTTATCTACATTTTTATTATCATCATTTTTTATTTTTTTTTTCTTTTTTTTTCATGTTTTTTTTTTAATTATATACAATCCCTTTCCCTTAGTTGTTACCTTTAACAAAAGAACATAAATAATGTAATAATCCAATATGCAACCCACAATCATATGTTAAAGTGTGTGTGTGTAAATTAAGGTTTAAAAATACATGTTAAATAAGTATATGAGCAGAATTAAGTGGTAACAATACGAGAGTTTGTAAACCTGAATATTTCAGGAAGTATTATAATAGACCTTGTTAAGAATGGTTACTAAGATGCGTCTCAAGAGTCACTTTAACAAAAGAACTCTTTTACTCTGTCATCCTAGTAACAACAATTATGCACATGCTTTATGAAATGAAAAACAATTTTTTTTTTATCAACTACTACCCTCTCCCCCCAACCAAAACGAGACATTGTCCTCAATGTTCTAAGGTAGAAAGATAGAGTATAAAAGATATCACCTGAAATAACGAACACTGACAAAACCTGAAACACACTGAAACAAAAATAAGAAATAACAAAACATAATAAAACCAAAAGACACAAAAATTCACAAATGAAGGCTCAAATCCAATCTAAGCTTTTTACGGCTTTCCTTAGATGACCAATTTATACGACTCATGGAAGGATCAATCACAGGAATGAAAGATTGTAGTTGGTCAATCAATTGTTCAGCAGCAGAAGCAGAGATTATGATTTGTCGTGCAGAAGATGTTAAAAATTCCTGTTCCACAGCATGATCAAGAAAAGACAACAACTTATCATAATAACCATTAACATTTAACAAACCTATGGGTTTATGGTGAATGTGCAATTGAGCCCAAGAGGAAATATGAAAGATCTCTTCCAATGTGCCTAGACCACCTGGTAAAGCAATGAAAGCATCAGCATGGTTAAACATTGCATTCATTCGAGCCGACATTGTAGAGACCTGAAGTTCCTCTCCAATTGTTTTTCCAATGATGTCCCCTTGTGCCAAAGCTTCAGGGACGATTCCTAAAACTTGACTACCTCCTAAAAATGCAGCTATTGACACACCTCCCATTAACCCAAGACTGCCTCCCCCATACACTAAATGAATCTTTCTCTCAACTAGCACCTGACCAAGATGATTTGCTGATTCTAAAAACTCCTTTTCTTTCCCAGGACTAGATCCACCGAAAACACAAATATTTCTTATTTGATGACCTGAGGAACTTGCCATTTCTACACACTTCTGTATTTGTTGAATGTATGGGTTGAGTAGAAATGAAAGGAAGGAAGAGAGGGTTTTATAGATGAGAAATGAGAAAGGCAATCATAACACCTATATGTAGGCCAGCTGGAGTCTCACACACTCTCTCTCTCTCTTTATTTATTTATTTATTTACTTTTGAAAAACACATGTGTATGCACAGGTAGTTGTGATTGTGGCTCACATCTTCCCTTGGTTTTACGTCCAAGAACGGCTTAAACGCCCTCTATGGGTCGAGGATAGGCTTCCCATCCAGTTTTCTTAAAAACTGGCAAACAGGGTCTTTTTTAGTCAGATTCCCAAGACTATGTTGATCATGTTCTTTATGAAATAATGTCCATAAATCATGAATTGCACGATGCACATCTCCACTAGGATGCGTCTCAAGAGTCAATAGAAGATTATCTAAAGACTCTTTACTCAGGCCATCCTTAATGAATTGTATTTTATCTTCACGGTTTATAGATACCATTCCTAAAGAACGACATTGTGTATTACAAGTCCATCTAGCACATCGATGACAGACTTCTAGTCGTTTTGCACGACGTTTCTTTGCAAAAGTGCTTTTACCTGTTCCAGGCATGTGTGAAATAAATAAATTAGAGGACTCACCTGATAATCGGACCTTTGCTTCAATCAACCAGCGAATATCTTCAGGAATTCCATGATTCATTAACAATCTCAATCTTGCACATCTAGCACGGTAAATTTTTGTAATCGCATTCTGAGGTAGAGCGGGAAAATACTTTTTCAATTTTTCAAGATTAGTGTCCATTTTCAAATGAGAATTAGAAGAGAGATTCAAAGAATTGCACAAATATATACACAAATATCAGTTATTGTGGGAAACTGAAAGAACCGACTTAAGTCACGGAGTACCGTTGTCCGCCATTTGACCGGGGTGAGAGAAACTTGCAAAAATCACTCAAAAAGAAATACAAAAACAATGTGAGAAAAACAAAATAATCAACCTTTATCTACAAGATCATTCAAACCAGTTGATTCATTTTCACTAGGAAAATTATCAAAGTAAGCTTTCAAACGATGTCCATTTTCCTTAAAATCATTGTCATTAATTGAATTCTCAATATCACAGGCCCCATAAGAATTGCTCCATCTTGATCTTAGCTCTTTAGGGAATGCATAGAGTTGAGAATTATACAACAAAACTTTTTGACCAGTATCAATCTTTTGACAATTTTCACAAGTTTTGCAGAATGCATGTGTGTCCTTGAACATGGTGGGCCAATAAAATCCATTTTGAAAGATTTTTGTAGCTGTCTTTTTTGACGAGAAATAACTTCCACATGCTTCAGAATGACAAAGTTTCATGACATTACTTACCTCATTGTCGGGAACAAATCTTTGAAATATTTGATCAGGACAATATTTGAATAAGTTAGGGTCATCACAATAAAAGTTCTTCACTTCGTTCAAAAACTTTTCTTTATCTTGGGTACTCCAATCAGCTGGCAAATCTCCTAAAGAAAGAAAATTGATATTTTTATCATACCAAGGCATTGGACTAAGAGAAAGTAAGGATTCGTTAGGAAAGTAATCATCCATTGGTGTGATGTCAAATGTCGAATCTGCTGTCACTGTTGATAAAAGATTCGGATCAACATTTTCGGTGTTTGTTTCATCCGTGATTTCCTCCTTAGAATAAATCATTTGCAAATCTTCAGATTCATCTAACTCATTTTTACTTAAAGTAGATTCAAGTTGATCATAAACTAATTCATCAATATGATCTACTTTTTGTAAATCATTATCATCTCCAGGTTGCTTGCAAATGTTGAAAATATTCATCTCCAATGTCATGTTTCCAAATGATAGCTTCATCAGTCCATTCCTACAATTAATCAATGCGTTAGAGGTTGCAAGAAACGGACGTCCTAAAATAACAGGAAATGAATTACATGCTTCAACAGGTTCCGTGTCCAAGACAATAAAATCCACAGGATAAATGAATTTATCGACTTGTACTAACACATCTTCAATTATTCCTCTAGGCACTTTTATAGATCTATCGGCAAGTAAAAGAGATATAGAAGTTGGTTTTAACTCACCTAGATTGAGACTCTGAAAAACTGAATATGGAAGTAAATTCACACTAGCACCAAGATCAAGTAAGGCTCGTTCAATTTTATGCTCTCCAATAAAGCAAGAAATTGTAGGACAACCAGGGTCTTTATATTTCAAACCATTATTGTTTTGAAGAATGGCACTTACTTGTTCCGCTAGAAAGGCTTTCTTTTTCACATTCAGTTTCCTTTTCACAGTGCAGAGATCTTTCAAAAATTTAGCATAGGAAGGAACCTGTTTTATTGCATCCAGCAAAGGTATATTGATCCTTACCTGTTTGAAAATTTCATAAATTTCAGAATTGTGATTGACTTTCCTTTGTTTGGTCATGGCTTGAGGAAATGGAAGTGCTGGTGGTGAATCAGTCGTTTCTTTGCAATTTTCAGATTCATCCCCTTCCTTACCCTCAGAGATTGACTCATCATCTTTCTCATAAGGTTCAAGAGAGGGTTTTTCAATAACCTTACCACTGCGCAGAGTAGTGACTGATTTGACTTGATCCATATGTTGGCTTCCGGAACTACTTGCATTTGCATTGTATTGCCCTTTGGGATTTTGTTGTGTTTGAGATGGAAACTTACCTTTCTCTTGGAAACTGAGAGCAGATGTTAATTTAGCAAGAGTATCTTTAAAATCTGTCATGTTTTGAGCAAGTTGAGTATTGATTGTCTCTTGCTTTTCAATGAATGCATGCAATGTTTCCTCAAGATTTCTTCTAGGAGGTGGAGCATAAGAAGGTGCATATCCATGAGAATTTTGGAAATTATGGTGTGCTTGAAACGGTGGTTGTGAAGTTTGTGCATTGTTGTTCTCACTCTTCCAACTGAAATTTGGGTGATTCCTCCAACCAGGGTTGTATGTTTGGGAGTATGGGTTGTGGTTGACTCTTTGGAAACTGTTTAAAGCATGGGCTTGTTCATGGAGACATTCCTTAAAAGAAGGCAAGGTTGGACAATCGTTGGTTGAGTGTTCATTTGTTTCACATATTTGACACACAATGTTTTCAACAGATTTTAATTGACCACTCTTTTTCAATTCTAGTGCCTCGACTTTTCTAGCTAAAGATGCAAACTTGGCTTGAAGGTCATGATCTTCCCTAAGGTTGTACATACCTCCACTAGATGTATGAGGTTGAGTTTTACTCGGTGCCTCATAAGTACCCGCGGTATCCCAATTTTGAGCATTTTCAGCTAACAAGTCTAAGTACTCCATTGCTTCATCAGGGTCTTTATCTTCAAAAGTTCCATTGCACATCAATTCAACCATTTGCCTATCTTTAGGTGTTAACCCTTCATAGAAATGTGAAACCAATCTCCATGTTTCAAAACCATGATGAGGGCAAGTACTAAGCAAGTCTCGATACCTATCCCAACATTGGTAAAATGTTTCTCCTGGTTTTTGAGTGAAAGTGGTGATTTGTCTCTTGAAAGAGTTTGTTCTATGAGATGGGAAAAACTTCTTTAAAAACTGTTGTTGCATTTCATCCCAAGCACAAATGGATCCTGGTCTTAAATTTTGTAGCCATGTTTTAGCTTTATCTTTTAATGAAAAAGGAAAAAGCTTTAATCTGATGGTGTTCATGCTACAATTTAAATTATTATATGTGTTGCAGACCTCCTCAAATTCCCTTAAATGCAAGTATGGATTTTCCAATTCCAAGCCATGAAATGAAGGTAAAAGTTGAATAATGCCTGGCTTAAAATAAAAATGAGATGCATCAGGAGGAAAAACTATGCATGATGGTGCACTTGTTCTTGTGGGATTCATGTGGTCTCTAAGTGTTCTAGCACGGTTATTCTCATTATTTTCATTATGAAGTGATTGATTATCTTCTTCGGCCATATTTTCTGAAAATGATGAGGATATCCTACAAAGTCTACCACTTGATGTACGTGACCACACTCTCATGCACGTGTAGGAATAAAATAAAAAGAAGAAGAAAATAAAAGAAGAAGAAACAAGAGAAAAGAAACATTTTACAAGAAAAGTGAAAAGAGAAAATAAAATAAATATTATAATTTATACAAGAACTTACCTCCCCGGCAACGGCGCCAAAAACTTGACACGACTAAAAGATTGATGTCTTCTCCCAAGTGCAGGAGTGTCGAAGTAATAAATAACCCGGCAAGACCGGGGTCGAACCACAGGGAGGTTAATTGTACAAATTATAAACAACAATTATAAAACAACAATAACAACAACAACAATAGTAGTAATAATAATAATAATAATAATAATAATAATAATAATAATAGTAGTAGTAGTAGTAGTAGTAATACTAATAATAATAATAATAATAATAATAATAATAATAATAATAATAATAATAGTAGTAGTAGTAGTAGTAGTAGTAGTACTAATAATAATAATAATAATAATAATAATAATAATAATAATAGTAGTAGTAGTAGTAGTAGTAGTACTAATAATAATAATAATAATAATAATAATAATAATAATAAAGAAAGAGAAGAAGAAGATGATGATGATGATGAGAACTTGGAGATCAAATATTAATGTAAGGATTAAGCAATAATAATAACAAATGTCAAGGTTAGAGGTTCCACTAATGGTATATCAAACAAGTATAGTATAAACTCTTATTATTGAATTGGAAACCACACACAAAGGAGGTTCCAATCAGATTATATATTGTTAACATGATTACATTAGTCATCTTATTCAATTAATGCTAATACTTGTAAATCTCGTCAAGCATTCATGATTATAACTTATGTTAACAACAAATCAAGTTCCTTTCATAGCTCAGGTGTCGGTTATACCATACATTATGGGCTATGAAAGTGCCAAGCATTTGTTGTACCAAGTGTTATACAACATAAATCAAGATTAGTCATTTAACAAGCAAAGTATTAAAGAGTGAACAAGATAACAAATATAAAACATGTTAGTATCAAACATTAAAGTCCATATTAAGTTTACATTATACTTATTCTTACACCATTAGTGTAACCTTTTCACCTTGACATAATTAACTTAGCTAGACATAATGAAAGAAAGCAAAATAGATAAACAAAATAAGAACATAAAAGCTAACTAAGTAAAGGAAAGGAAATGAAAGGCATAAACTTGATATTAATGAAAACAAAGCATAAAAAATACAAAGAGAGAAAGGAAGAGCATGATCTTGATCTGAACACCAAGATGCCTAAATGCATGGCAAATGCCTCCTTTTATAGGCCAAAATTGGGAACTATTGATTTGATGACTAATTGATAAGTGGGTGGCCAACTTTTGACTTGGTGACAATCCTTATCTTCTCTTGTCTGCCCAAAACGTCATTAATAACGTCAAAACTGGAGCCAGGTGCAAACATGAAAGTTGTAGGCAATTGTCTCAGATTTCTTGTGTAAAACATTCAGCTCATTTGGACTTCTAGAACTCCAGATATGGCCAAAATACCGAACAGTGCTCGGGCTGGAAGACAGATTCGGGCTTCTTTGTTGTTGCTACAATTTGGACTTGATAATGGCCTTTTTAGATCTTGGGCTCCATATGAAAGTTGTAGGCCTATGTCTTACCTTTCCATCCATATAAATTGGACCTAAATCTGAGATCTGTAGCTCCAGATATGGCCCAATTACCGAACAGTGTTCCGGTTTGGATTGCACCGACATCTCTTCTCTAAGTTTGACCATCTCTTTATCCATGCAATTTAAGTTCTTCAAGTCATCAATCAATCCTTTCATTTATGTGATAGAACTGCATTAAAAATAGACATTTACCATAAATTATAGGTATCTTATATTATTAGATACATTATTATAAAACATATTTTAGTTAAGGAGTTATTGATACTTCAAGTGCAAAATGATGATATAAAACCATGATAAAAATGCACTTTTAAGTACTAATCAATAGCCAAGAAAGAAGAAAAGGGAGTGCAGTAGAATCAAAGAAAGGTGGCAACAACCATAAGTGAAGAAACACAAACTCTCCTCTCTACATACTAGAAATAATGCTTTATTTTATCTTTAGGAGTAGTTGTTCAATAGATATGCAAGGCTAAGCTCTTTTTGTGGTTGCAAGGACGTAAAAACTTTCAGATTTCAAGAACTATGAGATTTATTCTTCCATTTATTTTCAGTTTGTATTATGAATGAGTATGATTGTTTTCCTATGCATATTTTCTATGATTGTTGTTGATAATTGCTAGAGCGGACTCTAAGTTATTATTGTGAACAATCTATTGCTAAGTTTGGTATCAAAACCGGAGTTAGGGTATATAAACTTGTGAAGCAACTAAGCTTGATAATTGTGGCGGAACTACGTTATTAAACTTAGGGAAAACATTTGATCAAAGCAACACAAGCAGACAACTTGGTTGTTAAGATTAATGAATTTATCTAGATCTTAAGGTTGCCATTAGATTAAATCATTAGTGCGGACACTGTGATTATTTGTTGGTTAGGGCTAGTTATACGGCGGATCCGTTAATTAACCAAAGTTAAGAAAAGATAAAAATTCAGAATATAAATTGAAGTTTCGTTTCAAGGATCGGTTCTGATTTTTATAGGTGGATGTGTGCTTGTAACCAAGGTTTGTTTTCTTCATAAATTTCAGTTTTAATTGATTGTGTTCACTAGTTTAATTTCTTCCATAGTTTTAATGTTGATGTGAATCTTTTGTCAATAGTGACAATAGATTTGACATCTGACATCACACCAATCGATGATTACTTTCCTAACAAATCCTTACTTTCTTTTAGTCTAATGCCTTGGTATTATAAAAATATCAATTTTCTTGCTTTAGGAGATTTGTTAGCTGATTGTAGTACCCAAGACAAAGAAAGGTTTTCGAACGAAGTGAAGAATTTTTATTGTGATGACCTTAACTTATTCAAATATTGTCCTGATCAAATATTTCAAAGATTCATTCCCAACAATGAGGTAATTAATGTCATTAAACTTTGTCATTCTGAAGCATGTAAAAGTCATTTCTTGTCAAAAAAGACAGCTACAAAAATCTTTCAAAATGGATTTTATTGGCCCACTATGTTCAAAGACACGCATGCATTCTGCAAAACTTGTGAAAATTGTCAAAAAGTTAATACTCGTCAAAACATTTTGTTTTATAATTCTCAACTCTATTCATTCCCTATAAAGCTAAGATCAAGATGGAACAATCCTTATGGGACCTATAATATTGAGAATTTAATGAATGACAATGATTTTAAGGAAAATGGACATCTTGTGAAAGCTTACTTTGATAATTTTCCTAGTGAAAATGAATCAACTGGTTTGAATGATCTTGTAGATAAAGGTTGATTATTTTGTTTTTGTGTTTCTTTCTGAGTGATTTTTGCTAGTTTCTCTCACCCCAGTCAAATGGCGGACAACGGTACTCCGTGACTTAAGTCGGTTCTTTCAGTTTCCCACAATAACTGATATTTGTGTATATATTTGTGCAATTCTTTGAATCTCTCTTCAAATTCTCATTTGAAAATGAACACTAATCTTGAAAAATTGAAAAAGTATTTTCCCGCTCTGCTTTAAAATGCGATTACAAAAATTTACCATGGTAGATGTGCAAGATTAAGATTGTTAATGAATCATGAAATTCCTGAAGATATTTACTGGTTGATTGAAGTAAAGGTTCGATTATCAGGTGAGTCCTCTAACTCCTTCATTTCACACATGCCGGGAACAAGTAAAAGCACTTATGTAAAGAAACGTCGTGCAAAACGACTGAAAATCTATCATCGATGTGCTAGATGGACTTGTAATACACAATGTCATTCTTTAGGAATGGTATCTATAAACTGTGAAGATAAAATACAATTCATTAAGGATGGCCTAAGTAAGGAGTCTTTAGATAATCTTCTATTGACTCTTGAGAGGCATCCTAGTGGAGATGTGCATCGTGCAATTCATGATTTATGGCCACTATTTCATAAAGAACATGATCGACTTAGTCTTGGGAATCAAACTAAAAAAGACCTTATTTGTCAGTTTTTAAGAAAACTAGATGGGAAGCCTATCCCCGACCCATATAAGGCGTTTAAGCCATTATTGGACGTAAAACCAAGGGAAGATGTGAGCCACAATCACAACTACCTCTACATACACATGCTTTTTCAAAAGTAAATAAAGAGAGAGAGAGAGAGAGTGTGAAACTCTAGCTCGCCTACACATAGGTGGTATGATTGCCCTTTTAATTTCTCATCTATAAAATCTTCTCTTCCTTCCTTTCATTTCTACTCAACCCCTACATTTAACAAATATAGAAGTGTGTAGAAATGGCAAGTTCCTCAAGTCATCATATAAGAAATCGGTGGATCTACTTCTGGGAAAGAAATGGAGTTTTTAAAATCAGCAAATCATCTTGGTCAAGTGTTAGCTGAGAGAAAGATTCATTTAGTGTATGGGGGAGGCAGTCTTGGGTTAATGGGAGGTGTGTCAATAGCTATTTTTTTAGGAGGTAGTCAAGTTTTAGGGGTTGTCCCCGAAGCTTTAGAAAAAGGGGACATCATTGGAAAAACAATTGGA
Source organism: Populus pruinosa (assembly GCA_026413675.1). NCBI lineage: Eukaryota > Viridiplantae > Streptophyta > Magnoliopsida > Malpighiales > Salicaceae > Populus > Populus pruinosa. The sequence goes on from CM048602.1 coordinate 10,175,076, forward strand.
GAAGAACTTCAGGTTTCCACAATGTCAGCTCGAATGAATGCAATGTTTAACCATGTTGATGCCTTCATTGCTTTACAAGGTGGTCTAGGCACATTAGAAGAGATCTTTCATATTTCCTCTTGGGCTCAACTGCACATTCACCATAAACCCATAGGTTTGTTAAATGTTAATGTTATTATGATAAGTTATTGTCTTTTCTTGATCATGCTATGGAACAGGAATTTCTAATATCTTCTGCACGATAAATCATAATCTTTGCTGCTACTGCTGAACAATTGATTGACCAACTATAATCTTTCATTCTTGTAATTGATCCTTCCATGAGTCGCATAAATTGGTCAACTAAGGAAAGCCGTAAAAAGTTTAGATTGGATTGGAGCCGTCATTTGTGAATCTTTGTTTTTATTGGTTTTATTATTGTGTTTTGTTGTTTCTTATATTTGTTTCAGTGTGTTTCAAGTTTGTTAGTGTTCGTTATTTCAGATGATATCTTTTATACTCTATCATTCTACCTTTAAACATTGAGGATAATGTCTCGTTTTAGTTGGGGGGAGAGGGTAGTAGCTAAAAAAAACTATGTTTTCTATTTTATAAAGCATGTGCAAAATTATTGTTACTATGATGACAGAGTAAGGAGAACTTTTTATGACTCTTGAGATGTATCTTAGTAATTATTCATAACAAGGTCTATCATAATACTTCTTGAAATATTTAGATTTACAAACTCTCTCGCATTGTTATCATTTAATTCTGCTCATATACTTATTTAACATGTATTTTTAAACCTTAATTTACACACACTCTTTAACATATGATTGTGGGTTGCATATTGGATTATTACATTATTTATGTTCTTTTGTTAAAGGTAACAACTAAGGGAAAAGGGATAGTATATAATTAAAAAAAGAAAAAAAAGAAAAAAAATGATAATAATAAAAATGTAGATAAGTTTGGTTTCGTAGCCTCCCTAACCTAAGCACTTCAGCTCGAAGGGGTGTTTTGACACCTAATACCCTAAAGTCAATTGACTTGGGAGCTATTGACCTAACGCTTGTTACATGGGTTAAAGAGAAAAGCTTAAGGGAATCAAACATTGCACTATCTACATATCAGTATCTGTGACCCAAGTTACTAAGCTCGTAGGGGTGTCTTTACACCTAATGCCCTAAGACCAACTGGTCTGGGAGTCATTAGCTGAAAGCTCGTTACATGGGTTAAAGATGCATGTTGTTTTAAATTATATGTATATCTATTAAAAAAAAGACAAAAATAATAATCTCAACTCAAGGAAGTTAACCTTACATTAGAACAAAAATTTTGTTTTCTTCTAAGAAAAGCCCCATAATTATGTGTTGATAAATTGAGGATAAAAGAAAGGTTTATGAATATCTTGTTAAGTGGAATTGAGCAGGTATATAAATTAAATGAGAGTTTGTTTATCTGGAAAGATTAATGGAAGTTAAATGATGACTACCATGCATTGTGGAATTTGCAAAGTATTTTTCTATTTTAACACTTTGATTACTAGGGACTAGTAATAAGCTAGCTGAGGGGTGTGATATTAATGAAAGCAAAGCATAAACATTATAAAAAATACAAAGAAAAAAAGCAAGAGCATGATCCTGATCTGGAAACCAAGATGCCTAAATGCATAGCAAATGCCTCCTTTTATAGGCTAAAATTGGGAACTATTGATTTGATGACTAATTGATGAGTGGGTAACCAACTCTTGACTTGGTGATAATCCTCATCTTCTCTTGTCTGTCCAAAACGTCATTGATAACGTCAAAATTAGAGCCACTTGAAAACATGAAAGTTGTAGGAAATTGTCTCAGCTTTCTTTTATAAAACTTTCAGCTCATTTGGACTTTTAGAACTCCAGATATGGGCCAAACACTGAACAGTGCTCGGGTTAGAAGACAGATTCGGACTTCTTTGTTGTTGCTACAATTTGGACTTGAAAATGGCCTTTTTAGATCTTTGGCTCCACATAAAAGTTGTAGGCCTATGTCTTACCTTTCCATCCATATAAAGTAAACCTAAATCTGAGATCTACAGATCCAGATATGACCCAATTACCGAACAATATTTTAGTTTGGATTACACCAACATCTCTTTTCTAAGTTTGGCCATCTCTTTGTCCTTTGAATTTCAGTTCTTAAATTCATCAATCAATCCTTTCATTTATGTGATAGGCATACATTTAAAATGAAAATTTACCATAAATTAAAGGTATCTTATATTATTAGATGCATTATTATAAAACATGATTTAGTTAAGGTGTTATTGATACTTCGAGTGCAAAATGATGATATAAAACCTTGATAAAAATGCACTTTTAATTACTAATTAGATATAAAAGGATAAAAATAGTTATTATCATAGTTATAATGTAATAACTCAGCCCAACTTGCCATATGTTGTCCGTTTTAGGTCTTATCGCCCTCAAGGTTTTGTTCCTAGTGATGCGAACCCACATTTGAACCTGATGCCCCAAAACGTGTATGGTAGAGTAGCGCAGCGACCTATACCTGTTATATACTATCCACTTCGGATCCCTCCCATCTTAAGATTATGGACTCGCAAGGTTTTCAAAGGCATATATCAAGTTAGCAATCAACACTCTTAATAAGGTCAGTTATCAATCCCTCATTGGCCGATATGGGATATAACATTGAAAACCCAACATCAGGGTCAATTTGAGACAATGTCAAGTCATAAGTTAGGTTGGTCTGGTCAACATAGGAATAATAGTTATTATTATAGTTTTCAAACCTAACTTGGGAGTGAACTTAGGATAAGGTTTAGGTCATATATCGGGATGGTCAATGTAAGAATAAGAGTGACTATTATTATTATTTTAAAACTCAACTTAAAAATTAACTTAGGCAAGACCACGACTAATATAAGCATAACTATAGTTATTATTATAATTTTAAAACATAACCCAAGGGTTTTATTGAGAATCAACCCAGGAAAAAGCTCAATTCACGGGTTGATAAGGTCAACCCAAGGCTGATATAAGAATAGGTAAGGGATAAAAATGATTGTTATAACATTTTTAAAACTCAACTCTGGATTTGACCCAAGACAAGATTTGAGTTACTAGTCAGTGGGGTCAGCTTGAATTGACCTAATTTTTTTAATAAAAAATTTAATGGGTTTTTTGGCCATGTTTTATCCCAAGATGACCCTACTTTTTTATTTGGTTGAACCAAGTCAATCCTTATTCTATTTTTTTAAACTTGGACCAGTCCAATTCTCAAGTCAGCTTGATTTCAAGCCATTCTAGAATCTATAACTAAGGTTATTATAATATTATTAATTTTAATTGTCAACATAAACTAAAGTAAGAAAAAATATCCAATTATTTTTATAAAAACATTACTTTGATAGTAATATATATTAAAGGTAAAATACATATTTTTTTATATTTTATAATATTTTGTCTGTTATAACTAAATATGATACAACGATAGTCATTTTGTCATGCAAATCATTATCATATATTATTTTTTCTCTATCTTTTTTGGTTTTAGTCTCCATTGTTTCGGTCTTTTTTGTTCTAAAACAATAAACCAAATGTCACCTCAATCTTTTAATGTAAAAGGAATTTGTATTTACCATGAGTTTTTTAGGAGTAAGGAAGATATAAAAGGATTTAGTTCTATTTTAATTGCTAATACTTCTTTTTTTCTTGAATTGGATAATTCCTTCCGATTCCTTTAAAAGTTTGTTGACCTTAACAGATAATTTTGAGTCAATTATGCTACATTTTTTCATTTATTCCTTTTAACGAAAAGAAACTACAACTCAACTTAATTTTTAGTTTAGGCAAATAGCAACCTCGCAAAATTAAATGAAGTGTGAGATTACAGGATCTCAAACCTTATAAAAGTTAAAACATGACAAGTGTTTAAAGAAGGAAACTAAATTGCTGAAATTTGAAGAAAACAATAAATAAAGCTATTAAAATAACAATAAAAACTAGAAAGAAATATAAATTGAATAAATAAAACCGGTCATTGTTTACATAGCCTTTATATATTGATATAAAGTCTAAATCTTATATAAATATATAATTTTAACCCTATAAAGATATTACTAGATAAGAAGACTTCATTAAATCTTAATATAAACTAAATTTCTCTTATATTGGTATCCATGTGAGTAAATTTTAATTTGTGATTTTAGATTAGTAATTTATTGATGACTTTTGTCTTGCACGCACATAAAAATGCAACGTCATGCATCACATTTTGACCAGGAGTGGCATTTGAAGGAAGAAGTGATTGTAGAATTTGCTAATGAGAAGATTCAAATGAAAGAGCCAAGACATAATTACTATCTAGTTATTACTATATCTAGTTATTACTATCTAGTTCACCAGTCTGTATTACATTATATTGGTAACATTCATGGCTTGATGACATTTGGGGCTCACATCATAAGAAAACCTGATGGGGAGCTTACTACTTACAGCAACATGGGAAAGGAAGCACAGGATTATTACTTTTTTATTGTCTATGATAGACAATTGTGTCTCATTGGGCACTACATGTCCGGGCATCGTAATCTGTGTTTCATCTCTTAGTGTATCGTCTTTATTTAGGATTTGGTCATGTAGTGCATGTTATTGTCCCTTGTGACTTGTACAACAGCATGCACGTCAGCACCTAACTACTGTTCATCAGCTGTCCTCTGCTTCGCTTATATAGCTTCTCTTTACTTCTTGATTAGTTATATCAAAGATGCATGAAACGTTCATTTGGTTACAATCCATGAGCTCAACTCCACCTCCAATAACTGCTTCTAACACATTATGAAAATTATAAGTTATAATTTTCCCCATTTGACCACAAGAGATCCCAACATAGAGCAAACATTTTTCTACAAAACAACAGGCATAGATAACAAAGTAGCCAAAGAAAAGCTTGGTCTTCCAAACATTTCATTTGCAACACATTGAAGGTTTTGCAACTCATAGGTTGCATGCAAATCAACCAACACTAATGAAGATAGATATTATTACCGGAACCCAACAACCAGAAGAAGAAGCGCAATACACATGCAAATCAACCAGCAATTCATTCATTCCACAGCAACAAGACTGAAAGACACTCTGTTGTGGAGTCAGAGAGTAGGTATCGATATATGTGCCTCGAGAGGTGACTACTGATTTAATGGGCTGCCATCGATCCCTGAAAGCAAACATTGACCGAGCCACTCATGTTAAAATCCATGCTGGGAACAACGAAAAAGTAAAGAAAAGAAAAGATGATCGTGCTATTGGCAAAGAATTTTATTACTGCTCAAGAAAATTGCAGGATTTTGGTTTCTAATAAAAGATATTCAGAGGCTCATCAAGGTTCATCTACGAGTTGAGCATAAAGGCCTAAATGAGACCCTAACAATAACATGATATTATTGTCCAGATGAACCCTCAATTGATGTTGTATTACTACGAGTTTCTGCCTCAAAAGAGGGAAAAAAGAAGTGAAAAGAAATCTCCACTAAATGCCAAGACAAGGCGGAAAGTCATTAACAGCACTGAGATATCTGGAAGAGGTTTACATATAGCGTGGAAACCCAGTAAAAATTACAACATAAAAGAGAGGAAATGATGATTAATTTTTGAAATTAAGAACACATATTTGTATTGACTTCATAACAACACATCGACACACATGTATTGATGAGCGAGAAGAATTTATAAGTGAAGTTAAAGATAAGAAATTGAGCAATTAAACAAAAATCATCAAGTAAAAGCAATTTGATCACTTGATTTCCATTACAATAGAGTTCTAGCAACGCAAATTCTAAAACAACTTCAAGCATGATTCTTGCTTTACAAACGAGAAGGGAAACTAAATGAATAGCAGAATGTTGCTTTACAAATGAGAAGGGAAACTAAAGGAATAGCATAATGTCCACAAAAACAGCCCTTTACAAACGAGAAGGGAAACTAAATGAATAGCAGAATGTTGCTTTAAAAATGAGAAGGGAAACTAAAGGAATAGCATAATGTCCACAAAAACAGCCAGCACATTTTCAGTTCTCTACAGTGGCTCTGCAGCCACCCCAACAACAAATAGGACCCTAATAGGTATATTTTTTCTCTTAATCTGCATACACAAAGCCAGCCTTGCATATATGTAGGTATGGGAAATATAAGAAAAATATATCACAGTAAACACCTTACCTCAACACCAAGGCCTTTTGGCATCTCTCCACTTGAACCAACGTTTTCTATCAGCTAAATTTCCTGGATGATGTCCATCAGCTTGCAAACAGTTGCCTCTGTCCCATGCAAGAGCCTGATTACATTGAAGTTTTTTATCACGGATCATAGCTTCCTCCCTATATGTAGGGTTAGTATATCTTGGATGTTGGATGAAATGAACATTCTTCCACCACAGTCTTAAGGCCTGCACAAAACATGGTGAACAGGACTGAACAGTTAATTTAAAGCAATGTGCATTATAGCTAGATATTTTTCTGAGTAGACAGGAGGGTACAAGTGTTCTAAAAGTAATGAGTCAACCCATTCGATATTCCAATATGAGAACCACTTTGCTGTTTCAGCAAGCTCTATTTTTGTTCTAAAGAATCATGAGGTGATGAACAGTCGTGTTAATTCCAATTTAGACTGATATATCTGTTGGGAACATAATAAACAAGTTGATGACTTAAGTTCAGTTGATGCCTAAGATCACCAGCCAAAGAGAGAATTAAGTAGCTATTCAACTGCACTTACATGCCAATATATCCATAATGCAACTTTATGTGGCATCAGCCAGAAGAACATAGCATGATCAGACACTGAGGAGAGTCTTTTAGCTTTCAATGAGGCCACAAAATAGTCACCAAGCTCAGGGTGCTGAACTGAAATAAACACAGATAAACTGTCCGTGGGATCATTTGCTTTGATATTCCAATTCCCCAGCATATCCTGTAATTTTCCATAAAATGCATATAATTTGGAGTGAAAAACATCATAAAAAATGAGAACCATCAAATATGTTAGGTTGTGCATTGTTGAAAAACTAACACAAAAAATAATAAGAAAAACAAAGCATAATTTTTTTACATAAGTGGTTGCAGGTTGTGATTCTCATATCACTTCATGTTTCCTAACCTTGACTTCTTAGCGTGTGAAGATATTTTAAATGTGAATTCTATATCTTAACTGAGATGGTCCTACATCAATCGAACATACCAATACAAAAGTGGTCATTATATCCTGCTAAAACTCTACAAGTGCAAATATAAATGAGAACAATCAAGAAGTATCTTCCAGTATCTGAAACCAACAAGAGCCAACTATATCTAGGAAAATTAAATCCATTACTCTCCAACCTAATCCCAACAATTTCAGCTCGTAGAAGCACCTTAGGCTTCAGCTGCCAATTGTTTTTCTTCCATTCATTGTTGCTGCTGCAAGAGACTTACACCAAACAAATATTTATTTGAACTTTGATATTGCACATCCAAGTCAAATGAGTCGTAGTTTTATGTAATAGAAAAGATGCCGAAGAGGTTCCTAAGTTGCATCATTTGTCAAGGCAAGAGAGAGGAAAAATAAATAAATAAAAAAACAACATAGAAGATGTTGCTTGTTATCATAGAAAGCATTGAAGTGAATGAAAATTACAATTCAAGGTCCATAATGCTGCAATAAGCATCCCAAAAAAGAAAAATACAAGAATCAAATCCTATTAAAGTGTTCTAGAAATCAAAAGAATACAAGACAACCATAGATCGATTGGACTTAAAAAAGTGAACAAAATAAATAGAGTAAATTCAAGACAATGAATTTATCATTAAGAAACAAATATATAATTGTAATCAACCACAACATTAAAGAGAAAAGCAAATATTGAAACATACCATAAAAGGGCTGACATGTAATGGTTTTGCCACTACATCTGAGTGAGGATGAAAAATGAAAACAACTCTTTCACCCCATGGAGTGTTTGTTACCTAAGCCAGAATCACCAGCAAGGTCAGGAGAGAGAACATGTTCCATCCAAGCATCTTAGCACACAATCAAGAAAATAATTATACAGCAAACATTATGCTCTTCCTGTTTGTAAATTTACATGTTCCAGAGGAGAAATACATGAGAAACGTTTGCACAAGCATGGAGATGAAATATGCATCCTCTCCTTTGTTATTTCTTAGTGTGTGTATGTGTGTGTAAAAGGGTAAAAGCAATGTACCATTTGTGGTGAAAAATATTTTCTTAAAAGCTCCATGCACTAAATTGAAGCAATATAAAAGATGGCCCCACGAGGGGTGAGAAAGAGTGACAATTGGGAGCATGAATTTGGTATTGCATAACTTATTATCATCTCTGGTAGATAATTTAATGTTTCCCATTCTTGGTGATAAAAAAAAAAGAAAAAAAAAAAGAGTTCATTGCATAACTTAAATAGATTAAAAGGATAGTTTTTGGAATTATTACTACTCAGTTCTTCAAGGGGATGCACACACCACTCTTCCTTCCAACCTAATTAGATTCAACTTTCACTGTTTCCAATTTCACAACTTTTTATTTTATCAAAGCACAAACCTCCGCAATGCATTTCTTGAGAAGTCGAGCAGACCCATCCATGTCATAGCAATAATACAAACTCAGTGGATTTTGTTCATATCCCACACTAGGAGGAATTGTCAGCAGAAAACTGCATCAGGACCACAATATTCTAATTGATATATATTGTTTCAAAAGCCCAGTAAAAAGACATTAAAAAGAAGGAGTACACTGGTCCGGTAGTCTGAGCGACTTGGCGAGCGTCATCGGCAGAAAGGTGGCCAGGAGGTGCGTGTGCGTGGTCGAGGTCAAACAAAGCGTAGCGCACCGAGTAGCGGAAAGAGTGGTGGGCAGGGCGGCGACGTTCGTGCCAGACAGTGCCTTGGTAAAGGGAGACGGCATTAGAGGGAATGGTGGAGGAAGGGCGGCGCGTGAAGAGAGTGCGGAAGACGAGGAGAAGAGAGAGGGCGAGCGAAGTGAGGAAACTGGAAGTGATGGAGAAGAGAAGATGGAGGGCTTCCATACTTTTTAATATCTTATTTACAGTATAGATGTCTTGTTTGTGAATGGAATGGTGGTGTACTTTTAGAGGCCTTTTTGGGTTTGTTTGTTAGTTAGTCACTGGTGAAAGCTTGGTAGTCGGGGCATCGGTATTTCACGGTAGGGAAATCTGTTCCGTAGACACAATGGAATCTTACATGCTTGAGTTGGGTTGTCTTGACTTGTGTGGTCTAGGATTGCTTATCTATAATGATAACTAGTTATTTGCTTTTCTTTTTTTTCCCTCTCTCAATATTACAGTACACTATGTGCTTTTTAATATAAAAAATCTTAATAACAAATAAAATAAAGTTTATACAGGTATTTAATCGAATAAATTGAGAGAATTATTTATATAATTTAAAAAATATAAAATCTAATTTTTAATAAATTAAAATTAACTAGTCACATCAATAATTTGAAATATAAATTTAATTGAACTAAATAATTTTTTATTTAAAATAAAAATTTATAAAACTTAGAATTATTCAAATACTGAATACTGAGGCAATTGGATAAACATATCAAACTAAAACAAATTACATTGCTTAATTAATAATAAAAAAATATTAAATAAAAAAATATCAAATTATGATTGGATACATTTTAGAAAAAAAATAAAAAAGAAAAAAGAAAAAGGATCAAGTGCTCTATCCTAATTGATCTAAAGTGCTTAGATCTTTGTTTTTTTTAAGGGTATCAACCCTTTTTTAAAAACACCATTTTTTAAAAATAAAATAGGTAATGTATAACCTGTCTTATTCATATTAGAGCAACATTTGATTGCTAGAAAATAGTATTGTGAATTTTCAAATTAAAAATTCATTTTTAACCATATTTCTACTTAAAATACATTCTTAACACCTTGTAAAATATATTCATAGCTAAAGAACCCAAAAAAACAATATTTAAAAACCCAAAATCAATCCAAAACTAAAATCATTTGTTAGCTCAAATCTATAAGCAAGTTCAAGGGAAAAAAAAACCTAAGATAAACTCTTCCTATTGAAAGGAACTTATTAACACCAAAATAACTTTTTTTATGGACATAATGGATGTAAACAATGACTTTCTCTCTATTTCTAAAATCTTACCACTTTCCTTCTCTTCTCTCAGACCAAAGAAAAAAATATAGTTTGAGTCCAAAATTGACCTTGTTTTTAATTTTAAAAAATTGAAAGGACCACATTTTTATAATTGGGAAAGTTTGGGGATTAAAATGTATATTTTTCATAAACTTTATTATAGTCATATATTCCCTCTGTGATTTACACTATGGTCCCTTCTTTTTTAGTCTTACAATTTCTTAACAAATTAACCCAAATTAACCTTTAATTTGACAATTTAAGAGTGAAATTTCAACTAGAAACGTTAGATTTTATAAATTCTAATAAATATAAAATTTACACAAATCTTTGACAACATTTGAATGGCACCCTTGTAAACATTTTACCATCATCTAATCCAAAGAATATTTGGAAGTAATAACAATCTTTTTTAACTGGTGCTCCGTTATTTGTGTATCAACCATATAACATAAAAATAAGAAAAGCATTATGACACGATGAAAAGATTAATATCTTCTCCCAAATGCAGGAGTGTTGAAGTAATAAATAACCCGGCAAGACCGAGGTCGAACCATAGGGAGGTTAATTGTACAAATTATAAATAATAATTATAAACAACAATAATAATAATAGTAATAATTATAATACTAATAGTAGTAGTAGTAGTAGTAGTAGTAGTAGTAGTAGTAGTAGTAGTAGTAGTAGTAATAACAACAACAATAATAATAAAGAAAAAAAGAAGAAGAGTTGAAGAGAACTTTGAGATGGAAAATTAATGCAAGGATTAAATAATAATAACAAACAATGTCAAGGTTAGAGGATCCACTAATGGTATGTCAAATAAGTATAGTATAAACTCTTATTATTCAATTAGAAACCACACACAAAGGAGGTTCCAATTAGATTATAGATTGTTAACATGATTACATTAGTTATCTTATTTAATTAATACTAATACTTGTAAATTTTAGTCAAGCATTCATGATTATAATTTATGTTAACAACAAATCAAGTTCCTTTCATAGCTCAAGTATCGGTTATACCATACAGTATGGGCTATGAAAGTGTCAAACATTTATTGCACCACGTGTTATACAACATAAATCAAGATTAGTCATTTAACAAGCAAAGTATTAAAGAGTGAACAAGATAACAAATATAAAACATGTTAGTATCAAATATTAAAGTCCATATTAAGTTTATAGTATACTTATTCTTACACCATTAGTGTAACCTTTTCACCTTGACATAATAAACTTAGCTAGACATAATAAAAGAAAGAAAAATAGATAAACAAAATAAGAACATAAATAAGATAAAAGTTAACTAAGTAAAGGAAAGGAAAGGAAAGGAATTAAAAGGCATAAACTTGATATTAATGAAACTAAAGCATAAACATCACAAAAAATACAAAGAGAGAAAGCAAGAGCATGATCTTGATCTGGAGACCAAGATGACTAAATGCATGGCAAATGCCTCCTTTTATAGGCAAAAATTGGGAACTATTGATTTGATGACAAATTGATGAGTGGGTGGCCAACTCTTGACTTCGTGACTATCCTTATCTTCTCTTGTCTGCCCAAAACGTAATTGAGAACGTCAAAATTAGAGCCACTGAAAAACACAAAAGTTATAGGAAATTATCTCAGCTTTCTTTTGTAAAACATTCAGCTTATTTCAACTTCTAGAACTCCAGATATGACCAAAATTATAAACAACAATTATAAACAATGATTAGTACTTAAAAGTGCATTTTTATCATGGTTTTATATCATCATTTTGCACTTGAAGTATCAATAACTCCTTAACTAAAATATGTTTTATAATAATGTATCTAATAATATAAGATACCTATAATTTGTGGTAAATATCTATTTTTAATGCAGGCCTATCACATAAATGAAAGGATTGATTGATGACTTGAAGAACTTAAATTGCAAGGATAAAGAGATGGTCAAACTTAGAGAAGAGATGTCGGTGCAATCCAAACCGGAACACTGTTCGGTAATTGGGTCATATCTGGAGCTACAGATCTCAGATTTAGGTCCAATTTATATGGATGGAAAGGTAAGACATAGTCCTACAACTTTCATATGGAGCCCAAGATCTAAAAAGGTCATTATCAAGTCCAAATTGTAGCAACAACAAAGAAGCCCGAATCTGTCTTCCAGCCCGAGCACTGTTCGGTATTTTGGCCATATCTGGAGTTCTAGAAGTCCAAATGAGCTGAATTTTTTACACAAGAAATCTGAGACAATTGCCTACAACTTTCATGTTTACAACTGGCTCCAATTTTGACGTTATCAATGACGTTTTGGGCAGACAAGAGAAGATAAGGATTGTCACCAAGTCAAAAGTTGGCCACCCACTTATCAATTAGTCATCAAATCAATAGTTCCCAATTTTGGCCTATAAAAGGAGGCATTTTCCATGCATTTAGGCATATTGGTTTCCAGATCAAGATCATTCTCTTCCTTTCTCTCTTTGTATTTTTTGTAATGTTTATGCTTTGCTTTCATTAATATTAAGTTTATGCCTTTCATTTCCTTTCCTTTACTTAGTTAGCTTTTATGTTCTTATTTTGTTTTTCTATTTTGCTTTCTTTTATTATGTCTAGCTAAGTTAATTATGTCAAGGTGAAAAGGTTACACTAATGGTGTGAGAATAAGTATAATGTAAACTTAATATGGACTTTAATGTTTGGTACTAACATGTTTTATATTTGTTATCTTGCTCGCTCTTTAATACTTTGCTTGTTAAATGACTAATCTTGATTTATGTTGTATAACACTTGGTACAACAAATGCTTGGCACTTTCATAGCCCATAATGTATGGTATAACCGACACCTGAGCTATGAAAGGAACTTGATTTGTTGTTAACATAAGTTATAATCATGAATGCTTGACGAGATTTACAAGTATTAGCATTAATTGAATAAGATGACTAATGTAATCATGTTAACAATATATAATCTGATTGGAACCTCCTTTGTGTGTGGTTTCCAATTCAATAATAAGAGTTTATACTATATTTGTTTGATATACCATTAGTGGAACCTCTAACCTTGACATTTGTTATTATTATTGTTTAATCCTTACATTTATTTTCCATCTCCAAGTTCTCATCATCTTCTTCTTCTTCTCTTTCTTTATTATTATTATTATTACTACTACTACTACTACTACTACTACTACTACTATTATTATTATTATTATTATTATTATAGTTGTTGTTGTTATTGTTATTGTTGTTGTTATTATTGCTATTATTGTTGTTTATAATTGTTGTCTATAATTTGTACAATTAACCTCCCTGTGGTTCGACCCCGGTCTTGCCGGGTTATTTATTACTTCGACACTCCTACACTTGGGAGAAGACATCAATCTTTTCGTCGTGTCAAACAACAACAATAATAATAGTAGCAATAATAATATTAATAATACTACTAGTAGTAGTAGTAGTAGTAGTAGTAGTAGTAGTAATAATAACAACAACAACATCATCAACAACAACAATAATAAAGAAAAAGAAAAAGAAAAAGAAGAAGAAAAAGAAGAAGAGTTGATGAGAATTTTGAGATGGAAAATTAACACAAGGATTAAATAATGATAGCAAACAATGTCAAGGTTAGAGGATCCACTAATGGTATATCAAACAAGTATAGTATAAACTCTTATTATTCAATTAGAAACCACACACAAAGGAGGTTCCAATCAGATTATATATTGTTAACATGATTACATTAGTCATCTTATTCAATTAATGCTAATACTTGTAAATCTTGTCAAGCATTCATGATTATAACTTATGTTAACAACAAATCAAGTTCCTTTCATAGCTTAGGTGTCGGTTATACCATACAGTATGGGCTATGAAAGTGTCAAGCATTTATTGTACCAAGTATTATACAACATAAATCAAGATTAGTCATTTAACAAGCAAAATATTAAAGAGTGAACAAGATAACAAATATAAAACATGTCAGTATCAAACATTAAAGTCCATATTAAGTTTATAGTATACTTATTCTTACACCATTAGTGTAACCTTTTTCACCTTGATATAATAAATTTAGCTAGACATAATGAAAGAAAGAAAAATAGATAAACAAAATAAGAACATAAATAAGATAAAAGTTAACTAAGTAAAGGAAAGGAAATAAAAGGCATAAACTTGATATTAATGAAACCAAAGCATAAACATCACAAAAAAATACAAAGAGAGAAACCAAGAGCATGATCTTGATCTGGAGACCAAGATCCCTAAATGCATGGCAAATGCCTCCTTTTATAGGCCAAAATCGGGAACTATTGATTTGATGACTAATTGATGAGTGGGTGACCAACTCTTGACTTCGTGACAATCCTTATCTTCTCTTGTCTACCCAAAATGTCATTATGAATGTCAAAATTAGAGTCACTTAAAACGTAAAGGTTGATGACTAATTGATGAAAAACGCACCGAAAATATTGATGTGAATCTTTTGTCAATAGTGACAACAGATTCAACATCTGACATCACACCAATCGATGATTATTTTCCTAACAAATCCTTACTTTCTTTTAGTCCAATGCCTTGGTATTATAAAAATATCAATTTTCTTGCTTCAGGAGATTTGCCGACTGATTGGAGTACCCAAGATAATGAAACGTTTTTGAACGAAGTGAAGAGCTTTTATTGTGATAACCCTAACTTATTCAAATATTGTCCTAATCAAATATTTCAAAGATTCATTCCTGACAATGAGATAAGTAGTGTCATTAAACTTTGTCATTCTGAAGCACGTGGGAGTTATTTTTCATGAAAAAAAATAGCTACAAAAATCATTCAAAATGGATTTTATTGGCCTACCATGTTCAAGGACACGCATGCATTCTGCAAAACTTGTGAAAATTGCCAAAGAGTTGATACTGGTCAAAACATTTGTTTTATAATTCTCAACTCTATGCATTCCCTGGAGAGCTAAGACCAAGATAGAGCAATCCTTATGGGGTCTATGATATTGAGAATTCAATGAATGACAATGATTTTAAGGAAAATGGACATCGTTTGAAAGCTTACTTTGATAATTTTCCTAGTGAAAATGAATCAACTGGTTGGAATGATCTTGTAGATAAAGGTTGATTATTTTGTTTTTCTCACATTGTTTTTGTGTTTCTGTTTGAGTGATTTTTGCTAGTTTCTCTCACCCCGGTCAAATGGCGGACAACGGTACTCCATGACTTAAGTCGGTTCTTTCAGTTTCCCACAATAACTGATATTTGTGTATATATTTGTGCAATTCTAGGCACATTGGAAGAGATCTTTCATATTTCCTCTTAGGCTCAACGACACATTCACCATAAACTCATAAGTTTGTTAAATGTTAATGGTTATTATGATAAGTTGTTGTCTTTTCTTGATCATGCTGTGGAACAGGAATTTCAAACATCTTCTGCACGACAAATCATAATCTCTGCTGCTACTGCTGAACAATTGATTGACCACCTATAATCTTTCATTCCTATAATTGATCCTTCCATGAGTCGTATAAATTGGTCATCTAAGGAAAGCCGTAAAAAGCTTAGATTGGATTTGAGCCTTCATTTATGAATATTTATGTCTTTTGGTTTTATTATTGTGTTTTGTTGTTTCTTATATTTTTTTTAGTGTGTTTCAGGTTTGTCAGTGTTTATTATTTTAGGTTATATCTTTTATACTCTATCTTTCTACCTTAGAACATTGAGGACAATGTCTCGTTTTGGTTGGGGGGAGAGGGTAGTAGTTGATAAAAAAAAAATTGTTTTTCATTTCATAAAGCATGTGCATAATTGTTGTTACTAGGATGGCAGAGTAAATGAGCTTTTTTGTTAAAGTGACTCTTGACACGCATCTTAGTAACCATTCTTAACAAGGTCTATTATAATACTTCGTGAAATATTCAGATTTACAAACTCTCCCATTGTTATCACTTAATTCTGCTCATATACTTATTTAACATGTATTCTTCAACCTTAATTTACACACACACACACACTTTAACATATGATTGTGGGTTGCATATTGGATTATTACATTATTTATATTCTTTTCTTAAAGTAACAACTAAGGAAAAGGGATTGTATATAATTAAAAAAAAAGAGAAAAAAAAAAGAAAACAACAATAATAAAAATATAGATAAGTTTGGTTTCGTAGCCTCCCTAACCTAAGCAATTAAGTCTGAAGGGGTGTTTTAACACCTAGTACCCTAAAGTCAACTGACTTGGGAACTATTAGCCTAATGCTTGTTACATGGTTTAAGGAGAAAAGCTTAAGGGAATCAAACATTGTACTATCTACATATCAGTAACTGCGACCCGAGTTATTAAGCTCGTAGGGGTGTTTCAACACCTAATGCCCTAAGACCAACTAGCCTGGGAGTCATTAGCCGAAAGCTCGTTACATGGGTTAAAGATGCATGGTGTTTTAAGTTATATGTGTGTGTGTGTGTGTGTGTGTGTGTGTGTGTGTGTGTGTGTGTATAAAAGAAAAAAAAGACAAAAAAAAACCCAATCTAAGGAAGTTAACCTTAAACATTAGAACAAAAATTTTGTTTTCTTCTAAGAAAAGCCCTATAATTATGTGTTGATGCATTGAGCACAAAAGAAAGATTTATTAATATCTTGTTAAGAGGTATTGAACAGATATATAAATTTAATAAGAGTTTGTTTATTTGGATAAATTAATGGAAGTTAAATGATGAATACCTTGCTTTGTGGAATTTGCAAATTGTTTTTCTATTTTAACGCTTTGATTACTAGGGACTAATAATAAGCTAGTTGGGGGGTGTGATTAGTACTTAAAAGTGCATTTTTATCATGGTTTTATATCATCATTTTGCACTTGAAGTATCAACAACTCCTTAACTAAAGCATGTTTTATAATAATATATCTAATAATATAAGATACATTTAATTTGTGGTAAATATTCATTTTAAATACAGACCTATCACATAAATAAAAGGATTGATTGATGACTTTAAGAACTTAAATTTCAAGGATAAAGAGATGGCCAAACTTAAAAAAGAGATATCGCTGCAATCTAAATCGGAACACTGTTCGGTAATTGGGTCATATCTAGAGCTATAGATCTCAGATTTAGGTCCACTTTGTATGGATGGAAAGGTAAGTCATAAGCCTATAACTTTCATATGGAGCCCAAGATCTAAAAAGTCCATTTTCAAGTCCAAATTGTAGCAACAACAAAGAAGCTCTAATCTATCCTCCAACCCGAGCACTATTTAGTATTTTGGCCATATCTGGAGTTCTAGAAGTCCAAATGAGCTGAATGTTTTACACAAGATAGTTGAGACAATTGCCTACAACATTTATGTTTTCAAGTGGCTCGAATTTTGACGTTATCAATGATGTTTTGGGCAGACAAGAGAAGATAAGGATTGTCACCAAGTCAAGAGTTGGCCACCCACTTATCAATTAGTCATCAAATCAATAGTTCCCAATTTTGGCCTATAAAAGGAGGCATTTGCCATGCTGACACGACAAAAAGATTGATGTCTTCTCCCAAATGCAGGAGTGTCGAAGTAATAAATAACCCGGCAAGACCGGGGTCGAACCATAAGGAGGTTAATTGTACAAATTATAAATAACAATAACAACAACAACAACAACAACAACAACAATACTAATAATAATAATAGTAGTAGTATTAGTAGTACTAATAATAATAATAGTAATAATAATAATAATAATAATAATAATAATAATAATAATAATAAAGAAAAAGAAGGAGAATAAGAAGATGAGAACTTTGAGATGGAATATTAATATAACGATTAAACAATGATAATAACAAATGTCAAGGTTAGAGATTCCAATAATGGTATTGACACGACAAAAATATTGATGTCTTCTCCCAAGTGCAGGAGTGTCGAAGTAATAAATAACCCGGCAAGACCGGGGTCGAACCACAGGGAGGTTAATTGTACAAATTATAGACAACAATTATAAAGAACAATAATAGCAATAATAACAAAAACAATAACAACAACAACTATAATAATAATAATAATAATAATAATAATAATAATAATAATAATAATAATAATAATAATAATAATAATAATAATAATAATAATACTAGTACTAGTAGTAGTAGTAGTAGTAGTAGTAGTAGTAGTAGTAAAGAAAGAGAAGAAGAAGAAGATGATGAGAACTTGGAGATGAAAAATTAATGTAAGAATTAAACAATAATAATAACAAATGTCAAGGTTAGAGGTTCCACTAATGGTATATCAAACAAGTATAATATAAACTCTTATTATTGAATTGGAAACCACACACAAAGGAGGTTCCAATCAGATTATATATTGTTAACATGATTACATTAGTCATCTTATTCAATTAATGCTAATACTTGTAAATCTCGTCAAGCATTCATGATTATAACTTATGTTAACAACAAATCAAGTTCCTTTCATAGCTCAGGTGTCAGTTATACCATACATTATGGGCTATGAAAGTGCCAAGCTTTTGTTGTACCAAGTGTTATACAACATAAATCAAGATTAGTCATTTAACAAGCAAAGTATTAAAGAGTGAACAAGATAACAAATATAAAACATGTTAGTATCAAACATTAAAGTCCATATTAAGTTTACATTATACTTATTCTTACACCATTAGTGTAACCTTTTCACCTTGACATAATTAACTTAGCTAGACATAATGAAAGAAAGCAAAATAGATAAACAAAATAAGAACATAAAAGTTAACTAAGTAAAGGAAAGGAAATGAAAGGCATAAACTTGATATTAATGAAAGCAAAGCATAAACATTACAAAAAATACAAAGAGAGAAAGGAAGAGCATGATCTTGATCTGGAAACCAAGATGCCTAAATGCATGGCAAATGCCTCCTTTTATAGGCCAAAATTGGGAACTATTGATTTGATGACTAATTGATAAGTGGGTGGCCAACTTTTGACTTGGTGACAATCCTTATCTTCTCTTGTCTGCCCAAAACGTCATTGATAACGTCAAAACTGGAGCCAGGTGCAAACATGAAAGTTGTAGGCAATTGTCTCAGCTTTCTTGTGTAAAACATTCAGCTCATTTGGATTTCTAGAACTCCAGATATGGCCAAAATACCGAACAGTGCTCGGGCTGGAAGACAGATTCGGGCTTCTTTGTTGTTGCTACAATTTGGACTTGATAATGGCCTTTTTAGATCTTGGGCTCCATATGAAAGTTGTAGGCCTATGTCTTACCTTTCCATCCATATAAATTGGACCTAAATCTGAGATCTGTATCTCCAGATATGGCCCAATTACCGAACAGTGTTCCGGTTTGGATTGCACCGACATCTCTTCTCTAAGTTTGACCATCTCTTTATCCATGCAATTTAAGTTCTTCAAGTCATCAATCAATCCTTTCATTTATGTGATAGACCTGCATTAAAAATAGATATTTACCATAAATTATAGGTATCTTATATTATTAGATACATTATTATAAAACATATTTTAGTTAAGGAGTTATTGATACTTCAAGTGCAAAATGATGATATAAAACCATGATAAAAATGCACTTTTAAGTACTAATCACACCCCTCAACCAGCTTATTACTAGTTCCTAGTAATTAAAGCGTTAAAACAATTTGCAAATTTCACAAAGCAAGGTATTCATCATTTAACTTCCATTAATCTATCCAGATAAACAAACTCTTATTAAATTTATATATCTGCTCAATACCACTTAACAAGATATTAATAAACCTTTCTTTTGTGCTCAATGTATCAACACATAATTATGGGGCTTTTCTTGGAAGAAAACAAAATTTTTGTTCTAATGTTTAAGGTTAACGTCCTTGGGTTGGGATTACTATTTTTGTCTCTTTTTTTTTAACTCTATATACATATAATTTAAAAACATCATGCATCTTTAACCCATGTAACGAGCTTTCAGCTAATGACTCCCAGACCAGTTGGTCTTAGGGCATTAGGTGTTAAGACACCCCTACGAGCTTAGTAACTCGGGTCGCAGATACTGATATGTAGATAGTGCAATGTTTGATTACCTTAAGCTTTTCTCCTCAACCCATGTAACAAGCGTTGGGCCAATAGCTCCCAAGTCAGTTGACTTTAGGGTATTAGGTGTTAAAACACCCCTTCGGGCTTAATTACTTAGGTTAGGGAGGCTACGAAATCAAACTTATCTACATTTTTATTATCATCATTTTTTATTTTTTTTTCTTTTTTTTTCATGTTTTTTTTATAATTATATACAATCCCTTTCCCTTAGTTGTTACCTTTAACAAAAGAACATAAATAATGTAATAATCCAATATGCAACCCACAATCATATGTTAAAGTGTGTGTGTGTAAATTAAGGTTTAAAAATACATGTTAAATAAGTATATGAGCAGAATTAAGTGGTAACAATACGAGAGTTTGTAAACCTGAATATTTCAGGAAGTATTATAATAGACCTTGTTAAGAATGGTTACTAAGATGCGTCTCAAGAGTCACTTTAACAAAAGAACTCCTTTACTCTGCCATCCTAGTAACAACAATTATGCACATGCTTTATGAAATGAAAAACAATTTTTTTTTTTTTATCAACTACTACCCTCTCCCCCCAACCAAAACGAGACATTGTCCTCAATGTTCTAAGGTAGAAAGATAGAGTATAAAAGATATCACCTGAAATAACGAACACTGACAAAACCTGAAACACACTGAAACAAAAATAAGAAATAACAAAACATAATAAAACCAAAAGACACAAAAATTCACAAATGAAGGCTCAAATCCAATCTAAGCTTTTTACGGCTTTCCTTAGATGACCAATTTATGTGACTCATGGAAGGATCAATCACAGGAATGAAAGATTGTAGTTGGTCAATCAATTGTTCAGCAGTAGAAGCAGAGATTATGATTTGTCGTGCAGAAGATGTTAAAAATTCCTGTTCCACAGCATGATCAAGAAAAGACAACAACTTATCATAATAACCATTAACATTTAACAAACCTATGGGTTTATGGTGAATGTGCAATTGAGCCCAAGAGGAAATATGAAAGATCTCTTCCAATGTGCCTAGACCACCTGGTAAAGCAATGAAAGCATCAGCATGGTTAAACATTGCATTCATTTGAGCCGACATTGTAGAGACCTGAAGTTCCTCTCCAATTGTTTTTCCAATGATGTCCCCTTGTGCCAAAGCTTCAGGGACGACTCCTAAAACTTGACTACCTCCTAAAAATTCAGCTATTGACACACCTCCCATTAACCCAAGACTGCCTCCCCCATACACTAAATGAATCTTTCTCTCAGCTAGCACCTGACCAAGATGATTTGCTGATTCTAAAAACTCCTTTTCTTTCCCAGGACTAGATCCACCGAAAACACAAATATTTATAATATGATGACTTGAGGAACTTGCCATTTCTACACACTTCTATAGTTTTTGAATGTATGGGTTGAGTAGAAATGAAAGGAAGGAAGAAAGGGTTTTATAGATGAGAAATTAGAAAGGCAATCATAACACCTATATGTAGGCCAGCTAGAGTCTCACACACTCTCTCTCTCTTTTTATTTATTTATTTATTTACTTTTGAAAAAAACATGTGTATGTACAAGTAGTTGTGATTGTGGCTCACATCTTCCCTTGGTTTTACGTCCAAGAACGGCTTAAACGCCCTCTATGGGTCGGGGATAGGCTTCCCATCCAGTTTTCTTAAAAACTGGCAAACAGGGTCTTTTTTAGTCAGATTCCCAAGACTAAGTCGATCATGTTCTTTATGAAATAGTGGCCATAAATCATGAATTGCACGATGCACATCTCCACTAGGATGCGTCTCAAGAGTCAATAGAAGATTATCTGAAGACTCCTTACTCAGGCCATCCTTAATGAATTTTATTTTATCTTCACGGTTTATAGATACCATTCCTAAAGAATGACATTGTGTATTACTGACACGACTAAAAGGTTGATGTCTTCTCCCAAGTGCAGGAGTGTCGAAGTAATAAATAACCCGGCAAGACCGGGGTCGAACCACAGGGAGGTTAATTGTACAAATTATAGACAACAATTATAAGCAACAATAATAGCAATAATAACAACAACAATAACAATAACAACAACTATAATAATAATAATAATAATAATAATAATAATAATAATAATAATAATAATAATAGTAATAATAATAGTAGTAGTAATAATAATAATAATAATAAAGAAAGAGAAGAAGAAGATGATGATGAGAACTTGGAGATGGAAAATTAATGTAAGGATTAAACAATAATAATAACAAATGTCAAGGTTAGAGGTTCCACTAATGGTATATCAAACAAGTATAGTATAAACTCTTATTATTGAATTGGAAACCACACACAAAGGAGGTTCCAATCAGATTATATATTATTAACATGATTACATTAGTCATCTTATTCAATTAATGCCAATACTTGTAAATCTCGTCAAGCATTCATGATTATAACTTATGTTAACAACAAATCAAGTTCCTTTCATAGCTCAGGTGTCGGTTATACCATACATTATGGGCTATGAAAGTGCCAAGCATTTGTTGTACCAAGTGTTATACAACATAAATCAAGATTAGTCATTTAACAAGCAAAGTATTAAAGAGTGAACAAGATAACAAATATAAAACATGTTAGTATCAAACATTAAAGTCCATATTAAGTTTACACTATACTTATTCTCACACCATTAGTGTAACCTTTTCACCTTGACATAATTAACTTAGCTAGACATAATGAAAGAAAGGAAAACAAATAAACAAAATAAGAACATAAAAGTTAACTAAGTAAAGGAAAGGAAATGAAAGGCATAAACTTGATATTAATGAAAGTAAAGCATAAACATTACAAAGAGAGAAAGGAAGAGCATGATCTTGATCTGGAAACCAAGATGCCTAAATGAATGGCAAATGCCTCCTTTTATAGGCCAAAATTGGGAACTATTGATTTGATGACTAATTGATAAGTGGGTGGCCAACTCTTGACTTGGTGACAATCCTTATCTTCTCTTGTCTGCCCAAAACGTCATTGATAACGTCAAAATTAGAGCTAGCTGAAAACATGAAAGTTGTAGGAAATTGTCTCAGCTTTCTTGTGTAAAAAATTCAGCTCATTTGGACTTCTAGAACTGCAGATATGGCCAAAATACCGAACAGTGCTCAGGCTGGAAGACAGATTCGGGCTTCTTTGTTGTTGCTACAATTTGGACTTGATAATGACCTTTTTAGATCTTGGGCTCCATATGAAAGTTGTAGGCCTATGTCTTACCTTTCCATCCATATAAATTAGACCTAAATCTGAGATCTATAGCTCCAGATATGACCCAATTACCGAACAGTGTTCCGATTTGGATTGCACCGACATCTCTTCTCTAAGTTTGACCATCTCTTTATCCTTGCAATTTAAGTTCTTCAAGTCATCAATCAATCCTTTCATTTATGTGATAGGCCTGCATTAAAAATAGACATTTACCATAAATTATAGGTATCTTATATTATTAGATACATTATTATAAAACATATTTTAGTTAAGGAGTTATTGATACTTCAAGTGCAAAATGATGATATAAAACCATGATAAAAATGCACTTTTAAGTACTAATCACACCCCTCAACCAGCTTATTACTAGTCCCTAGTAATCAAAGCGTTACAATAATTTGCAAATTTCACAAAGCAAGGTATTCATCATTTAACTTCCATTAATCTATCCAGATAAACAAACTCTCATTAAATTTATATATCTGCTCAATACCACTTAACAAGATATTAATAAACCTTTTTTTTATGCTCAATGTATCAACACATAATTATGGGGCTTTTCTTGGAAGAAAACAAAATTTTTGTTCTAATGTTTAAGGTTAACTTCCTTGGGTTGGGATTATTATTTTTGTCTTTTTTTTTTCTTTTTTTTTTTAAATATATACATATAATTTAAAAACATCATGCATCTTTAACCCATGTAACGAGCTTTCAGCTAATGACTCCCAGACCAGTTGGTCTTAGGGCATTAGGTGTTAAGACACCCCTACGAGCTTAGTAACTCGGGTCGCCGATACTGATATGTAGATAGTGCAATGTTTGATTCCCTTAAGCTTTTCTCCTCAACCCATGTAACAAGCGTTGGGCCAATAGCTCCCAAGTCAGTTGACTTTAGGGTATTAGGTGTTAAAACACCCCTTCGGGCTTAATTGCTTAGGTTAGGGAGGCTACGAAATCAAACTTATCTACATTTTTATAATCATCATTTTTTCTTTTTTTTCTTTTTCTTTTTTTTTCATGTTTTTTTTAATTATATACAATCCCTTTCCCTTAGTTGTTACCTTTAACAAAAGAACATAAATAATGTAATAATCCAATATGCAACCCACAATCATATGTTAAAGTGTGTGTGTGTAAATTAAGGTTTAAGAATACATGTTAAATAAGTATATGAGCAGAATTAAGCGGTAACAATACGAGAGTTTGTAAACCTGAATATTTCAGGAAGTATTATAATAGACCTTGTTAAGAATGATTACTAAGATGCGTCTCAAGAGTCACTTTAACAAAAGAACTCCTTTACTCTGCCATCCTAGTAACAACAATTATGCACATGCTTTATGAAATGAAAAACAATTTTTTTTTTTTTATCAACTACTACCCTCTCCCCCCAACCAAAACGAGACATTGTCCTCAATGTTCTAAGGTAGAAAGATAGAGTATAGAAGATATCACCTGAAATAACGAACACTGACAAAACCTGAAACACACTGAAATAAAAATAAGAAATAACAAAACACAATAATAAAACCAAAAGACACAAAAATTCACAAATGAAGGCTCAAATCCAATCTAAGCTTTTTATGGCTTCCCGTAGATGACCAATTTATGCGACTCATTGAAGGATCAATCACAGGAATGAAAGATTGTAGTTGGTCAATCAATTGTTCAGCAGTAGTAGCAGAGATTATGATTTGTCGTGCAGAAGATGTTAGAAATTCCTGTTCCACAGCATGATCAAGAAAAGACAACAACTTATCATAATAACCATTAACATTTAACAAGCCAATGGGTTTATGGTGAATGTGCAATTGAGCCCAAGAGGAAATATGAAAGATCTCTTCCAATGTGCCTAGACCACCTGGTAAAGCAATGAAAGCATCAGCATGATTAAACATTGCATTCATTCGAGCCGACATTGTAGAGACCTGAAGTTCCTCTCCAATTGTTTTTCCAATGATGTCCGCTTGTGGCAAAGCTTCAGGGACGACCCCCAAAACTTGACTACCTCCTAAAAATACAGCTATTGACACACCTCCCATTAACCCAAGACTGCCTACCCCATATACTAAATGAATCTTTCTCTCAGCTAGCACCTGACCAAGATGATTTGCTGATTCTAAAAACTCCTTTTCTTTCCCAGGATAAGATCCACCGAAAACACAAATATTTCTTATTTGATGACTTGAGGAACTTGCCATTTCTACACGCTTTTGTATTTGTTGAATGTATGGGTTGAGTAGAAATGGAAGGAAGGAAAAGAGGGTTTTATAGATGAGAAATTAGAAAGGCAATCATAACATTTATATGTAGGCCAGCTGGAGTCTCACACTCTCTCTCTCTCTTTTTATTTATTTATTTATTTACTTTTGAAAAAAAACATGTGTATGTACAGGTAGTTGTGATTGTGGTGCACATCTTCCCTTGGTTTTACGTCCAAGAACGGCTTAAACGCCCTCTATGGGTCGGGGATAGGCTTCCCATCCAGTTTTCATAAAAACTGGCAAATAGGGTCTTTTTTAGTCAGATTCCCAAGACTAAGTCGATCATGTTCTTTATGAAATAGTGGCCATAAATCATGAATTGCACGATGCACATCTCCACTAGGATGCGTCTCAAGAGTCAATAGAAGATTATCTAAAGACTCCTTACTCAGGCCATCCTTAATGAATTGTATTTTATCTTCACGGTTTATAGATACCATTCCTAAAGAACGACATTGTGTATTACAAGTCCATCTAGCACATCGATGACAGACATCCAGTCGTTTTGCACGACGCTTCTTTGCAAAAGTGCTTTTACCTGTTCCAGGCATGTGTGAAATGAAGAAGTTAGAGGACTCACCTGATAATCGGACCTTTGCTTCAATCAACCAACGAATATCTTCAGGAATTCCATGATTCATTAATAATCTCAATCTTGCACATCTAGCATGGTAAATTTTTGTAATCGTATTCTGAGGCAGAGCGGGAAAATACTTTTTTAATTTTTCAAGATTAGTGTCCATTTTCAAATGAGAATTGGAAGAGAGATTCAAAGAATTGCACAGATATATACACAGATATCAGTAATTGTGGGAAACTGAAAGAACCAACTTAAGTCACGGAGTACCGTTATCCGCCATTTAACCGGGGTGAGAAAAACTAACAAAAATCACTCAAAAAGAAACACAAAAACAATGTGAGAAAAAAAAATTAACCTTTATCTACAAGATCAGTCCAACCAGTTGATTCAGTTTCTCTAGGAAAATTATCAAAGTAAGCTTTCAAACGATGTCCATTTTCATTAAAATCATTGTCATTCATTGAATTCTCAATATCACAGGCCCCATAAGGATTGCTCCATCTTGGTCTTAGCTCTCTAGGGAATGCATATAGTTGAGAATTATAAAACAAAACTTTTTGACCTGTATCAATCTTTTGACAATTTTCACAAGTTTTGCAGAATGCATGCGTGTCCTTGAACATGGTGGGCCAATAAAATCCATTTTGAAAGATTTTTGTAGCTGTCTTTTTTGACGAGAAACAACTTCCACATGCTTCAGAATGACAAAGTTTAATGACACTACTTACCTCATTGTCGGGAATGAATCTTTGAAATATTTGATCAGGACAATATTTGAATAAGGTAGGTTCATCACAATAAAAGCTCTTCACTTCGTTCAAAAACTTTTCTTTGTCTTGGGTACTCCAATCAGCTGGCAAATCTCCTAAAGCAAGAAAATACATATTCTTAGCAAACCAAGGCATTGAACTATGAGAAAGTAGAGATTCATCAGGAAAGTAATAATTGATTGGGGTGATGTCGGGTGTCGAATCTGTTGTCACTTTTGATAAAAGATCCGCATCAACATTTTCGGTGCCTTTTTCATCGTCGATTTCTTCCCGATTGGTCATGGCATGAGGAAATGAAAGTGCTGGCAGGGAATCAGTCTTTTCCTTGCAATATTTAGATTCAACCCCTTCCTTACCCTTAGAGATTGACTCATCATCTTTCTCACAAGGTTCAAGAGTGGGTTTTTTAATAACCTTACTATTGCGAAGAGTAATGACTGATTTGACTTGATCCATGTGTTGACTTCCATAACTACTTACATTTGCATTGTATTGCCCCTTGAGATTTTGCTGTGGTTGAGATGGAAACTTACCTTGCTCTTGAAAACTGAGAGCAGATGTGAATTTTGCAAGAGTGTCTTTAAAATCTGTTATGCTTTGAGTAAGTTGAGTGTTGATTGTCTCTTGCTTTTCAATGAATGCATACAAAGTTTCCTCAAAATTACTTCTAAGAGGTGGAGCATAAGAAGGTGCATATCCATAAGAATTTTGGAAATTATGGTGTGCTTGAAACTGTGGTTGTGAAGTTTGTGCATTATCACTCTTCCAACTGAAATTTTGGTGATTTCTCCAACCAGGGTTGTATGTTTGCAAATATGGGTTATGATTGGGCCTTCCGAAACTGTTTAAAGCATGGGCTTGTTCATGGAGACATTCCTTAAAAGAAGGCATGGTTGGACAGTTACTAGTTGAGTGTTTATTTGTTTCACATATTTGACATACAATGTTTTCAATATATTTAAATTGACCACTCTTTTTCAATTCTAGTGCCTCGACTTTTCTAGCTAAAGATGCAAACTTGGCTTGAAGGTCATGATCTTCCCTAAGGTTGTACATACCTTCACTAGATGTATGAGGTTGAGTTTTACTTGGTGCCTCATAAGTACCCGCGGTGTCCCAATTTTGAGCATTTTCAGCTAACAAGTCTAAGTACTCCATTGCTTCATCAGGGTCTTTATCTTCAAAAGTTCCATTGCACATCAATTCAACCATTTGCCTATCTTTAGGTGTTAACCCTTCATAGAAATGTGAAACCAATCTCCATGTTTCGAAACCATGATGAGGGCAAGTACTAAGCAAGTCTCGATACCTATCCCAACATTTGTAAAATGTTTCTCCTGGTTTTTGAGTGAAAGTGGTGATTTGTCTCTTGAAAGAGTTTGTTCTATGAGATGGGAAAAACTTCTTTAAAAACTGTTGTTGCATTTCATCCCAAGCACTAATGGATCCTGGTCTTAAATTTTGTAGCCATGTTTTAGCTTTATCTTTTAATGAAAAAGGAAAAAGCTTTAATCTGATGGTGTTCATGCTACAATTTAAATTATTATATGTGTTGGACACCTCCTCAAATTCCCTTAAATGCAAGTATGGATTTTCCAATTCTAAACCATGAAAAGAAGGTAAAAGTTGAATAATACCTGGTTTAAAATTAAAATGAGATGCATCAGGAGGAAAAACTATACATGATGGTGCACTTGTTCTTGTGGGATTCATGTGGTCTGTAAGTGTTCTAGCACGATTATTCTCATTATTCTCATTATGAAGTGATTGATTATCTTCTTCGGCCATATTTTCTGAAAATGATGAGGATACCCTACAAAGTCTACCACTTGATGTACGTGACCACACTCTCATGCACGTATAGGAATAGAATAAAAGAGAAGAAGAAAGCAAAAGAAAGAGGAAGAAAACAAAATAAAAAGAAACAAAAGAAAAGAAACAAAGTTATATACAAGACAATTGAAAGGAGAAAATAAAATAACTATTATAATTTATACAAAACTTACCTCCCCGGCAACGGCGCCAAAAACTTGACACGACTAAAAGGTTGATGTCTTCTCCCAAGTGCAGGAGTGTCGAAGTAATAAATAACCCGGCAAGACCGGGGTCGAACCACAGGGAGGTTAATTGTACAAATTATAGACAACAATTATAAGCAACAATAATAGCAATAATAACAACAACAATAACAATAACAACAACAACTATAATAATAATAATAATAATAATAATAATAATAATAATAATAATAATAATAATAATAATAATACTAATAATAATAGTAATAATAATAGTAGTAGTAATAATAATAATAATAATAAAGAAAGAGAAGAAGAAGATGATGATGAGAACTTGGAGATGGAAAATTAATGTAAGGATTAAACAATAATAATAACAAATGTCAAGGTTAGAGGTTCCACTAATGGTATATCAAACAAGTATAGTATAAACTCTTATTATTGAATTGGAAACCACACACAAAGGAGGTTCCAATCAGATTATATATTATTAACATGATTACATTAGTCATCTTATTCAATTAATGCCAATACTTGTAAATCTCGTCAAGCATTCATGATTATAACTTATGTTAACAACAAATCAAGTTCCTTTCATAGCTCAGGTGTCGGTTATACCATACATTATGGGCCATGAAAGTGCCAAGCATTTGTTGTACCAAGTGTTATACAACATAAATCAAGATTAGTCATTTAACAAGCAAAGTATTAAAGAGTGAACAAGATAACAAATATAAAACATGTTAGTATCAAACATTAAAGTCCATATTAAGTTTACATTATACTTATTCTTACACCATTAGTGTAACCTTTTCACCTTGACATAATTAACTTAGCTAGACATAATGAAAGAAAGGAAAACAAATAAACAAAATAAGAACATAAAAGTTAACTAAGTAAAGGAAAGGAAATGAAAGGCATAAACTTGATATTAATGAAAGTAAAGCATAAACATTACAAAGAGAGAAAGGAAGAGCATGATCTTGATCTGGAAACCAAGATGCCTAAATGAATGGCAAATGCCTCCTTTTATAGGCCAAAATTGGGAACTATTGATTTGATGACTAATTGATAAGTGGGTGGCCAACTCTTGACTTGGTGACAATCCTTATCTTCTCTTGTCTGCCCAAAACGTCATTGATAACGTCAAAATTGGAGCTAGCTGAAAACATGAAAGTTGTAGGCAATTGTCTCAACTTTCTTGTGTAAACAATTCAGCTCATTTGGACTTCTAGAACTCCAGATATGGCCAAAATACCGAACAGTGCTCGGGCTGGAAGACAGATTCGGGCTTCTTTGTTGTTGCTACAATTTGGACTTGATAATGGCCTTTTTAGATCTTGGGCTCCATATGAAAGTTGTAGGCCTATGTCTTACCTTTCCATCCATATAAATTAGACCTAAATCTGAGATTTATAGCTCCAGATATGACCCAATTACCGAACAGTGTTCCGGTTTGGATTGCACCGACATCTCTTCTCTAAGTTTGACCATCTCTTTATCCTTGCAATTTAAGTTCTTCAAGTCATCAATCAATCCTTTCATTTATGTGATAGGCCTGCATTAAAAATAGACATTTACCATAAATTATAGGTATCTTATATTATTAGATACATTATTATAAAACATATTTTAGTTAAGGAGTTATTGATACTTCAAGTGCAAAATGATGATATAAAACCATGATAAAAATGCACTTTTAAGTACTAATCAATACAAGTCCATCTAGCACATCGATGACAGACATCCAGTCGTTTTGCACGACGCTTCTTTGCAAAAGTGCTTTTACCTATTCCAGGCATGTGTTGAATAAAGAAATTAGAGGACTCACCTGATAATCGGACTTTTGCTTCAATCAACCATTGAATATCTTCAGGAATTCCATGATTCATTAACAATCTCAATCTTGCATATCTAGCACGGTAGATTTTTATAATCGCATTCTAAGGCAGAGCGGGAAAATACTTTTTCAATTTTTCAAGATTAGTGTCCATTTTCAAATGAGAATTGGAAGAGAGCTTCGAAGAATTGCACAGATATATACATAGATATCAGTAATTGTGGGAAACTGAAAGAACCGACTTAAGTCACGGAGTACCGTTATCCGCCATTTGACTGGGGTGAGAGAAACTAGCAAAAATCACTCAAAAAGAAACATAAAAAAGAAAATGTGAGAAAAACAAAATAATCAACCCTTATCTACAAGATCATTCAAACCAGCTGATTCATTTTCACTAGGAAAATTATCAAAGTAAGCTTTCAAACGATGTCCATTTTCCTTAAAATCATTGTCATTCATTGAATTCTCAATATCATAGGCCCCATAAGGATTGGTCCATCTTAATCTTAGCTCTTTAGGGAATGCATAGAGTTGAGAATCATAAAACAAAACTTTTTGACCAGTGTCAATTTTTTGACAATTTTCACAAGTTTTGCAGATTGCATGTGTGTCCATGAACATAGTGGGCCAATAAAATCCATTTTGAAAGATTTTTGCAGCAGTCTTTTTTGACGAGAAATAACTTCCACATGCTTCAGAATGACAAAGTTTAATGACACTACTTACCTCATTGTCAGGAATGAATCTTTGAAATATTTGATCAGGACAATATTTGAATAAGTTAGGGTCATCACAATAAAAGCTCTTCACTTCGTTCAAAAACTTTTCTTTGTCTTGAGTACTCCAATCAACTGGCAAATCTCCTAAAGCAAGAAAATTGATATTTTTATCATACCAAGGCATTGGACTAAGAGAAAGTAAGGATTCGTTAGGAAAGTAATCATCGATTGGTGTGATGTCAGATGTCGAATCTGTTGTCACTATTGACAAAAGATTCGCATCAACATTTTCGGTGCTTGTTTCATCCATGATTTCTTTCTCAGAATAAACCAATTGCAAATCTTCAATTTCATCCAATTCATTTTTACTTAAAGTAGATTCAAGTTGATCATAAACTAATTCATCAATATGATCTACTTCTTGTGAATCATTATCATCTCCAGGTTGCTTGCAAATGTTGAAAATATTCATCTCCAATGTCATGTTTCCAAATGATAGCTTCATCAATCCATTCCTATAATTAATCAATGCGTTAGAGGTTGCAAGGAACGGACGTCCTAAAATAACAGGAAATGAATTACATGCTTCAACAGGTTCTGTGTCCAAGACAATAAAATCCACAGGATAAATGAATTTATCGACTTGTACTAACACATCCTCAATTATTCCTCTAGGCACTTTTACAGATCTATCGGCAAGTAAAAGAGATATAGAAGTTGGTTTTAACTCACCTAGATTGAGACTCTGAAAAACTGAATATGGAAGTAAATTCACACTAGCACCAAGATCAAGTAAGGCTTTTTCAATTTTATGGTCTCCAATAAAGCAAGAAATTGTAGGACAACCAGGGTCTTTATATTTCAAAGCATTATTGTTCTGAAGAATAGCACTTACTTGTTCGGCTAGAAAGGCTTTCTTTTTCACATTCAGTTTCCTCTTCACAGTGCATAGATCTTTCAAAAATTTAGCATAGGAAGGAACCTGTTTAATAGCATCCAACAAAGGTATATTGATCCTTACCTGTTTGAAAATTTCATAAATTTCAGAGTTGTGATTGGCTTTCCTTTGTTTGGTCATGGCTTGAGGAAATGGAAGTGTTGGCGGTGAATCAGTCATTTCTTTGCAATTTTCAGATTCATCCCCTTCCTTACCCTCAGAGATTGACTCATTATCTTTCTCATAAGGTTCAAGAGAGGGTTTTTCAATAACCTTACCACTGCGCAGAGTAGTGTCTGATTTGACTTGATTCATATGTTGGCTTCCGGAACTACTTGCATTTGCATTGTATTGCCCTTTGGGATTTTGTTGTGTTTGAGATGGAAACTTACCTTTCTCTTGGAAACTAAGAGCAGATGTTAATTTAGCAAGAGTATCTTTAAAATCTGTCATGTTTTGAGCAAGTTGAGTATTGATTGTCTCTTGCTTTTCAATGAATGCATGCAATGTTTCCTCAAAATTTCTTCTAGGAGGTGGAGCATAAGGAAATGCATATCCATGAGAATTTTGGAAATTGTGGTGTGCTTGAAACGGTGGTTGTGAAGTTTGTGCATTGTTGTTCTCACTCTTCCAATTGAAATTTGGGTGATTTCTCCAACCAGGGTTGTATATTTGGGAGTATGGGTTATGGTTGGGCCTTTGGAAACTGTTTAAAGCATGGGCTTGTTCATGGAGACATTCCTTAAAAGAAGGCAAGGTTGGACAATCGTTGGTTGAGTGTTCATTTGTTTCACAGATTTGACACACAATGTTTTCAACAGATTTTAATTGACCACTCTTTTTCAATTCTAATGCCTCGACTTTTCTAGCTAAAGATGCAAACTTGGCTTGAAGGTCATGATCTTCCCTAAGGTTGTACATACCTCCACTAGATGTATGAGGTTGAGTTTTACTCGGTGCCTCATATGTACCCGCGGTGTCCCAATTTTGAGCATTTTCAGCTAACAAGTCTAAGTACTCCATTGCTTCATCAGGGTCTTTATCTTCAAAAGTTCCATTGCACATCAATTCAACCATTTGCCTATCTTTAGGTGTTAACCCTTCATAGAAATGTGAAACCAATCTCCATGTTTCAAAACCATGATGAGGGCAAGTACTAAGCAAGTCTCGATACCTATCCCAACATTTATAAAATGTTTCTCCTGGTTTTTGAGTGAAAGTGGTGATTTGTCTCTTGAAAGAGTTTGTTCTATGAGATGGGAAAAACTTCTTTAAAAATTGTTGTTGCATTTCATCCCAAGCACGAATGGATCCTGGTCTCAAATTTTGTAGCCATGTTTTAGCTTTATCTTTTAATGAAAAAGGAAAAAGCTTTAATCTGATGGTGTTCATGCTACAATTTAAATTATTATATGTGTTGCACACCTCCTCAAATTCCCTTAAATGCAAGTATGGATTTTCCAATTCTAAACCATGAAAAGAAGGTAAAAGTTGAATAATACCTGGTTTAAAATTAAAATGAGATGCATCGGGAGGAAAAACTATGCATGATGGTGCACTTGTTCTTGTGGGATTCATGTGGTCTCTAAGTGTTCTAGCACGATTATTCTCATTATTTTCATTATGAAGTGATTGATTATCTTCTTCAGCCATATTTTCTGAAAATGATGAGGATACCCTACAAAGTCTACCACTTGATGTACGTGACCACACTCTCATGCACGTGTAGGAATAAAATAAAAGGAAGAAGAAAATAAAAGAAGAAGAAACAAGAGAAAAGAAACAAAGTTATATACAAGAAAAATGAAAAGAGAAAATAAAATAAATATGATAATTTATACAAGAACTTACCTCCCTAGCAACGGCGCCAAAAACTTGACACGACAAAAATGTTGATGTCTTCTCCCAAGTGCAGGAGTGTCGAAGTAATAAATAACCCGGCAAGACCGGGGTCGAACCACAGGGAGGTTAATTGTACAAATTATAGACAACAATTATAAAGAACAATACTAGCAATAATAACAAAAACAATAACAACAACAACTATAATAATAATAATAATAATAATAATAATAATAATAATAATAATAATAATAATAATAATACTAGTACTAGTAGTAGTAGTAGTAGTAGTAGTAGTAAAGAAAGAGAAGAAGAAGAAGATGATGAGAACTTGGAGATGAAAAATTAATGTAAGAATTAAACAATAATAATAACAAATGTCAAGGTTAGAGGTTCCACTAATGGTATATCAAACAAGTATAATATAAACTCTTATTATTGAATTGGAAACCACACACAAAGGAGGTTCCAATCAGATTATATATTGTTAACATGATTACATTAGTCATCTTATTCAATTAATGCTAATACTTGTAAATCTCGTCAAGCATTCATGATTATAACTTATGTTAACAATAAATCAAGTTCCTTTCATAGCTCAGGTGTCGGTTATACCATACATTATGGGCTATGAAAGTGCCAAGCATTTGTTGTACCAAGTGTTATACAACATAAATCAAGATTAGTCATTTAACAAGCAAAGTATTAAAGAGTGAACAAGATAACAAATATAAAACATGTTAGTATCAAACATTAAAGTCCATATTAAGTTTACATTATACTTATTCTTACACCATTAGTGTAACCTTTTCACCTTGACATAATTAACTTAGCTAGACATAATGAAAGAAAGCAAAAGAGATAAACAAAATAAGAACATAAAAGTTAACTAAGTAAAGGAAAGGAAATGAAAGGCATAAACTTGATATTAATGAAAGCAAAGCATAAACATTACAAAAAATACAAAGAGAGAAAGGAAGAGCATGATCTTGATCTGGAAACCAAGATGCCTAAATGCATGGCAAATGCCTCCTTTTATAGGCCAAAATTGGGAACTATTGATTTGATGACTAATTGATAAGTGGGTGGCCAACTTTTGACTTGGTGACAATCCTTATCTTCTCTTGTCTGCCCAAAACGTCATTGATAACGTCAAAACTGGAGCCAGGTGCAAACATGAAAGTTGTAGGCAATTGTCTCAGCTTTCTTGTGTAAAACATTCAGCTCATTTGGATTTGTAGAACTCCAGATATGGCCAAAATACCGAACAGTGCTCGGGCTGGAAGACAGATTCGGGCTTCTTTGTTGTTGCTACAATTTGGACTTGATAATGGCCTTTTTAGATCTTGGGCTCCATATGAAAGTTGTAGGCCTATGTCTTACCTTTCTATCCATATAAATTGGACCTAAATCTGAGATCTGTATCTCCAGATATGGCCCAATTACCGAACAGTGTTCCGGTTTGGATTGCACCGACATCTCTTCTCTAAGTTTGACCATCTCTTTATCCATGCAATTTAAGTTCTTCAAGTCATCAATCAATCCTTTCATTTATGTGATAGACCTGCATTAAAAATAGATATTTACCACAAATTATAGATATCTTATATTATTAGATACATTATTATAAAACATATTTTAGTTAAGGAGTTATTGATACTTCAAGTGCAAAATGATGATATAAAACCATGATAAAAATGCACTTTTAAGTACTAATCAGGTATGCCAAATAAGTATAATATAAACTCTTATTATTCAATTGAAAACCACACATAAGCTTGACTTCCTCCTAAAAATGCAACTATTGACACACCTCCCATTAACCCAAGACTGCCTCCCCCATACACTAAATGAATCTTTCTCTCAGCTAGCACCTGACCAAGATGATTTGCTAATTCTAAAAACTCCTTTTCTTTCCCAGGACTAGATCTACCAAAAACATAAATATTTCTTATATGATGACCTGAGGAACTTGCCATTTCTACACACCTGAGGGTTTTATAGATGAGAAATTAGAAAGGCAATCATAACACCTATATGTAGGCCAGCTGGAGTCTCACATTCTCTCTCTCTCTCTTTATTTATTTATTTATTTACTTTTGAAAAAGCATGTGTATGTACAGGTAGTTGTGATTGTGGCTCACATCTTCCCTTGGTTTTATGTCCAAGAACGGCTTAAACGCCCTCTATGGGTCGGGGATAGGCTTCCCATCCAGTTTTCTAAAAAACTAGCAAACAAGGTCTTTTTTAGTCAGATTCCCAAGACTAAGTCGATCATGTTCTTTATGAAATAGTGGCCATAAATCATGAAATTTGAAACCAATCTCCATGTTTCAA
This sequence comes from Populus pruinosa, assembly GCA_026413675.1. Taxonomy (NCBI): domain Eukaryota; kingdom Viridiplantae; phylum Streptophyta; class Magnoliopsida; order Malpighiales; family Salicaceae; genus Populus; species Populus pruinosa. Next base: position 10,211,809 of record CM048602.1, read on the forward strand.
AACCATGATGAGGGCAAGTACTAAGCAACTCTCGATACCTATCCCAACATTTGTAAAATGTTTCTCCTGGTTTTTGAGTGAAAGTGGTGATTTGTCTCTTCAAAGAGTTTGTTCTATGAGATGGGAAAAACTTCTTTAAAAACTGTTGTTGCATTTCATCCCAAGCACGAATGGATCCTAGTCTTAAATTTTGTAGCCATGTTTTAGCTTTTTATCTTTTAATGAAAAAGGAAAAAGCTATGGAGATTGGTTTAACATTTTTATGAAGGGTTAACACCTAAAAATAGGCAAATGGTTAAGTTGATGTGCAACAGAACTTTTGAAGATAAAGACCCTGATGAAGTAATGAAATACTTAGACTTGTTAGCTGTAAATGCTCACAATTGGAACACCACAGGTACTTATGAGGTACCGAGTAAAACTCAACCTCATACATCTAATAGAGGTATGTACAATTTTTTTTCTTTCCTTTCCTTTCATATTCATATAATTTTTATATTATTATTATTATTATTTTATCATGGCTAATGTTGAAGATGTAAAGATGAAGGGAGTGTTCAAGGTAATGGACCTCCACAATTCAATGATCAACCTAATTTTCGAACTCTTAGAGAGTATCTTCACCCGGCTAGACAAAGTACACCTTCGTGTATTATCTTACCTCTTAACCAACAAGCTTTCAATTTGAAACCAGGCATGATTCAACTTCTTCCCACATTTCATGGTATGGATTCTGAAAATCCATACATACACATTAAAGACTTTGAAGAGGTATGTAGTACTTTTATTGATAGAACATGCATCGAGGAAACCATTCGACTTAAATTGTTCCCATTCTCTCTAAAGGATAAAGCCAAGCTTTGGCTAAACTCCTTGTATCCTAGGTCTATAGGTATATGGAGAGAAATGCAAGCTGAATTTTTGAAAAAAATACTTCCCCACTCATAGGACAACAACCTTACAACGTCAAATGATGAATTTTTTCTTGTAGTCCAAATGAGTCATTTCACCAAGCTTGGGAAAGGTTCAAAGACTTGTTAAATGCATGCCCTCACCATGGTTTTGAGATGTGGAGGTTAGTGAGTTTCTTCTATGACTCTTTTACCTTAGATTTTAAAAAGCTAGTGTCAACTATGTGTAATGGTGAGTTTTATGACCAAGAACCAAGTGAGGCCTTTGATTTTTTTTATCAATTGGCTAAAAACACAAAGCAATGGGAGATTTCTCTCCCAGTTCATGTTGAGTCTAGAAACACCATTTCTCATTCAAGTGGGAAGTTTCAATTGAAAGAGACTGATGACCTCAATGCTAGATTAGCCTTATTGGCTAGGAAAGTAGAGTCTCTTGAGATTAAAAAAGTGCATGTCATGAGTGAACAACAAGAGGAAAGTTGTGTTGTTTGTGAGAGCAAAGGGCATAGGACAACTGAGTGTCCTACCATTCCAGCCTTCAAGGAAGTGTTATATAGTCAAACTTCTGATTCAAGTAATGTTAGAAAGCCATTTCCAAACCAAGTAGGCAATCCCTACTCTGAGACCTATAATCTTGGATGGAGGAACCACTCAAATTTTGGATGGAGAAATGAGGGCTCTTCAGTACCTCAAACATTTCAACTTCCACCCCAACCATTTCATGCTCCCACACATAACACATACCAACCACCTGATAAGAGATCCTTAGAGGATACTCTTCAACAATTCATGCAAACGCAAGGAGGAATCAACAACCAAACTTACAAATTCCAAGACCAGACCAATAGGACCTTAGATGACATTCCAAGTCAACTAACTAAGTTGACTCAATCACTAAGCATTCAAGAGAAGGGAAAAATCTCAACTCAACCAATGCCCAATCCTAGAGGTCAGGTACACATGAGTGAATCCTCGCCTAGTGAACCTTCAAACCATGAACAAGTCCAAGCCATCATTACCCTTAGAAGTGGAAAGATTGTTGAAAAAGGTATAGGTTTTAGGATTCCTAAAGGTATTGTAGAGGAGAAATCTAGGGAAAGTGAAGAGGGAATCAAAACACAAGTGACAAATGAGAGTTTGAGTGATAAAGAAGGCGAGCTAAATGAGAAGAGATGAGTGAGAAAGGAGATGATTCAAGAAAAATTAAAGTCAAAGTGAGTGATTTAGAATTTGTTCCTAGAGCACCATTTCCACAAAGGTTAGGGAAACCTAAACAAGATCTTATGAACTCAAAAATCTATGAATTGTTCAAACAAGTGAAAGTAAATATTCCACTCCTTGATGCAATTAAACAAGTTCCATCTTATGCAAAGTTTCTTAAGGATTTATGCACAATGAAAAGGAGATTAAATGTGAAAGAAAGAGCTTTTCTAACTGAACATGCTAGTGCCATCATCCAGTTTAAGCCCCCTTCCAAATACAAAGATCCTGGTTGTCCTACCATTTCATGCATTATTGGAAGTCATAAGATAGATCAAGCTTTGTTGGATTTAGGAGCAAGTGTGAATTTAATACCCTACACTGTTTACAAACAATTAGGTTTAGGAGAAATCAAGCCTACTCGAATCACCCTTCAATTAGCTGATAGGTCAATCAAGATTCCCAGGGGTATCGTTGAAGATATGTTGGTCCAAGTAGATAAATTATACTTTCCTGTTGATTTTGTAGTGTTAGACACCACACCAATTCAAGGTTCTAATGCTCCCATCCCAGTCATCTTAGGGAGACCTTTCCTAGCTACATCCAATGCCTTAATTAACTGTAGGAATGGGGTACTGACCTTGTGAATTACACCTTTCAAGAACTTTTTCTATGTGTCACCATAATTAAGCTACTTGATGCAGATATCATTTACCCTATTGTAAACTCAAAATGGGTTAGTCCAACCCAAGTTGTCCCTAAAAAATCTAGAGTCATGGTAGTGAAGAATGAAAATAATGAGCTAGTACCAACTAGAATCCAAACTGGATGACGTTTGTGTATTGATTATCGTAAATTGAACATGGTGACTAGGAAGGACCATTTTCTGCTTCCATTTTTAGACCAAGTGCTTGAAAGAGTAACTGGAAGAGCTTTCTATTGTTTTCTTGATGCATACTCAGGTTACAACCAAATTGAGATTTCTTTAGAAGACTAAGAAAAAACCACTTTCACTTGTCCTTTTGGTACCTATGCTTATAGAAGAATGCCTTTTGGTTTGTGTAATGCACCTTTTCAAAGGTGTATGATGAGTATCTTTAGTGACATGGTGGAAAATTTTTTGGAAGTTTTCATGGATGATTTTTCAGTTTATGGGGATTCTTATGAGTTGTGTCTAATGCATTTAGAAAAAGTTCTTGAAAGGTGTGAAGAGAGCAATCTTCTACTCAATTGGGAGAAGTGTCATCTTATGGTGACACATGGCATTGCCTTAGGTCACATTGTCTCTTCAAAAGGAATAGAGGTAGATAAGTCAAAAGTGGAAATCATTCAAAAATTACCTACCCCTAGGACTGTGAAAGATGTGAGATCCTTTTTTGGACATGCTGGTCTTTATCGAAGATTCATTCATTCTTTTAGTACCATTACCAAACCATTGTGTAACTTGTTGTCACAAGATGTCCAATTTGATTGGACATCAAAATATCAAGAAGCTTTTGAAAAGCTTAAAAGGTTGTTGACAACTGCACCAATCATGCAAACTCCTGATTGGTCTTTACCATTTGAACTGATGTGTGATGCTAGTGATTTTGCGGTTGGGGCTGTTTTAGGGCAAAGAAAAGACAAGAAACCTCATGTCATATATTAGGCTAGCAGGACTTTGAATAATGCTCAATTGAATTACACTACAACTGAAAAAGAACTCTTAGTTGTGGTCTTTGCATTAGACAAGTTTAGGTCTTATTTGGTTGGATCTCTTGTTATTGTTTTCACTGATCATGCAGCATTGAAATATTTGCTCACAGAACAAGATGCCAAACCATGTTTGATTCGATGGATCCTCCTACTCCAAGAGTTTAACCTTGAAATTCGAGATAAAAAGGGAGTAGAGAATGTAGTGGCTGATCATTTGTCTCGTCTTTCAAGTTATGAGACCATAATTGATGAATCTCTAATAAATGAACTCTTTGCTGATGAAAATTTATTTTGTGCACGTACTGTCTCCTACATTGGTTCTTCATGGTATGCTGACATAACAAATTACCTAGCCACAAGTCAGATTCCTTCTCATTGGTCTAAACTTGACAAACAAAAATTCTTGCGCAATGTGCGCACCTTTTTTTGGGATGACCCCTACCTATTTAAATATTATCCTGACCAAATTATTAGGCGGTGCATCCCTGATCATGAAATTCCAAGTGTCATTAATTTTTGTCATGCATTAGCCTGTGGTGGGCATTTCTCTTCCAAGAAAACCATTGTTAAAATCTTGCAGTGTGGTTTTTATTGGCCCACCATGTTGAAAGATGTCCATGCCTTTTGTGTTGCATGTGACCGATGCCAACGACTAGGTAGCCTTACTAGGCGTAACATGATGCCCCTTAACCCCATCCTTGTTTTGGAAATATTTGATTGTTAGGGGATTAATTTCATGGGACCTTTTCCAAGTTCATTTGGTTACCAATTCATCCTTGTAATTATTGATTATGTGTCTAAATGGGTGGAGGCCATTGCATCTCGAACCAATGACCATCAAGTTGTGGTCAAATTCTTGAAAGAAAATATTTTCTCTCATTTTGGCATGCCCCGGGCTATAATTAGTGATGGGGGAAAACATTTTTGTAACAAGCCCGTTGGGATTTTGATGAGAAAATATGGTGTAATTCACAAGGTCAGTACCCCCTATCACCCATAGACTAGTGGTCAAGTTGAGTTAACAAATAGGGAGATCAAGAACATTTTAGAGAAAATAGTCAATCCAAACCGTAAAGATTGGTCCCTACGACTAGTTGAGGCTTTGTAGGCATATCGCACTGCTTATAAGACCTCTTTAGGAATGTCTCCTTATAGGCTAGTTTATGGAAAACCTTGTCATCTCCCTGTTGAGATTGAGCACCATGCATATTGGGTCATTCGGCAATTCAATGACAATGAAAAAAAGGTTGGCAAAAAATAGAAAGCTTCAATTGGATGAATTAGAGGAGCTGAGAAATGATGCATTTGAAAATGCAAAAATTTCAAAACATAAGATGAAAACTTTGCATGATAAACATAGTGATAGAAAATCCTTTCATGTTGGTCAAAAGGTTCTCTTGTATAATTCACGATTACATCTCTTTCCTATAAAGTTGAGGACAAAATGGATTGGTCCATTTGTGATTAAATCCATCTCTAGGTATGGTGCATTTGAGGTAGAAAATCCCAAGAATGGAAATATTTTCAAAGTAAATGGTCATCAATTGAAACCTTATCTTGAAAATGTTGTGGCTGAAGTTGAGACATTGGATCTTGAAGATCCAATACCATTGTAGTATTAGAAGTAATGAGTTTTTATTTTTATTTTTATTTTTTTGCATTTTTTTTATTTTTTTTCATTTTTTTTCTTCTTTTTTCCATCTCTTATATTTTCTTGTTCATGCATTCGGGACAATGCATTATTTTAAGTTAGGGGTGTGAGGTTCTTTATTTTCAAAAAAAAAACATTAATGTTTTTTTTTTAGTTGTGATATGTAGGTAAAAAAAAATCAAAGAAGAAGTCAGTTTATGTCCAATTCAATCAGACATTCATCCTTGAAAACAGAAGGGGAGTAACAATTTTCTAATCTTTATACTTTTCTTCTCTTTCTCTTTTACATTGAGGATAATGTAAAACTTAATTTTAGATATTTCATTATATTGAATGCTTGAGATAACCATGCTTGTTAAAAAAAAAAAAAACTTGTATTCGTATGTGAATGAGATTTGTTTAGGATCATCATTACATTTTTGGATTCATTATTATGTTGAACATTGCGTGCTTTAATTTGGGATAGATAATATCTTATAAAGCAAGATATAACATACTTTTTTTTAAGATTACTGAAGTATATCTTTCCTTGTAAAAGTTGTGTGAGTTGTGTGATTATGCATGAAAGATGAGTATGATGTTTTACTTGTGATTATCCCTTTTGATCCAGTCCTAAACAAGGTTTAAGTAAATAGAGTAATAATTATTACACAAACAAATAAATAAATGTGTACAAAATTCTATCTACTTCAATGTTTTGAGTTGCTCAGTAACTAGGGGTATTCATCACAAATGTTTATCTTTACGTCAAACGGCAGCTTAAAATATGAGTATGCAAAGCACTTTAAGTTTGTGACTTTGTGAGTAAGTGGGTGCATTCATCACAAATGTTTGTATTCACGTCAAAAGGGAAGTGACTACTTAAGGACAAAAAATAAATCATATCTTCAAAAAAAAAACAAAGAAAGAAAAAAAAAGAAAAAAGAGTATAGATATTTCTCTAGTTTGCTACATTGTTTATGTTAGTGAGAAGGGAAGATTACAAGTTGAGTTTTCATATGAATCAATTATGTTGGTTGCACGATAAATATGACTGAATTTGGAAATTTTGTATGGATGTTTGATTTAGAGAATGTGAGTATGCTTATTTTTCTTTATTTGCTATTGTGTACACTAAGTTAAAGATACCAATGTTTGCATGATAGGTCCTTCAAGTGTGATGAATCGAGCCTAATTATGATTGTTATTATTCTTTTTATTTCAAAGGTTTTATGTTTTATTTTGCTTGAGGACTAGCAAAATCTAAGTTGGGGGGTGTGATTGTGCATCAAAAGTGTCATTAAGTCTCTTATTTTACATATGTATTTTTTTTTATAATAATTGATGTGTTTTTTAGTAATGAAGTTTGTTTTAATGTTTCGATAGGTTTTTGGAGCTTAAATGAATTAATTTAGGAAATTCAATGTCAGAATTCAGAACAAAGAATTGAAAAGACATTTAGTTGAAGATTAAAGCAAATCTTGGTTCAAATAAGTGCTCCAAATTTGTCCCAAAAATCAATTTTATTCCAATTCTAGAAAAGAATATCATATGATCTATTTCAAGCCCAAATTTGCCTTATGTTGTGTGCAAACTTCAACCATTAAACACTCAAGGTTTCAATGTCAATCTTAGCCCAAATAATAGGTATATTTGTATACTTATTTGATGCTTAAATTCATCCCTAAATCAGCCCTAAATCAACCTTCAAATCAGACCAAAAACAATCAATGATCATACATGTCCACACAACAACAATTGATTTATTTTAGTTAACCCATTGATCTAAGAAGGCAAACACATGGATGGAAAGCTGGAGGGGATATTTTTACATTATTTTGGGTCAAAAACAAGAAAGAGATAGCTCATAAATGAGGAAGAAAAATGTGCACTAAAGTGGTTGCAAAGCTGTCCTGATTTGATTTTTTAGAACACCTTTCAGAGTTTTGCCCATAACGTTTGACTCAGGTGTCCAAATGCGCTGTTCTTTAATGATCTGAAAAGGTGACAGAATTTCATATAAATATGTCGCTAATAGATATCTAAAAAAAAAGCTTCTAAACAGGTCAAATTGCTGTCCAAAGTTAGAGTCAGATTTGTGTCCGAATGTTTTCTGAAATTGTGTTGTATTCTTCTTTATAGATTTCGGTTCTTTAGTTTGTAAAACTTATTATTTCAGTTTGATTCAAGTTATTTCATGTTTATTGAAGTGTTCTTATATATAATCATGGTTGGCCAATCTTTTTCTTGGATCCAAATCAAGGATAATGGTGATTGGGGTTTGTTCTTTAGGATATGAATGAATCTTAATGTTCATCTTCTCATTTTCTTCATGAATGATTTATAATTGCAAAGAAATTTTAGAAATCATTTAGGTAATGTTATAATCTTGAATTTTTATGCACAAACTTTAGTTTTGGTATAGACATTGCTTGATTCAATGTCTTACTTAATATGAAAGTACTTGTTCATTCTTAAGCAATAATCAATCTTCATCTTTCTAAACTTCATTGTAATATCTTCCGATCTAATATCACCATCGTTGATATTAGATTGAGTTATCTTATATATGTTGAAGAAATCACCAATACATCACCATTAAAATTGATTTGGACCAAGACTTACTTTTTCTTGTCATTTAAAATCTATTTACACTTTTTCATCTTTGAAAACAAATCCATCAATTATTTTCAACCAAGTTATTGTTAATTTAATTTCTCTTGAGTTTTTTTTTGTTACCTAGCTTAATTTCCAAATCTAGCTCTCTTACCTAGTTTTTTATTTTAATATGACCTCGATCTTACCGAGTTAATTGCTACATCGCACACTCGTGCACTTGCGAGTTAAAACAAGCTGATCATAAAAAGCGGTCAAGCAAAACTATCATTTAAAAACATGAAATTGGAGATGAATATTTTCAACATTTGCAAGCAACCGAGAGATGATAATTATTTACAAGTAGATCATATTGAAGAATTAGTTTATGATCAACTTGAATGTACTTTAAGTAAAAATGAGTTGGATGAATCTGAAGATTTACAAATGATTTATTCTTAAGAAGAAATCATGGATGAAAAATGCACTGAAAATATTGATGCGGATCTTTTGTCAAAAGTAACAACAAATTTGATATCTGACATCACACCAATAAATGATTACTTTTCTAACGAATCCTTACTTTCTCTTAGTCCAATGCCTTAGTATGATAAAAATATCAATTTTCTTGCTTTAGGAGATTCGCCAGCTGATTGAGGTACGCAAAATAAAGAAAAGTTTTTGAACGAAGTGAAGAACTTTTATTGGGATGACCCTAACTTATTTAAATACTTTCCTGATCAAATATTTCAAAAATACATTCCTAAGAATGAGGTAAGTAGTGTCATTAAATTTTGTCATTCTAAAGCATGTGAAAGTTATTTCTCATCAAAAAAGACAGCTGCAAAAATCTTTCAAAATGGATTTTACTAGCCCACCATGCTCAAGGACATGCATGCATTTTGCAAAACCTGTGAAAATTGTCAAAAGTTGGTACTAGTCAAAAAGTTTTGTTTTACAATTCTCAACCCCATTTATTTTCTAGAGAGCTAAGATCAAGATGGGGCAGTCCATTTATTAAGAAACATGTGTATCCTTATAGGGCCTTTGATAATGAGAATTAAATGAATAACAATGTTTTTAAGGAAAATGGACATCGTTTGAAAGCTTGCTTTGATAACTTTCTTAGTGAAAATGAATCAACTGGTTTAAATGATCTTGTAGATAAGGGTTGATTATTTTATTTTTCTCACATTGTTTTTGTGTTTCTTTTTTAGTGATTTTTGTGAATTTCTCTCACCCCGGTCAAATGGCAGATCACAGTACTCTGTGACTTAATTAGGTTATTTCAGTTTCCCATAATAACTGATATCTGTGTATATATTTGTGCAATTCCTTGAATCTCTCTTCTAATTCTCATTTGATAATGGACACTAATCTTGAAAAATTAAAAAAGTATTTTCCCGCTCTACCTCAAAATGCAATTACAAAAATTTATCGTGTTAGATGTGCAAGATTGAGGTTGTTAATGAATTGACACGATTAAAATATTGATGTCTTCTCCCATATGCAGGAGTGTTGAAGTAATAAATAATCCAGCAAGACTAGAGTAGAACCACAAGGAGGTTAATTGTACAAATTATAAACAACAATTATAAACAATAATAACAGTAACAACAATAATATTAGTAGTGATAATAATAATAATAATAATAATAATAATAATAATAATAATAATAATAATAATAATAATAACAACAACAACAATACTAATAGTAGTAGTAGTAGTAGTAGTAAAGAAAAGGAAAGAGAAGAAGAAGAAAAAGAAGAGAACTTTGAGATGGAATAATAATGTAAGGATTAAACAATGATAATAACAAATGTCAAGGTTAGAGAATCCACTAATGGTATGTCAAATAAGTATAGTATAAACTCTTATTATTCAATTGAAAACCACACATAAAGAAGGTTCCAATCAGATTATAAATTCTTAACATGATTACATGAAAGGCATAAACTTGATATTAATGAAAGCAAAGCATAAACATTATAAAAAAATACAAAGAGAGAAAGTAAGAGCATGATCTTGATTTGAAAACCAAGATGTCTAAATACATGGCAAATGCCTCCATTTATAGGCCAAAATTGGAAACTATTGATTTGATAACTAATTGATGATTGGGTGACCAACTCTTGACTTGGTGAAAATCCTTATCTTCTCTTATCTGCCCAAAACATCATTGATAACATCAAAATTGGAGCCACTTGAAAACATAAAAGTTGTTGGAAATTGTCTTAGCTTTCTTGTGTAAACACTTCAGGTTATTTGGACTTCTAGAACTCCAGATATGGGCCAAATACTGACACAACTAAAAGATTGATCTCTTCTCCCAAGTGCAAGAGTGTCAAAGTAATAAATAACTCGGCAAAACCAGGGTCGAACCAAATGGAGGTTAATTGTACAAATTATAAACAACAACAATAGCAATAATAACAATAATAGTAGTAGTATTAGTAGTAGTAATAATAATAATAATACTAGTAGTAGTAGTAATAGTAGTGAAAATAATAATAATAATAATAAAGAAGAAGATGATGATGAGAACTTTAAGATGGAATATTAATGTAAGGATTAAACAATGATAATAACAAATGTCAAGGTTAGAGGTTCCACTAATGGTATCACAAACAATTATACTATAAATTCTTATTATTTAATTGGAAACCACATACAAAGGAGGTTTCAATCAGATTATAGATTGCTAACATGATTCATTAGTCATCTTATTCGATTAATGCTAATACTTGTAAATGTCGTCAAGCATTCATTATTATAACTTATGTTAACAACAAATCAAGTTCCTTTCACAGTTTAGGTGTCGGTTATATCATACAGTATGAACTACGAAAGTGTCAAGCATTTTTTGTACCAAGTGTTATACAACATAAATCAAGATTAGTCATTTAACAAGCAAAGTATTAAAGAGTGAACAAGATAACAAATATAAAACATGTGAGTATCAAACATTAAAGTCCATATTAAGTTTACATTATACTTATTCTTACACCATTAGTGTAACCTTTTCACCTTGACATAATAAACTTAGCTAGAAATAATGAAAAAAAAAAATAGATAAACAAAATAAGAACATAAATAAGATAAAAGTTAATAAAGCAAAGGAAAGGAATTGAAAGGCATAAACTTGGTATTAATAAAAGCAAAGCATAAATATTACAAAAAAAATACAAAGAGAGAAAGCAAGAGCATGATCTTGATCTGGAAACCAAGATGCCTAAATGCATGGCAAATGCCTCCTTTTATAGGCTAAAATTGGGAACTATTGATTTGATGACTAATTAATGAGTGGGTGATCAACTCTTGACTTGGTGACAATCCTTATCTTCTCTTGTCTACCCAAAATATCATTGATAACGTCAAAATTGGAGCCACTAGAAAACATAAAAGTTGTATAAAATTGTCTCAACTTTTCTGTATAAAAAACTTCAGCTTATTTAGACTTGTAGAACTCCAAATATGGCCAAAATACTGAACAGTGCTCAGGCTGGAGGACAGATTCGGGCTTCTTTGTTATTGCAATAATTTGGACTTAAAAATGATCTTTTTAGATCTGGGGCACTATATGAGAGTTTTAGCCCTATGTCTTACCTTTACATCCATATAAAGTAGACATAAATATGAGATCTATAGCTCCAAATATGACCTAATTACCAAACAGTGTTCGGGTTTGGATTACACCGACATCTCTTCTCTATGTTTGGCCATCTCTTTATCCTTTCAATTTCAGTTCTTAAGTTCATCAATCAATCCTTTTATTTATGTGATAGGCCTGCATTTAAAATGAACATTTACCATAAATTAAAGGTATCTTATATTATTAGATATATTATTATAAAACATGATTTAGTTAAAGAGTTATTGATATTTCAAGTGCAAAATGATGATATAAAACCTTGATAAAAATACATTTTTAAGTATCAATCACACCCCCCCAACTAGCTCATTACTAGTCCCTAGTAATCAAAGCGTTAAAATAGAAAAATACTTTGCAAATTCCACAAAGCAAGGTGGTCATCATTTAACTTGCATTAATTTATCTAGCTAAACAAACTCTTGTTAAATTTATATACCTGCTCAATACCTCTGAACAAGATATTCATAAACCTTTTTTTTGTGCTTAATGTATCAACACATAATTATGGAGCTTTTTGATTCATACATAAAAGTGTATTTTTATCAAAGTTTTATATCATCATTTTACACTTGAAGTATCAATAACTTCTTAACTAAAGCATGTTTTGTAATAATATATATAATAATATAAGATACCTTTAATTTGTGGTAAATGTTCATTTTAAATGCAGACCTATCACATAAATAAAAGGATTGATTGATGAATTTAAGAATTTAAAATGAAAGGATAAAGAGATGGTTAAACTTAGAAAAGAGATGTCGGTGCAATCCAAACGGGAACACTGTTTGATAATTAGATCATCTCTGAAGCTATAGATCTTAGATTTAGGTTTACTTTATATGAGGTCATAGACCTACAACTTCAATATGGAGCACAAGATCTAAAAACGGCATTTTTAAGTCTAAATTATTGCAACAACAAAGAAGCCTGAATCTGTCCTCCAGCCCGAGCACTGTTTAGTATTTTAGTCATATCTGGAGTTCTAGAAGTTGAAATGAGTTGAATGTTTTACACAAGAAAGCTGAGACAATTGCCTACAACTTTCATGTTTGCAACTGGCTTCAATTTTGACGTTATCAATGACGTTTTGGGCAGACAAGAGAAGATAAGGATTGTCACCAAGTCAAGAGTTGGTCGCCCACTCATGAATTAGTCATCAAATCAATAGTTCCTAATTTTGGCCTATAAAAGGAGGCATTTACCATGCATTTAGGCATCTTGGTCTCCAGATCAAGATCATGCTTTTGCTTTCTCTCTTTGTATTTTTTATAATGTTTATGCTTTCCTTTCATTAATATCAAGTTTATGCCTTTCATTTACTTAGTTAACTTTTATCTTATTTATGTTCTTATTTTGTTTATTTATTTTTCTTTCTTTTATTATGTCTAGCTAAGTTTATTATGTCAAGGTGAAAAGGTTATAGTAATGGTGTAAGAATAAGTATATTGTAAACTTAATATGGACTTTAATGTTTGTTACTAACATATTTGGTATTTGTTATCTTGTTCACACTTTAATACTTTGCTTGTTAAATGACTAATCTTGATTTATGTTGTATAACACTTGGTATAACAAATGCTTGGCACTTTTATAGCCCATATTGTATGGTATAACCGACACCTGAGTTATGAAAGGAACTTGATTTGTTGTTAACATAAGTTATAATCATGAATGCTTGCTGAAATTTACAAGTATTAGCATTAATTGAATACGATGACCAATGTAATCATGTTAACAATCTATAATCTAATTGGAACCTCCTTTGTGTGTGATTTCCAATTGAATAATAAGAGTTTATACTATACTTGTTTGACATACCATTAATGGAACCTCTAACCTTGACATTTGTTATTATCATTGTTTAATCCTTACATTAATATTCCATCTCCAAGTTCTCATCATCTTCTTCTTCTTCTCTTTCTTTATTACTACTACTACTACTACTACTACTACTATTATAGTTGTTGTTGTTATTGTTATTGTTATTGTTATTATTGTTGTTATTGTTGGTTATAATTTTTGTTTATAATTCATTAAAATTTCAGTTGGAAGAGAGACATTGCACAAACTTCACCACCACAGTTAGATAAAGCTAAAACATGGCTACAAAATTTAAGACCAGGATCTATTCATACTTGGGATGAAATGCGACACCAGTTTTTAAAGAAGTTTTTCCCATCTCACAAAACAAACTCTTTCAAAAGACAAATCACCACTTTCACTCAAAAACAAGGAGAAACAATTTACCAATGTTGGGATAGGTATCGAGACTTACTTAATACTTGCCCTCATCATGGTTTTGAAACATGGAGATTGGTTTCACATTTCTATGAAGGGTTAACACCTAAAGATAGATAAATGGTTGAATTGATGTGCAATGGAACTTTTGAAGATAAAGACCCTGATGAAGCAATGGAGTACTTAGACTTGTTAGTTGAAAATGCTCAAAATTGGGACATCGCGAGTACTTATGAGGCACCGAGTAAAACTCAACCTCATACATCTAGTGGAGGTATGTACAACCTTAGGGAAGATCATGACCTTCAAGCTAAGTTTGCATCTTTAGCTAGAAAAGTCGGGGCACTACAATTGAGAAAGAGTTGTTAATTAAAATGTGTTGGAAACAATCCGTGTCAAATATGTGAAATAAATGAACACTCAACCAACAACTGTCCAACCTTGCCTTCTTTTAAAGAATGTCTCCATGAATAAGCCCATGTTTTAAACAGTATTCAAAGGGCCAACCACAACCCATACTCACAAACATACAACCCTGGTTGGAGAAATCACCCAAATTTTAGTTGGAAGAGTGAGAACAACAATGCACAAACTTCACAACCACCATTTCAAGCACACCATAATTTCCAAAATTCCCATGGATATGCACCTCCTTATGCTCTACCTTTTACAAGAAATTTTGAGAAAACTTTGTATGCATTCATTGAAAAGCAAAAGACAATCAACACTCGACTTGCTCAAAGCATAACAGATTTTAAAGATACTCTTACAAAATTCACATTTGCTCTCAGTTTTCAAGAGAAACGTAAGTTTCCATCTCAACCACAACAAAATCCCAAGGGGCAATACAATGCAAATACAAGTAGTCCTATAAGTCAACACATGGATCAAGTCAAATGAGTCACCACTCTTCGTAATGACAAGGTTATTCACAAACCAATTCTTGAACCTTGTGAGAAAGATGATGAGTCAATCTCTAAGGGTAAGGAAAGGGTTGAATCTGAACATTGCAAAGAAAAGACTGATTCCCCTCCAACACTTCCATTTTCTCATGCCATGACCAACCAAGAAAAAATCAAGGATGAAAAAGACATCGAAAATGTTGATGCAGATCTTTTAGCACGATAAATTTTTGTAATCGCATTCTGAGGCAGAGCGGGAAAATACTTTTTTTAATTTTTCAAGATTAATGTCCATTTTCAAATGAGAATTGGAAGAGAGATTCAAAGAATTGCACAAATATATACATAAATATCAGTTATTATGGGAAATTGAAAGAACCGACTTAAGTCATGAAGTACCATTGTCCGCCATTTGACCGAGGTGAAAGAAACTAAAAAAAATCACTAAAAAAGAAACACAAAAACAATGTGAGAAAAACAAAATAACTAACCTTTATCTACAAGATCATTCAAACCAGTTGATTCATTTTCACTAGAAAAATTATCAAAGTAAGCTTTCAAACAATGTCTATTTTTCTTAAAAACATTGATATTCATTGAATTCTCAATATCAAAGGCCCTATAAGGATTGTTCCAGCTTGATCTTAGCTCTCTAGGGAATGCATAGAGTTGAGAATTATAAAATAAAACTTTTTTACTAGTATCAACTTTTTGATAATTTTCACAAGTTTTGCAGAATGTATGCGTGTCCTTGAACATAATGGGCCAATAAAATCCATTTTGAAAGATTTTTATAGCAGTCTTTTTTGACAAGAAATAACTTCCACATGCTTCAGAATGACAAAGTTTAATGACACTACTTACCTCATTGTCGGGAATGAATCTTTGAAATATTTGATCAGGACAATGTTTGAATAAGTTAGGGTCATCACAATAAAAGTTCTTCACTTCGTTCAAAAATGTTTCTTTATCTTGGGTACTCCAATCAGCTTGCAAATCCTGTAAATCAAGAAAATTGATATTTTTATCATACCAAGGCATTGGACTAAGTGAAAGTAAGGATTTATCGGGAAAGTAATCATCGATTGGTGTGATGTCAGATGTCAAATTTGTTGTCACTTTTGACAACAGATCCACATCAACATTTTCGGTGCGCTTTTCATCTGTGATTTCTTCCTCAGAATAAATCATTTGTAAATCTTCAGATTTATCCAACTCATTTTTACTTAAAGTAGATTCAGGTTGATGATAAACTAATTCATCAATATGATCTACTTCTTGTAAATCATTATCATCTCCAGGTTGCTTACAAATGTTAAAAGTATTCATCTCCAATATCATGTTTCCAAATGATAGCTTCATCAGTCCATTCCTACAATTAATCAATGCGTTAGAAGTTGCTAGAAAGGGATGTCCTAAAATAACAGGAAATTAATTACATACTTCAACAGGTTGTGTGTCCAAGATAATAAAATCCACAGGATAAATGAATTTATCGACTTGTACTAACACATCTTCAATTATTCCTCTAGGCACTTTTATAGATCTATCGGCAAGTAAAAGAGTTATAGAAGTTGGTTTTAACTCACCTAGATTGAGATTCTGAAAAACTAAATATGAAAGTAAATTCACACTAGCACCGAGATCAAGTAAGTGACACGACTAAAAGGTTGATGTCTTCTCCCAAGTGCAGGAGTGTCGAAGTAATAAATAACCCGGCAAGACCGGGGTCGAACCACAGGGAGGTTAATTGTACAAATTATAAATAACAATAACAACAACAACAATAGTAATAATAATAATAATAATAATAATAATAATAATAATAATAATAATAGTAGTAGTAGTAGTAGTAGTAGTAGTACTAATAATAATAATAATAATAATAATAATAATAATAATAGTAGTAGTAGTAGTAGTAGTAGTACTAATAATAATAATAATAATAATAATAATAATAATAAAGAAAGAGAAGAAGAAGATGATGATGATGATGAGAACTTAGAGATGAAATATTAATGTAAGGATTAAATAATAATAATAACAAATGTCAAGGTTAGAGGTTCCACTAATGGTATATCAAACAAGTATAGTATAAACTCTTATCATTGAATTGGAAATCACACACAAAGGAGGTTCCAATCAGATTATATATTGTTAACATGATTACATTAGTCATCTTATTCAATTAATGCTAATACTTGTAAATCTCGTCAAGCATTCATGATTATAACTTATGTTAACAACAAATCAAGTTCCTTTCATAGCTTAGGTGTCGGTTATACCATACATTATGGGCTATGAAAGTGCCAAGCATTTGTTGTACCAAGTGTTATACAACATAAATCAAGATTAGTCATTTAAGGGTAGTGATGGCTTGGACTTGTTCATGGTTTGAAGGTTCACTAGGTGAGGATTCACTCATGTGTACCTGACCTCTAGGATTGGGCATTGGTTGAGCTGGGATTTTTCCCTTCTCTTGAATGCTTAGTGATTGAGTCAACTTAGTTAGTTGACTTCGAATGTCATCTAAGGTCCTATTGGTCTGGTCTTGGAATTTGTAAACTTGGTTGTTGATTCCTCCTTGCGTTTGCATGAATTGTTGAAGAGTATCCTCTAAGGATCTCTTATGAGGTGGTTGGTATGTGTTATGTGTGGGAGCATGAAATGGTTGGGGTGGAGGTTGAAATGTTTGAGGTACTGAAGAGCCCTCATTTCTCCATCCAAAA
This sequence comes from Populus pruinosa, assembly GCA_026413675.1. NCBI lineage: Eukaryota > Viridiplantae > Streptophyta > Magnoliopsida > Malpighiales > Salicaceae > Populus > Populus pruinosa. The sequence goes on from CM048602.1 coordinate 10,229,362, forward strand.
TTTGGGTGGTTCCTCCATCCAGGATTATAGGTCTCAGAGTAGGGATTGCCTACTTGGTTTGGAAATGGCTTTCTAACATTACTTGAATCAGAAGTTTGGCCATATAGCACTTCCTTGAAGGCTGGAATGGTAGGACATTCAGTTGTCCTATGCCCTTTGCTTTCACAAACAACACAACTTTCCTCTTGTTGTTCACTTATGACATGCACTTTTTTAATCTCAAGAGACTCTACTTTCCTAGCCAATGAGGCTAATCTAGCATTGAGGTCATCAGTCTCTTTCAATTGAAACTTCCCACTTGAATGAGAAATGGTGTTTCTAGACTCAACATGAACTGGGAGAGAAGTCTCCCATTGCTTTGTGTTTTCAGCCAATTGATCAAAAAAATCAAAGGCCTCACTTGGTTCTTTGTCATAAAACTCACCATTACACATGGTTGACACTAGCTTTTTAAAATCTGCGGTAAGAGAGTCATAAAAGAAACTCACTAACCTCCACATCTCAAAACCATGGTGAGGGCATGCATTTAACAAGTCTTTGAACCTTTCCCAAGCTTGGTGAAATGACTCATTTGGACTACAAGAAAAATTCATCATTTGACGTTGTAAGGCTGCTGTCCTATGAGTGGGGAAGTATTTTTTTCAAAAATTCAGCTTGCATTTCTCTCCATGTACCTATAGACCTAGGATGCAAAGAGTTTAGCCAAAGCTTGGCTTTATCCTTTAGAGAGAATGGGAACAATTTAAGTCGAATGGTTTCCTCTGTGCATGTTCTATCAATAAAAGTATTACATACCTCTTCAAAGTCTTTAATGTGTATGTATGGATTTTCAGAATCCATACCATGAAATGTGGGAAGAAGTTGAATCATGCCCGGTTTCAAATTGAAAGCTTGTTGGTTAAGAGGTAAGATAATACACGAAGGTGTACTTTGTCTAGCCGGGTGAAGATACTCTCTAAGAGTTCGAAAATTAGGTTGATCATTGAATTGTGGAGGTCCATTACCTTGAACACTCCCTTCACCCTCTACATCTTCAACATTAGCCATGATAAAATAATAATAATAATAATAATAATAATAATAATAATATAACAATTATATGAATATGAAAGGAAAGGAAAGAAAAAAATGCAAATAAAAGTAATAGCTCAAAAATAAAAATACAACAAATTAAGAAATTCACTCTCCAACTAATAAGCACTATTAACAACAATAAACATTAAAAGATAATTATAACAAGCATGAATAAACAAAAGGCGGTAATACCAGCCAAGCACTTCAAACAATAAATATAAGAAAAATAATCATAACAAAATAACAAAATAAA